>JAUBOD010000950.1:312080-323608 GCA_032353885.1 Nothura maculosa
TTTCTTTCTTTCTTTCTTTCTTTCTTTCTTTCTTTCTTTCTTTCTTTCTTTCTTTCTTTCTTTCTTTCCTTTTCTTTACTTTACTTTCTTTTTTCCAGTTAAGGTATATGTAGATCATAAAGTAACTATCCCAGTCTTTTTTTCTCATATGCTAAACTTGTGTGGCTGGTTATAAGTGGTTATAAACTTTGCCTCATTCTTTCATGTAGTCAGGGGACAGTCATGTTCCTTAACTTTAGAGCTTTATCATAAAGACATCTCCATCCAAACTATGGAGTATATAGATATTAGAGCTCTTTGTGGTAATACAAAGAAGTAATTAAATAAAAAAAAATAAGGGAAGTTTTCTCCATTTAGGCTGTTTCCTAAATCAGGAAGAAAGTAATTTCTTCTATAAGTGTCTATGTCTCTGTGCAAATGATAGAACCAAGGGTACTACTGCACATCTGCACTGGATATAACTAAAGTTAAGGGGAAAAAAAAGCCCTAGCAAGAGTATATGAGCTATGTTTCATGACACTGTCTGTCTTTGGAAGATAGTGAGAATTAATCTCCCTTTAATATATATATATTTCTACAGAAATGAAAAAAATGGTCTTTTATTAAATTTTCCAAATGTTTTTCATCAAGAATATGGAACTCCACAAATATAAGCTTCATTTCCAAAACAGCAATAAATGGTCAGTGATTTTTGGCAAAATAATTAATATTCCTATTTACATGACTAATTTACTTCCTCTAGAATGATTTTCACTTTCAAGTTTCCTAAAAGTATTTTGATACTGCAGTCTGATGTGTATTTTCACATTTGGGGAGGAGACAGGTTGTCCTTTAGATGACTCCTCCTCTTCAAACTGGCTTTGTAGGTCCACATCAAAGACCTTCCCTCACTTTCTGTGATTCTTCTCTCTCATATTTATCCAAGCTGCCTGTTTCTTGCATTTAACTTCTATCAGTCTACCTCCAAAGCAGGTGCCCAAGAACACTAGCACAAGACTTACAGCTATATATTGCCCAAGAAGCACTCAGTAAGAGAAACAGTATGTGTTTATATCATAAAAATACTGTTTGACAATGTGCAAGAAAGCTGAGTTACAACTGAATAGGAATAGAAAGAAAGGGAAGGGAAGAATAGACTGTAGTCGTTAGGGAATGCTTTCACGAAAAGCACTGCTATTGGTAAAAACTTCTAATTAATTAAAAAACAAATGAAAGAAAACATTTAAAAGTAGCATCCATTTTAAGGTAAACTCATCACAGTGACATATGATGCATGATTTTGAATGACAAGAATCAACTAAGCTCTTCTCTTTGCTCTGCTCTCCTCTGCTCTCTTCTCCTTTCTTTGTTAACTGAGTATTCAGATCATTTTGGAAAACAGTAGTGCTCTTGACTCCAACTTGACTGTGCTCTCTCTGGGCTGGGTGAAGGATCAGTAAAAGTTCAGCACCAGATGCTTTTGGGCACACACTTGAAATACCTGAAATCATTTAGCAGTGCAAAGAGAATTCACAGATGCTAATGAGGGCTAAAAATTGGATTCACAGGTTTACAGAGTGCACCAAACTGAACAAAATTGTCAGCATAACATTTAAATTACTTTTTTGATAAGCTTGGCTATTTACAAATCATCAGACAATTACATCTTCCAAAAACTATTTAACATCAATTCACTCTGCCTTTTCAACAGTGCACTTGACTAATTCCAAATAAATTGAAAAAAATTACCTTGCAGATTGCAAGAAACTGACCAAAAACAATTGCTACAGTTTTAAATTGCGTATCGTTAAACTAACTCTGCATAATAGTTTTTGTTTGCGTTATTTTCCTTGCTCAAAACATTAACCATTTAGTAGAAGGACAGAAATTTTTGCTTTTAGCTAGTGTAATACACAAGGAGTGTTTTCTCAGATTAATATGGTTATTCTAATAGTTAAACTATCTCCCTGAGTAATAAAAATATTGAAAAAATACTTTTCAACCTTTCCTTTATCAAATTCCTATTAGCACTTTGGCAACCAGAAAATTTCTGTCTTGATGGATGTTTTTCCAAGATGAACTCTGAATACACAAGGTAAGTCTTTGACCTAAAATGAGCACAGCAGATCTCTTAAGAAGCATTAGAAAGCCACTGCAAGAACAGTCTGGTATCCATATAGGTAGACAACAAATGTATATGGTACCAGGGGCAGCCAGTGGTAGAATCTTAAATACCTACAAGTGCTAGGCAGTATGATATTCCATGTCTGTGTTTTTTCTTAGCAGATTCTCTACTACCTAAAGTATTTCTGAAGGGGCACATGGACATAAATGGTGAAGTTCAGCTCACATTAATATAGTCCCACCTAGGTGCCTATATATTTATGTATTTCTGGTAACTGAAGTAGTAGTTAATGAGCTCAGTTTGGCTGCCCACAGGCAGATGTCTAATGCTATTAGAACCCCTCAAGATACTAACACAAGCACCAGACCTGAAAACGCTGTGACATAGCTACACTCAACATGATGTTTTTTTGTCTGGAGTGGCATCTGGAGATGAACAGAATATCCCATTACATCTCAAATGGTACAAACATCTGCCCTTGGAGAACTGGATCAAGCCCAGCAGAGTTACTGAATGCTAGAGAGCTATTTAGCTTACACAATATACGTGTACTTTATAGTTAAACTGAATGGTTCTCAAGGGTATGGTTTAGATAACTAAACATGGGCACCTATTGTCATTTTAGACACTCCAGTAGAACATCTCTTGCCCCTATCTGGCTTTCCAGAAGAAGACAGATCTCCTGTGTCATGTTTCTTGGCCTCATGTGCCTGTCTTCTTTGACATCAGCCCCCATTTGCAGGGTCTTGGATGAACAAGAGTCCTAATGATTCAACACTGTAAATAGTATTCAGACACTGAAAGAAGAGAGAAACAATTATGTGTTTGCTTCTGCTTACATTTCCATTAAGGGTATAGCTGAGACTAAGGAAAGACATACTAACGGTCTGTACTTTAAATTTAAAATGACAAAAACACAGAAAATGGAGCACATCAGAGAGAAAAAAAACACACAGCAGATATTTTCATCTTTAGTGCAAATGTAATTAGTCTGATTTACTATAGCTATAAGCCACTAACTCCACCTAAGCTTTCAATTAATTACTAAAAACAAAAAGGAGAGAACCAGAGGCAACCGGGATAGTAAAGAACCTGGAGAAGATTGACAGGGGATCTGATCAATATGTATAAATACCTCAAGGATGAATGTAGAGAGGAAGGGACCAAGCTCTTCTCAGTGGTGGCCAGTAATAGAACATGGGGGTAATACGTACAAGTTGAAATATAGGAAGTTCTATCTCCATACAAGGAGGACCTTCTTTACTCTTGAGTGTGCCAAAGCCCTGGAACAGGCTGCCCAGGGAGGTTGTGGAGTCTCCTCTGGAGGTCTCCAAACCCGCGTGGATGCCATCCTGTGCCACGTGCTCTAGGTGTGCCTGCTGGAGTAGGGAGTTTGACTAGACAATCTCCAGAGGTCCCTTCCAATCTCAACCATTCTGTGATTCTGTGATTCTGATTCCTTCTGACTTGAAGTCTTAAAACCATTAGGACTCTTCAAAAATTGTGCTTTATTCTGGATACATTCAATGTAGGATACTTCCAGAATAAGACTTAGTGCTGGTAAAAATAACAGAAGACTAGTTGCTGGGGAGGAAGAAGAGGAAATGTAAAAGTGCACCACCTGTAATGCTACTAACTGACAAGTGTTAATATAGCACAATTATATTTCCTCATGCTTTCCACTTGCCAAAGGAGACAACAGTGACTCACATCATAGTCTAACAGTCCTTATTTTGTAAGATACTCTTGCTTCATAGATATAAATGGCAGAAGATTTCTTCTAAACTTCTTTCTAGACTTTTCTTTTTCTTTTTTTAATTCTTTTAGTCTTAATTCAATACATTTGCCCACTGTAGGACAGCAATAGTTATCTCATAGTTAACCAGTAACAAAAAATGGCTACTCGTTAATGAGTAATCATTACCTCGACTGAAGCCAATGGGAGTCTGGGGTTTCCTAAATCAGGCCCCCTTTCTATTTGCATGCTGCAGGGTAGCATCCTTCTCAATTTGGCCCAGAGATTTCAATTGCTGCCTACCTTATCAGCTGCATAAATGCCTCTGTGGTAGCATGGGGTATTTGATAAGACTGTGTGTCACACAGCGCTCAAACTCCGTAATCATCTCTGAGCCACAGGAGCTTAAAAACAGAGTGTGAAGTCATCTTTCAAGTTTGAATGCACAAGTAAGCAAAGACAGTAATTAAACTTCAATTGGTATTTTATTTTTAATTCAGCTGCAAAGAGCAGAATCTTGCCTTCAAATTTAATTAACAGTCTTTCCCTCAGCCCCCTCCCATACATGAAGCCAGTCATCTATCAACAGGGAGCTAAATTCTCCTCTCTCTCAACCCCACCAAAATTGAGGTGGAGAATTTGGCCAGCATTTTACAGAGTGCTGATGAGAGCTTTGTCTTAAAAGTAATGAAAAGAGAGCACATAAGTTTAAGCTGAAACTCCCTCCTACTGTTAAGGGTTAGTCAAAGGATATATATAGCTTTTTACTCTATATATTAAGAAGCCGTGTGTCCTGCCTCATATGAAACTCTTTATCCACCACTGTTAGCCTTAATTTTGCCTTTATTTAAAACAAAGCAGACCAAAAGAACAATGAAAAAGCCTTTTGGACTGTGGCTGTTAAAAGGTGCCATATCTGCTTTTTCTGTCCTTGTGACTGGCCTAGAATATTATAGACAAGATGGCTAAGTTTATGTCTGAGACGATTAGTGGGAAAGAATGGAAAACTTCCTCTATTGATTTTACACAATGGACCTGAAGGAGAAATGAACCAAAGCTGAATTTATATATATATATATATAATATAAATATATATTTATATTTATATAGAGATATGTATACACACACACATGTAACAGACATATACATATAACAGTTATAGCTAGGAGCTATGAATGTTCCTAAACACCTCTTTTATTGTGTGTTTGATTAGATCTGCTCCTGAGGCTATTGAAGAATTTAAAAAAAAAAAACAAAAACAATTTAGGACTTCTGCAAAGCTGGGTCAGGTATAGATATCAGAAAGTAAAGTCATCTTTACTTAAAAAATGGGGTGCAGGCATCTGTAGCAACTGTTCTTTTAATTAAAATTACAATGGACAAAGCTAAATAATGGTTATCAATGTAAAGGTATTGATATGCTATGCTTCAGCCAACTGTTCTCTATTCTATACTTTCTTCTGTAGTATCGGTACATGGCACTTACAGCTTGCCCATTGTGACAGAAAAGACAAAAAATACCATTGTTCTTCCTCCAATATTGTGAATTAATATTCATGATACTTCCTTCTTGTACTTCATTATTGAGGAGGAAATAAAAAGTAAAACCCTTGTACTTCAGAGAATAACTGAATACCAGCTGAGTACATATCCACAGGATTTTCCAAGCAGATCCAAGAAAGCACTGTCTAAAATTTGAAACAGTCAGCAGGAATCCAGGTTTGAAGCAGCAGCCATGCAGCTGTGTTTAGTGCAGAAGCTACAGTCAATCTATATAGGTCTGCAGATAAGTGGTTTACAGGGATTGTGGTGAAAAACAGGTTTATGACAGAAATAGTGGAAGGCCAAGTTCTTTCTTGCCTGTAAAATATTATGTAATCAAACCTGTAAAGCTTGAGGAAGAAATGTGCTTTATAGGGTGTCTTGAAGTATCCTTCTGAACTCTTATTGTCATCTACATCAAAGGCATGTTGCTGAATAAACATGTCTGAGACACTCTGCTAAGCTTCACTTTTGGGTACACCAATTACAGTGAGTTCAGACCGGCAGCAGAATTCATTAGAGGAACAAAGGTATTAACTTCTGTTGCAAAATTAGATAACTGACTTACTCTTCCTATTGCACACACCCACAAATAGGTGTAGGCTTGCATAGCTCTGCTGCTTGATTACTAAAAAGGCACCTGATGCCATTATTTGCAGTGCACAGTTTGAACCCCAAGAGGGATGGAAGTCCTTTGCTTGTAGGGAGTATTAAAACTCACATTATAAATGAGAGAATTGCATGGCACAACAGCATGACACAGAACTATTTAACTAAATCCTGAAAAATACTGAGACTTAAAAAAAACCTACCCACTCTCAGTAAGTGAAGCTAACTACCTCCAAACTTGGTCTAACCAGAACCACTTGTATTTCCCTATGTGAAATTTCCAAGAACATTTAACTTTCAGCATTTGCAGAGGCTTGGTATGCCCTGTTGGGGGAAACATTTTGACTGCCTCCTGTTTAGAACTCTCCTGCATCCCAGTCTGCTGGAATTGTTAGAGAATCCACCAAAATGCCAGGAGTGTCTTTTGTTCCATTTCTGAAAAACAACTCATTGGTTGCAAACCTCATGCAGGAAAATGGAGGCTGGTAAAGGTTTCAACTGTGCAGTTTAAGAAGTGCTAAGTGCATTGACATGCTCATTGTCTAAACCACCAAGTGGAAGTTGGAGAGGAAAGGGCTGTCAACATTTCTTTTTTTTTTGTAATAGATGAGGTCTATTAGGAATCAGACTTCAAGCATAGACTGATCAGACTGGATCCCAACAGCAGTCGGTACCTAGCAATTATATTTGTATGCTATTCAATCAAGAAAGAGAGGAATTTATCTCCAAAAGCAACACAACTATAATTGCAAATACAGCTTTCTGAATTTATGTATCACTGAGTTTAGCTTGGTATAACTTTCTGATTTCAGAAGTGTTGTTTTGAATAAGATGATATAAATAAAATGTATAATTACAAGAATATTTTATAATAAGATTATTTAGTGTACAAAATTTATCAAAGGCACAGAACATAAGAGAGGTTAAAAGGAATACAAATAAAGGAAGATATGCAGTCTTCTTAAATATATGTCAAATCAAATCAATACCAGATACTATTTATGCTGAATTTTGTCTTAGGCTGCCATTATTATTACTATTATTAATTTATTTGCCTCTATTTGTATGTTACAATCACGATATCATGTTCTGATCGTGAGCTAGAGAAATCTCCTGAACAAGTGTATAGAACTGTATTATGGTAATTTTCTTTCCTACTGATGTCTGCAGTGAACACAGTGACACTCAATAGAATCTTGCTTAAGTGAAAGAAAAAAAATGACATTAGGTAAATATAAATAGCCTTTTAATAATTATAATACGTTGAAGAGCGAGAGAAGCATATTAAAAGTGAAACAATATTGCCAGCCTAATTGAGTAGTGGAAGTAAGTTAACAGTCCAATAATGCAATATAAATTAAAATGCCATGAAATCATGATAATATAATGAGTCTAAATAAGATTCAGTGACAGTAATATTTCAGACAAAATGCTTCTTTAAGATAGTTCTGTCTAAATTACACATACAAAACTGCATTAAAGGAGCATTATTAAGGTTGCAAAGTCAAGCACTCAAAACAAGTTAGGAAATGCTCGAATTAAGTTTGCCCGCGCAACATTAATTTGGCACCCTTGTGTGGGGGCATTATGGCACAGTCTTTAATTACATGATCACATGCTATCTTTTCCACAGGGTGCCTGCCACCTTCAGCTAATTAAGGTTCACAGGAAAACTTAATTTTCACATTCTCTAATTTCTGCAAGCTTGACTTTGCAACCTTAATGATGTTATTTTAACATAGGCTTTTGTTTTGTTTTCTGCCTGTGAGAAGGAAAGAAAAGGAGGAAAGTGAAGGTGTATGTGTAAACATATTTCCATAGCTTAAGAAAACAAACATTTTAATACCACCTATACCATACCATGGCCTTCAGTTGACAGTCACCTAGATTTTGGGTGGGAATGGAGCTGTTAAGTTAGTTTCAGAGATTGGTGCTACTGAGTAAGGAGTAGCAGCAGGCTGTCATCCTCCATTTGAATCAGAAATGGAGGATGTATCTTTTTTGTTACCTTCCACCAGTATTGGCTAGCTTAATAGAAATAGCCCAATTCAATGTTCTTAGGTCATTTCTTAGGTTTTACAAAGAAATTAGGACTTGGCCTGTAGTATGCCGAGTTACCTTGCCCCAATTCAGCTTCTTTTTTTCTGAGGGCTCTGAAGGGCTCTTTAGTTCTTGATAAATCTTCTCTTTGAAATAATTATATATATAATGATATATAATAATATATAAGCAAAATAATTCTTGCTGTCCTTTTAAATAAGTCTGAGTCCTTGAAATATCACTATCTATTGTTTTCTCCTACAATGTCTCCTACAATGTTTTTTATGTCTCTTTTCTGTACCATTTCTTATTTTAATACCTTTGTGGAAAATTGGGCCCCCCTTGCCATTCTGGCACATGACACTTTCAATATAGTTACACTTAATTTTTCACTTTTTAACATTTTTTCATCAGAGGTAAAGAAGGACTAGGAGTACCTGGTCACCACACAGATGTTTGAAGCATAAACTAGTATTAAAGCAGCATGTTCCAGGACTAAGTGCAACAGTGCTAAAAGCAACAGTGACTTGAATGTGGCTAGTTTCCTATATATGTATTCAGAGCCAGGTGGACTTCAGAGCTGGCATTGAAGCAACTTCTAGCATCTGAGCTAAACAGTGAAAATCTTCTTTGACATGTCTGTAAAAAGCATCAACCATTTCATTAATTTCAACAGCTGGTGGAGTCTGATCTTAATATTTATGGATACAGGACATGTAGAATTGATCTGAGATGTTCACGCTCCCGCAAGTCATCTGAAGACCAGTGGGAGTGTTTAGGATACCAAATCCCAGTACACGGTGGTCTCATGCAGCAGCTGTTTGTCCATCTACATACAGGACAAATAAAACGTCCTCCATTTGTCATTTTTTCCATGATATATTCTGATAGTTCAAAGCCTGGTACAAACTGAATTCTCTATCTTCTTCTCAGCCAGTGAGATGAGAATACCCACAGTCAAGTGAGAGTTTCATTAACTTGTTTGTGTATGTGTGAGACAGAGAGAAAAAAGCTGCTTCCTTTCATGTATATTAATGAAAGGAATGGCAATTACTGTAGTAACTATTGCATTTTCTTTTTAGGTGGATCAAATTGGTGGCACAACAAGCATTTTCTAAGATTCTGATTTCTCTGACTTTTCAGATGTCCTTTTGTTTTCTCCTGTTATTTAGTTTTCAAACAGATGATGAATGCCCGTTCCTGGAGTAGCAAGGTTCTTGTTGCTCAGTACAGCTGGAGGAAGGTGACCTGTGGCCTTTCTCCAACAACAAATTTCTCTCCTCATCTGGAAAGACCTATTTCTTTTGGGATGGCAGACACAATCATATACCACTGCACTTCCCATTGCATTTTTTCTTTCTGTTCTTCATAAATGGAAGATTTTAAATAAATGCATTATGGATAGCTGCCTGATGCCAAACTGCTTTATGCAGAAGAGTGGTGAGGTCTAAAGATGACAGGAGTAGAAGTAGAGAAAGGAAGGCTTGCAAAACACTGCAGATGAAGGAAGCTGGGATACTTAAACCTCCAACTTCTCTGCTGAGCTGCAGCATGATCCAAAGTCTCTCCTTCAGCAAATTCCCTTTGACTTCAAAGGGACTCAATCAGGACCAGTGTTAAAGGGCACCAATTAGATCTAATTATAGTAGCTATTTTTTTCCCTTAGCATGAGTGTATGCCTGCAAGCCAAAGCACTGAGTGAAAAGGATTTCATAAAGGCCACTGAGTAGCCCCAACTGGGTTTTATAATTAGTTTTGATAATTTCTATAAATGTTTTAAAAGGATAGTATTATGCTAGCTAAAACTAGTGTTAACAATTAATATTTGTCCTTTATATATTGCCTTTAATTCTGATAACCTAGGATGACTTAAAGACGAGAAATCCTTTAGCCCTCATGATGGAAAAGAAAATACCAGATATAATGCAATGTGATACATCTTCTGGAATAAATACACAGTGTCCAATATGATACGTCTGTTCTTTAAAATACCATGGAAAATGTTCTCCTTTCTTTCAGCAGCTTCAGCTGTACTCCAATACAAATCAGTATTCCAAATTCTGCCTGTGTTTGAGCTAGATCCTGGTTTGCAGTATTAGTGGGACTTCACATGTAGAGCAAATGTAACTTAATTCAACCTAAAGATAACATTGCTATCAACATAAAAACTGGCCATATCAAGGTGAAATAAATCTTTCTGATGATACAAAATTCACTCACAACGGAAAGGGAACGGGCCAGGAATATGTCAAATGTCCAGGAATTGCTGCGAGACAGGGCTAAAAGGAGCTAAAAAAGATTATGCACTAGACTTTGTTTTCTGTTGTAAATGAGGATGAGTGGGAAGGATACCAGTCCTTCTGTTTCTTCTCGCTGAACTCCCTGCAAGGTGTAAGGTTTTAAACCTTGCTCCAGAGAGTTGGAGTTTGTAGTTTTATAACTAAAAACTTGTACCTGTATAAGAGAAAATTTGATCCGAAGACCTTATATTCCCTCACCAATTTCATGAGCCATTGCATTTCCCCATCTGCAGCGATTTAAAAAAATACATTATATTACAGGATATGCAAAACATTAGCAATGAAAGTAGCTGGATCTGAGATTTTATGTTTTAACCAAAAAAAAAAAGATCAGATAATCCAATATTCAGAGTCTCCATTTATGGAAATTATTGCTAATTCTCCATGTATCTATGTCTAATTATTTAAAAAAATATATTTATGGAGCTCTTTTTCTAGCTCTTCTATCTACTTAATACCTGAGGCATTTTGCACCAACAAAATGAACAGCCTTTAGTATCTGAAACAAATTATGATTGCTAATGTACTCCTGATCTGTGTTAATACACTCCTTTATATGAATGATGAGTCAACTACTGAATGGAGTTCAGAAGCCATGGGCAGAAATTCTGGCACATCATTTTCTAGGCATCATAGAAAGGAAGGTATGTAAGAAGAGTAACAACATGGTTGGTTTTCACTGTTATTTGGCTGTGGGACCAAATAGGACACTTTGATGTGTCCTATGAGACCATGTGATTCTTTTGTTAATATTGGAAAATGTTGGTAAATCACATGTTGGAGCAAAAAGTCAATCTATCAAGATGCTTTGTAACTTATCAAAATGTCAATTTATTCAAAAATGACTGGAATACACTTGAATCAAAGTAATTTCTGATAAGATTTGCCGAATGGGTATGTCATGTCATGTGGTCTGGAGCAAATCTCCAATGACTGGGACTAAAGATCGAAATGCATCATGACATGTAAAACCCTACTGAGGATGTGAGCTCATCAGAATGAACACTGTCATGAAATTTCCAACAACTTCTGGAGCAGTCGAGTTTAAAACTGATTTTGAATTAACATGAAATAAATAATTTCGACCTTGTTTTGAAAAGCAGGAACATCCAGATCAGGGGGATCCAAAGAGTTGTCTATGAATATTTTTTAGTTTGCATAAAACATACTTAATAATACAAAAACATTTAGCTGGATA
>JAUBOD010000950.1:338031-352996 GCA_032353885.1 Nothura maculosa
CTCTGGATGGCAGCACAGCCCTCAGGGCTGTCAGCTACTCCTCCAAGTTTGGTGTAGTCAGCAAACTTGCTGAGAGAGCAGGCTGCTTGCTCTCGGTGCGGGTGATGATCTCTTGAGAGAGTTCAGGAGATGATGAACAGGAAGCCATTCATTCAGTGCACAGGTGAAGAAGTTGCTCAGTGGAGGTGAGGAGGAAGAAAACCTCTCTCCATGGAGATAATTGTAATCCTTTTATAGTCCCATTTCTTGGTGAGTGCCCACCTGCGTGCCATATGCTCTGCTGCTCCTCCTCCCCTAGATTGAGTGCCCGTGCTGATTGGCAGGCACTGCTGGACATTCTTAGCCCAAAAAGTCATAGATCTTCCAGATGATATCACAATCTTCCTGGAAGCAGGAGTCTCAAGAAGCGTGGCAGTCAAGAAGTGTGAATGGTGGGGCAATCGTGCTAAGATAAGCACATCAACCAAGGATGCCATTGTTTAGGTCTTGAGCTGATGTCCCGGTCTTCCAAGGTAAATGGTGCAGCAACAAGGCAACAATCTCGAGACAGTCCAAAACTGTCTCTTAAAATTGTCTCTTACACAGTCCAAAACTATCTCTTAAAACTGTGTCTTACAGTTGTGTCATACAGAAAACCATTTGCTTATTTACAATCCAGCAGTAATCCAGGACCTACTTTGGAAGAGCAGCTCCTCAGTGTGGGAATAATCTGTGAAAACCACATGAGGAAGAAAAGGCTTAAAATGGTAGATTTGTCTCTTTAGAACTCTCTTGCTGATATTCTTTTTGAATAAAATAAAGATTTTTGAATTAAAGAGTCAGAGGATGGATGATTCTGCTACTATTGGCATATGTGAAGTGAGAAAGTTTGTTTCAAATCATTACACTTTCTCAGAGAAAAAAATCAATTCTCTCACATAGTAAGAATCTAATGCCCGAAAGAAACCCATCCATCACTACATACCAAGACACTTGTTCCCACATTCATTAATTGCAGCTCTTCAGGCAAGAGTCTTTGGGTTCCTTCTTCCATGATGTTCACACATCAGAGATGGAAAATATCACTTCTGCTTGCATCTCTTGTGATTACGGCCTCACGTAAGAATAGAGGCCTTCAGAAGCTCTTGAGATTTTGAGGTGCTTCTGCATTCTGTGGCCTGACTTCTTGGGGTACCTTCAAAAGTAGCAGTAGTAAAAGGATGAGAAAAAGTGTAAGGAAGAGAGAAAAAATAAAAAGATAGCTAAGGAAGAATATAGTCCAGCACGTCTGTCTCATCAGAATACATAACGTAGTGTAGACTGGTCCTAACCTAGACAGAAGTTAAAGTAAATATCCTTTAGAAAAACAGCAAAATATATTTCCTATGGGTCTTCAACAACTCTTTTCCACTAACTCAACTTCTTAAGGTCTTCAGTCAGGTCAGCTTTTAAGCAATCTGGATCATTACATTTGGCAAATGGTCGCTTATTTAGACATCTCTTTCCCTTCTGCACATTCGTGAGTATAAATACTTCTTATCTATGTTCTTTTGCTGAAATATAAATGAACAGACCCTATGAATTTAAACTTAAATTTAGTGAACAGACGATGATGTAAGTTATCAGTTAAGCCCTGATGAGCCTATTGAAATCAGCAGGAAGATTCATATTCAGTGAGTCTCTTTAGTAAGAATTGGATCAAGACCTTAGCAATGTTTAAAGCATTCGCTGAGTTTAAGTTCCAGTTGCAATATTGTATCCGCAATATTGATGGCAGTAAACCAGACAGGCAGAGCTGAGTTAGGGCCAAAATGAGCCTATTGGTGCATTCATCTGTTAAGATCATAGAAGTAATAAAAGAATGGAACAAAGTGAGTAACACAGAGAAATATTCTGTAGCTGTATGCAGTTTCTTATATCAGCTAGCCAAACCTGATTGTGTGAGCTTTGTTTTTTCTTCCTTTTTCCTTTGGTATCCCTAGAAGAAAATAAAATGAGAATTTTAATGGAAACATAAAAATGTGTTATGACAAAGGCTATAATAATCATTTACTTTAAAATAAAGTCAACATTTCTATAGCACTTAGAGTAGAATTCATCATACCTAATGTTCTTTCCAGAAAGAAATATTTCTAGTCAAAGCTATTTATTTCTATAGCCTGTAGTTAGGGGTGGGCATTTTCAGATCTCCCTGACTCATCCCTTGGAGGTATTTTTTCTCCTGTTTGACTGTCATGGGCAGGACTCAGTCCTTTCAGATAACCAGTGTTGTTCACAGTAGCAGAACAGAGTTTGGTCAATAATTTACATCTCTAGGGAATTGATTGTCCAACTTTCTGATATATTTACCATTTATCTCACACTTAAATAGCTGAAGTAAATAGATCACTAGGGGAGATAGACAGCAGCTAAAATGAGATTTGTTATTAGCTGAATTTTCAGAACAGTTGAGCAAGAGAGGCTTTTACAGAAACAGTGTCTTGCTGGAAATTTCTCGTAGTGGTAGTAGGAAATTTATATGGCACGATGAAAGTCAGAAGGGCTATGAGATGAACAGAAAGAGAGTAAAGGAAAGAGGAAAAAAAGACGATCCTATCTCGTGGATTTGAAAAATAAAGCAAGAAACTTTGAACAGTTGTTACCAAACAAAAATAGGATTTGTTCATAGATGGAGGGATGTTTATGTTGAATTTATTTGAATGCATGCTTGAGGATCTCTGTAGTCTTCCCTGAGCGTTAGAGACTGTTCTTTAATGAGAACTGGAAAAATCATGATAGAAGAAGAAGCGAAAAAGCAAAGAATGAAGCTGTATTTTGGGAGTCAGGCCATTCTGCTGGAGAGAAGCACACACACATGGGATCAAAAGAAAATGGTCAATCTGCATCTGACAAATCTCACAGATCCCAGTTTAAGCCAGCAACAAGTTCCAGAACCAATTTCTTCCCATTCTTGGCTGTTTCCTAGCTAAGTTGACTGCAGTATTATGCTCCAGTTTCTACATCCTTTTCAAAAATCAAACCTAGAAAAAATTAAACACAGCTGTTTTACTTTCTGAATAATGATTCATCACAAATAAATCATGCAGCAGATGCCTCCCATGGTTCTTAAATAATTGACCGAGGTGCTTGACACTCCTGAGGTCACTGGTCTTTGAAACTCCATGTTAACAAAGTGGCTTAATACATCTTTGATTAAAGCTCCCAAGTCTGGAAAAGAAATAAAGCTTCAGATGTGGCCTCCTTTCTTTACTGATTTTTACTGCCTGACAGAAGGGTTTTTTGTTGTTGTTTGGTTTTTTTTTTTTCATGCTCAGACCTTTTTCTTTGCTTTCTAACAGTTTCCTATTGGTACATATACCTCCCAGTTTAAGTTAGTTGAGTAGGTAAATTGTATTCCAGCAACTGGCCAGATCATTCTAAGTTATAAAATACTTAAATAATTTTTGGATTCTAGAAACCTAGAATCAAATCTATCTTCGGGTCTAAATGAGAG
The DNA here is from genome assembly GCA_032353885.1 of Nothura maculosa. Taxonomy (NCBI): domain Eukaryota; kingdom Metazoa; phylum Chordata; class Aves; order Tinamiformes; family Tinamidae; genus Nothura; species Nothura maculosa. Next base: position 341,504 of record JAUBOD010000950.1, read on the forward strand.
TCAGAACTAATCCATCTTCAGACCTGGTCCTGATTTGCTTCATAATGGACATTTGAATATATTCTGTGTCTGCACAATTACAGTGAATCCCAGTCTCCAGCTCATAAGAGTATAATGTCTAATTCTGACTTTCTTTATGGCATTTGATTTCTGACTGTAGACATTACCTCCTGTTCAACAAGGGCTAGTGTAATTTTCCATTTTGTTTCATTGAATTAAGGAAGAAAGGAAACTGTCTTGTGAGTCTTTCATTTTATAGACAGCTGGTCTTTTCATTAACACTTTTCATATTCTTGTTTGCCATGATGACTGACTATAGTAAAAAGATTTTCTTCCCATTAACATATGATGGAGCAGCACTTTTTTCCCAGGGATGTATTGATCGGGTGAGGAGTACATTTATTAAAATGTAACCAGCATCAACTTGCTGGCTCATGCGAATGGTGCACACTTTAACCAATTAAATAGTCATGAAGAAGAAAAAAATCAATATTTCTTGGATCTTTCTACTGTGGACTTTGCCAGCAAAATGGCCTATAGATTTACAAAGTGAATAAACAAATGAACATAAATCTTATTATTTTGATTTTTGATTATGCATTGGGTCAGAAGGGAACTTTCACAGTTATCTGGAGCAAGATTAACATTGGTCTAATATATCTAATTCTATGATTAATAAATTATTATGTTAAGGAAACTAAATTTATATGAATCAGAATCAATTTCTTTCATTGTTGCTTAAGAAGATCCTCATATTCTTGTGTTTTGCATCTTTTATACAAAATAATGAATAGTAATTTATGGACATAACAATGTACTTGTTCAAAAGTGGTTTTTAGTATTATTTGAATTTTTTGGGGGAGGCCATCTTCAGAATGTGGTGAAAAAAAATGCATACTTTGTTGTAATGAGCAACCATGTGACTGAAGGCAGGCCATATTATCATGTTTAAAGCATCCCAGCAAGTCCTGCCATACTCTCTTCTTCTTTGCTTTTTCCATTTCTATATCATGATATTTTTTAAAGTACTTGATATGTTATTAAGGCACTGGATTTAATGTATGAATAATACAAAGATTCTTTTTCGTTTTCATAAACATGTTTTCAGCCAAGAGAATGGTATAGAAGACCAGAGCATATGAAAAAAATAAGGACAATGTCAATAATAATAATAATAATACATGATTTATGGACAGATCTTATTGCCACTTCATGATTTTGGAAAAAATTAACTCATTGTTTTCAAGAGCATGGAGTTAGCAATACTACATACTTAAATCACTAGTCTGAGAATTTATGCTATTTGAGTTATAAAGAAGAAATCATTCACAGGTAATCAATACAGCATAGCTGGAGAACCACTTAGTTGTGTGATAATCTCTATAAATCTTTCTCTTTTATAAAGCTCTTTCACATTGTTTCACTGGTTAAAGGATAATTTGGCAGCCACATTAGGGGAAAGTTGTAGTTTAGATAGTAAATCAGTTTGCACTATAGAGCTCTGAGTGAAATTGCTCATAACTTTTTTGGAACACTTGGTGAAATAAGGAGTGATGCTCACCACTAGGCCAAAAGACAGAGTGTTAGAGGCCCTGGATATCACTGCAGCCCAATGACCCCTTATTATGAACTAGCAAACTCCATGGAGATTACACTGTATAATCATGTTGAGGACATTCTGTCCAGGGTGGATGAAAAAAAAAATAAAAAATCTCAATTTACACATTTCGGAAAGATAGGGAGATAAACAAGGGATGTAAATGAGTGTTTGTGATCTGTTGGATGGGAGACTACAGGGCACCCTTTTGGACGTGGATGGATTTGAATGTGAAAGGGATGGGCCCTTTTGGATGTGGATGGCTGTGTGCTACAGATCTCTCCTTCCACATCAAATCCTAGAGGAGAAGCTGCAGCAGCCACCAGTTACAGAGCTCCGGAGACCATCCAGTTGGTCATCACAGCTCCAGAAAGGAGCTAGTAAGTAGATGAAAACTTTATTACCCAAGAGAATCTTTTGCCATTTAAAGCTTCCAATACTTGTCTTCATTTTTGTTTTATTTTGTTTTGTTTTTTTCCTGACAGATTCTCACTCCTCAGAGCTGCACTGATCACAATGAAATATTAGTGTGCTCTCTGTACTGTTAGATATACTGATTTGAAATTTATCTAGTGGCTTTTGTTCAAGTTGCACCTATGCTAAGGAATGTATGAATATTTTATCAAGGGTTGAGAAGATGCCATTAGTGCCCCCTTAGACTATGGGGACAATTTGGAAGTTCTGGTTGGCATATTCAGTCAGCTGCATTCGTACGTGTACCTGCTTTGTGCAAAGGGAAGTTCTCATCCAGACAGGTTAGTTGTCCAGCAGCAGCAGTCTTCAAGTACAATGTATGGATATGACACCAGAGAAAAGTATGTGAAGGACAACCATCTTTAAAAGGCAAAGTTTTCTTTGGGTTGACTCTAATTTATAACAAGCAATTCAAAGGCTGCGGATCCCTGGTACAGATGTTTGTTACTAGGCATAAAGTTTACACTGCAGTTAGTTTAACTTCTTTAATAAACATTTTGTAGATAGCATTTAGATAGCATGTAGATAGCATAGTCCTGCATTTAGACATCTAGCCCACATTCAGGAGCAATATTTTTTCATTTTATAATCTCCAATATAATTTTTCTTAAAATAACTGAGAATATTGTCAGAAGGTTCAGTGAGTATTTTACTAAACTCCCAAAGAGATTGTTGCTACTGTTTCTACTTCTTCTATTATCAGTATTATTGAAAACATAAAACCTGAAGAATGGATACCACAACAAAAATCATTGGAGAAGTTTTCCCTGTGAGTATTAAAATTAATGTCCTGCTTTCCAACACACAAACATCCTCAAAGATCCTGTCATTAAGAAACTAAAAATGAAAACAGAGTTGAAAATAAAGTCACTAAAAAGAAAGAAGAAAAAGGCACAAGGAGTCTTTACCTAAAGAGAGAATAATGTACAGAATGAAGATTTTATCTGACTTAAACAGATGATAAATAGAAATCTGCACCTTTGAGTATGCACAAAGATATTTCATGGACTTGCATGAGGGACAAAAACATAGTGCCTGCAGGGAGGCAGGAAGAATAGCTGAATGAAGAAAGATTTTCAGTCCTGCTTTTACCGAGAAAACGTTGAAAGATGAAATGTTGCTGAGCATGACCCTGTGCAATAGCCATATTAATAGATACTGCATTCTCTTTCATAACATTAAATTACATTAGGATTAACCCCATTTAAGTTAGTAGAACCGCTTGGAGTTTATATGAAAATTAGACAGCAGACATCGGGATTCAAGTGTCATCCGTAAGAACATCAGCCTTAGGAGCTGAAACAGAGAGGTGCAAGGCTCCGATGGCCTGGAGGTCATACAGAGGAGAAAACCTCTGGGCTTCTTTCCTCCCTTAAACAGTGACAGAGGAAGAAAACATTGCAGGTGCCAATACTCCCCCCAGGGTTTTGTTGTTGTTGTTCTGCTCTGTTTTGCTTTCTTTTATGCTAGTTTATACTCCAGCATCCTAAAGCAAGCATGGGATTGCATGCTTAATTTTGCTGATTCTTGCAGGAACAGGAATGAACAGTCACTACATTCATGTATGTGGAAAGATTCTCGTTTCCTAAGATATTAAATTGAGCATGTTTTGGCTGGACTGCAGATGATCCTGTGATGCTGGAAGGAGCTTGCATCAAATCCCCAGTTACTTCCAAAGTAGCTGAATACTACTACGGATCTGATTCTAGGATTTATAAGCAGGCTAAACTGAAGTTTGACATCCTGAGAAGTGCCTGGAATTTCATACTTCAGGAAAGATGTGGACAAGAAAAAGGAGGGATATTTTTTGTAACGCTGCAATTCTGTAGTTCTTGGTTGCACTTTATTTTCTGCATTCAAGAAAACAAATTGTCAGCATAATCAGGTAGCAGTGGGAAATTTAACCTGTTACTTTATAATAATGTGTGCAAAGTTTAAGCTATTTTCTGTACAGACTGTTGAAATCAGTCCTGACTGAGCCTGAGTCCTTTATCTTCCTCACAGATTTGTATAAAGCGAATTACCTCTAACCTTAAGCAGCATGTGCATTTTCCAGAGCAGAAGTAAGTTTCTGTGCTCTGTCAGGTCTTCAGAGCAGAACAGAGAACATATTGTTTTTTAACTCTTCCTTGTAGATACATTTATTGTCCTTCCAAAAAGTTTACAAATAAGAAATGCAGCAAAAATGCTAAAGATTCTTGTTATTGCTGTGTTATCTATTAGTATTACCAAGTGTTTATCCTTCTTCTTGATTGGAATGCTGGTATATCTTCTGATCCTCCCTCTTTCTATAGTGGATTAAATCATTTGAGTTTTGTTGAGTTTCAGGAAGAAAAAAAAAAGAAATATGAGGAAAATTATAGCTCATAGCCATTTAAACTTAATGAGTCAATTGCCATCAATACATAAAGTGGCATGGATATTTTGGGGGTGAGCAAGCTGCTATTAATCTTGCCCATTGCCTTTAATGCATGATAGAGCACTAACGGGTATGCAGTAAACAGAAACAATTAAGTAAATTTGCTGGAAAATGCTCTGGAAGGTAACACCCTCCTCCACTTGACTATAACAGCCTTTCCACCATGATCAATTAAGCACTGTTAATAAAATAGGATACTCAGCCAGAAATATATTTTTAACCTTGTTCTCTAAATGAAACAATTTCAAAGTCATCATCCTCCTCTTCCGCATTCAACACTGTATTAAGAAGTTATCAGATTTAAAGAGAGGCGTTTGTTTAGCCTGAGTAAACAAGGACCTAAGAATGGCAGAACAGGAGACATGACCAAGGATATTTGAAAGGTGAAGCAAAAAGAGAGAGAAATTCTTTGGGGTGGTTCAGGGGAGTATAATTAAGAATAAGGGGATGAAATTGAGCAAGAGAAAATGCAAAAGCTCAGTCGCTTGACTCATTTAAAATAATATTCGATGAAGCATTAGAGAATAATTAGTAGACATGATTCCCATTCTGCAGGCATCTGGAAGATACTAGCAAAAATAGAATAAAATATTTGTTATGTCTCTACTTCTCTTGTCCTTCCTGTCTCTTTTTCTCCACTTTCTTTCACTTGTTGACTATTTATTCCTCTAATTACATGTACCTTTCTTGTGTTTCTCAGTCAACATCCCTTTTCTTCCACATTCAAAAGTCATTGAAAAGGCTCCTGTTAGTGCAGTGGCTTTGGAACAGAGCTTTTTCAGCCTATCTCCACGTTAAGGGAATTAATTTGAAAGGAGAGATTAGAAGAAGTAAATCTGAGCTAAGTGTCCCTGACAGAAGGACATGCCAGACCAGGGACCTTTTAATGGGACAATCACTAAGGTTAGAAAGTATTACTAGAGTTCAACCTAAGTAATGAAATAAAAAAAGAATTTTGGCTGAATACCAGACAAATCTTTATGACAGTGATACGTTTTGCCTTTTCAACAGTCCTCCCAAGGGCAGAGATGGAATACCTAAATATTTAAAAACAGTTAGAAAAATACTTTGCATATATTTCTTACTAAAAATAAAGTCTAAAGTTTCATAGTTCACTCCTTCCTACTATCCACCTGTTAGTCAATACAGGGAGAAAGGAGAAGAGAAGGAGAGAAGGAAGGAAGGGGGGAAAGGAAGGAAGGAGGGAGGGAGGGAAGGAGGTAGGGAGAGAAGGAAGGAGGGAAGGAAGGGCAACAAGAGAAGAAGAATGGAAAAGAGAAAGAGAAAAGAAGAAAGGAACAAAGGAGAGAGAGAGAAGAAAGGTGAAAGCCTTAGATTTGACTCAAGGTTTTGACAGAATTTGCTCTGAAAGGTGAACAGTGTTCCCTGCAATCATCATCCCATCTAAAACGGTCAATAACTGTCAGTCTATAACTTGATAACTTTTGCAAGATGGTTAACATTCCTTCGTGTGAGCGTGTATGTGTGTGTGTGTAAAAGAGGTTCCTTTCTTCTATTCTTCATCTGTCTGAGCTGCAAAGTTAAGATTGTCCACATACTTATTCTACTGGATCTCAAAAACAGGTTAGTGCTGGAGTAATAGAGATACAGAAATAAGCATAGGAAAGAAATCAGCTCTTTCTTCTAGTGCTCGATGGCTGTTCACCTAAAATTGCTTATTGCATAGCTTTAGCATGGTGGGTATTCTTTATTCTTGTAAGTAGTATTTTTGATGTGGAAACAGTTCTTTTTTACTTTCCACAAAACTTTAACAAATCTTTTCTGGAAGCTTTCCATTCCATATGCTGACACAGCATTCCCAGTTCCTCTCCACCTTGGTGCATATGTGTTTCCAGATTTAAATATGCTCCATCTGTTAGAACTTTTTAAATTCTAAATTTAAGACTTAATTTGTTTTTTATTCGGCAGTTTCAAAACAATACTTAAAGGACTGTGTGGTTGTGGTTTTGTTTGTTTGTTTTTTGTTTTTAACTGTTGGTATATTCTCCAAGCTTTGATACTGATTTTAGCTTCTTTTCTCCTCCTGATTATAAGATAACCAGATATTCAAGCATATAACAGCTGAGATATGAAAGTTTGCACTGTTCTGTAATGCACTTTTCATAATGGTTAAGGATTCCATTTCCTACTTACCTGAACTGCATGATTTCCAATATTATGCTAGAAACTGCTTTTAAAAATGCAGCAATAAAAGGAAAAAAAAAAAAAAAAGAAATGTTTACAGGAATAAATTTTCCATGTCCTAATGATGTGTTTAACAGTTCCAACATGTATAACATTAAAATTTTATCAACAAATCACGGAAAGGACATTCTGTACACAGAAATCAATTTACCTAGCAACTATCCACAATACTCACTTGTAATTTATTTTGCCTATAAAACACTTTACTTTTAAACCTAATTTTATTTCTTACGGGGAGTGGAGAAGAGGAAAACACTGCACATTTTTCTGCCTCTTGCAAGAAAAGGCAAGCAGGCAACAGGACAAGGAGCAATAAAGATAAAGAAACTGGATAGAAAATGAACATCTGTGTCCTTCAGTAAATGAAAAAGTAGCACAGAGTCACATACTTGCTGCTTCAGTGATTGGGTGTTTTGTTCCCATTGGGATACAATTTATTTGAACAAAATGTATGAAATGTGGAACTCCAGCATTGGCTTGTTATAGGAACATAAAGGACCACAATTACAACTTTCAGGGTCTTTCTTGTCCAGCATTCCCAGCCTAAAAATGGAAAATACCAGGTGCTTCAGAGGAGGGCATCTGAAAAGCTGTTGCAGGTGAAACAGAAAAAAAAAAAAAAAAGGAGAAACTTTTCCACATGGAACCTTCTTCTTAGTCAACTGTCAATTGCATTTAGCCACGTTTTTCTGAGTTCTTGCTTAATTTCTTTCATTATGTCTTCTTATGCATGTCTTACATATGTTACTTTATATATTACAGAAATAAAAGCCTTATTTAAATAAAATCTTGAGTTGAACATTGCTGAACTCCTAGACACAAAACTATCTTATGGGAATGAGCTCTGTAGCCTCATTTTGTGCTGCATATTTCCTTTTATCAAGTTTCAATGTGCTGCCTTTGATAGGAGCAAAGTCACAATTTGTGATATCCGTCTGCGCAACCTACGAACACTGCCTGTGGCTACAAGTTCTTGAAAGGGTCTCAAAGTGACAGCTCCATTTGGATGTAGAGCCTTCTACCTTTTCTGGCATTATTTTTTTCCTATCCTTTCATGTTGGTCCGCGTTGAGGAGAGAAAGAAGTACAGGCTTAATAACAGAGGATCATTAAGAAAAGATGATGCTCCATTCAAACAAAAGCATCTAACATAATAATCGTTCTCCTAACAAGAACAACTGGGTTGTCAGGGAAGTGGTTGCCCTGGCAACTGCATCACCTGGTCGGGATCTCTGGTCACCTGGAAGAAGACTAATCAGGCCATCAACTGATGGCAGAGGCAATAGCAGGATAGGGACCTATCTGTGCACTTTTTCTAGGTCAAGCTGAGAAGGAGGGATGTATAAAAGGGACGTTTCCTGTTTTGCTCCTTAAATTGGTATCTGGTTTCCTAATTTCAGCCATCTAGAACACGTGCATTTATTTTAAGTCTACTGTAGGATAGGGTGAATTAATCTCCAGAGGTTCTTCATTTATTATTCGTAGAGACAGCAGAGGTAAATGTTTTAATTGTGTGGCAAAGTTGGCCAGGATGAATCCTGGCCCTTTGAGATTTGCCACTTGAAGACTCATCCTTAGACATTGCCACTTGAATAATATTAAAGTAAGTGTTAAGGATATCCTGCATCTAGCTGTTACTGTACACTCTAATTCTATTGATAAAACCATCTTTTCCATGAGGTATGAATAGTTAAAGCTCTCCCCTGAGCCTTTTATTTTTCCGAACATTTAGATGCTGTTCAATATTTATAGCTAAGTTTCCAGTTGCACTTGTAAACACCAGAAGGTGGGAAGATTTGAAGCCTAAATATAGGTTGCTGAGCTTGGTCAGATGTTATATTTCAGATGCCAATAAGGATATTTGCATATAAACTGTACTATCAATATCTCATTTCAGTAAGCTGAAAAGCTTGCAGTAATGGGCATTTTATTGTTTCTTGTTCATTTTATAGAGTACATTTAAGATCTCAGGCAGGACAGTATGGGAAATTCCCAAATCCCATGAGGAATAGAACGTTGAACGTTAAGAGGCACTACTAAGAATAATAAGAATAAAAAGAGGTGATTTTTTTCCCCTCTACTCCCATTCCCATGAGAAATCTTCATGAAGAAACAAAAAGGACAGGTATCTGTGGGTCTGATTTTAACTTTTTATGCAAATGTTACCTGAAAATGAGAAGTGTTTGAGAAATGTTACCCTGATAACTATTGTATTGTACTATTGTTACCCTGATAACTACTTCTTTCCAGGCCAAACTTTTAGGCCTGCTGACGCCTACCATTATACAAGATCTCATCCCATTCTGGTTAGTTGCGTTGTGGCTATTTCTCATTGTAGGGATAGAGCGCAGTCTGAGGTTTGAACTATAGAAGAGACTGAGGCAAAGAGCTCCCCAAAAGCACCAAAGTGGGCTATATGAAACAGATTATCTAATAAAATGTTAGAAATTAATTCACTTTTTAGGGGTCAAACTAATGAAAAATACAAAATTTGAAGAAAGAGGTTGCTTTTCACTGAGCAGTGAGGAGAATGTGAAGCAGCCATTTTTCTGACAAAGAGAAGTGTGAATCATTTGCTTTCATTAGACACCGAATAATTTATGACAATAGAAGAGGGGAAAGGTGGAAGAACAGAATAGAAATCTAAACTCATAAGATTTTCAATACCAAGAATCATAATCAAATAAATATTTATCATGTTGAATGCTTTCCCTCATCTCATTTGAACAAATTGAAACTCTGGAGTGTTGAAATCCCAGGTTGCCTCTGCACTTTGCTTTGTCATCCCAACTCTACTGTTAGCAATGTACAACAAGTAGTAGAAATGACTTTAGCAAGAACATAACTAAAGAATTTTACAATGTGTTCTTCAGCCTAATACTTTGGTCCAAATTCATTCTATTCCTGAAAATTTTCAGAAGATAGATAACTTTTCTTTTAGCCTCATTATTCATAAACCTCAGGGTTGGTTGAGAATGAAGCTTGAACTCATTCAAGCTACAGCTTCTTTACTAAGAATATTCTTCTTATTCTAAGAAGAATAGCATGCAGTTACATACTTCTGTACTGTGACTTTAGTTATGCATTTTACAAACAAGAGGGAGATCTTCTTCCGTGTAACATGGATACTTCAGATGATAGCATTTATAGAAAGCCATTTTAGAAGGTTTAGGCCTTTTCTTTCTGACAACAAATGTTTTGATAATCCTTTCAGAGTGCCCAAAATCAAGCTTGCCAGTTTTTGATGGTTCAGTGGAGGAGAGAAGGGACAAACCCAATACAGCTCACAAACTCTCTGAGCCCTCCAGCAAGTGTCAGCATTATCCAAGATAAACTCACATCAGAGCAGAGGCCTTAATTTACAACTAGGTTTTATATTCCACAAATAATTTATTAAGATACAGAACATTCATCCACTGGGATTTAGAAATAAGCCCATATCCTGTACAGATTGCACATTTCAGCTTCAAATTGGAAACAAAGGAGTCACCAAACATTATTAACACAGCTGCAGCATTGTAATAGATGCTGAGGGTGGCTTCCAGCTGGGACAGGCTCAGCATGGTTCCTGCTGGCATAACCAGGAGGAGGGTCTCATTTGGCACAGCTGGAGAGAAAGGGACCTGGGCCAAATGTTCAACTGCAGCTATGAACAGGGGCGTGCCTGTATATGCCTGTGCCTGTCCCTGCTGCTGATAAAGTTCCCGCTGCATTGATGTGTACCTGTCTCACTGACTGTGGGACTAGAAAGTCACTGGAACAAGATTTCTGTTAATTCGATGATTTTTCTTCACGTCTAGGTGCCAATTTATCAGAATAAAACTAATATGAGACATTAAATTAGAGTAGCCAAGATGTGTTATAACTGAAGTTTACGTACAATTTTGCTACCCAAACATTTGTGCTGCTTCCTTTCTGTGCAGGGACAGAGTCTGTTTCAGAGTGGTACAGGAAATGCTTAGTGAGGATTGTTCCTTCTAGAAAATTGCCACTAGTTTGCCTTAGTAAACAGCTGGGGCAGTAGCAATCTACAAAAGCTGCAGGTAAGATTTTATATGCCAAACATGAAAGCACATGTGGAAGACTGACTGGTCAACTGAAGTCTGATAGTGCTCCTGGCTTCCTCTGTGATGTGAAACCTTCATGTATAAGCAATCAGGGGTTGACTAAGGAACTTCCATGCAATGATTTCTCTCTTCATATAATTCCTACCTCCAGCTCAGATTATAGAAATAAATACAACTGACCTAGAAACAAATTAGTTTGTTTCAGGAAAGTGTGACTAACGCAGCACACTGCCCTCTACTTTCTCAGCACCAGCTGCCTTTCCTAATGTCTGCTGTCATTCCAATTCTGCTGCATTCTGCCTTGCTTTCCTTAAGAAACAAACCTAGAATCTTTTAAAAGCATTCAGGATCAAATCAATGTGTTCAACATAATCTAAATGAGCAGTCAAAAAGCATGTGGGTGAAGACTTTTTTATGACTTCTCCTCTAATCTAATGTGTTTGAACTTCAGTTGTTCCTGAGAAAGATTTTTCAGAGTGTGGTCTCTGATTACATAAAAAATTGCAAACCAAACAAAAACATTTTTAAAAAAAATTAAAGGCTTTGCCATGTTTGGGAACCAAATGCACTATACACTTTCAAGCATAAACCTGAAATAGTATGTGCCCTGAAGAATATAATTTATATAACAAAAAAAATCTGTTAATGTTCCCAATCCCAGAGAAGAGAAGAGAAGAGAAGAGAAGAGAAGAGAAGAGAAGAGAAGAGAAGAGAAGAGAAGAGAAGAGAAGA
>JAUBOD010000950.1:353096-370361 GCA_032353885.1 Nothura maculosa
AGAAGAGAAGAGAAGAGAAGAGAAGAGAAGAGAAGAGAAGAGAAGAGAAGAGAAGAGAAGAGAAGAGAAGAGAAAAATAAACATGCAAAAAAAAAATGCATACTTATCCATGGACAAGAGAAAAACATCATAAATGAAGGACATTTGTTAAACTTTTTCAAAGTTTTAGATAGCACACTGCTAAGAGCAGTCTCTGACACATAAATGTCCCTGAAGAGGTTAGCATGGACCTTACAGCTCCCTGCAAGGCTCTGCAGAGCAGTCTTTCCCTACCTACATCATTTCTGAGAATAGATTTTCCTGTTTGTTCTTGGTTTGTTTTGCAGAAGAAATAACTACAAGAAGAATACATAATATTCCTAAGCATTATACAAACATTTATTGAGACAGTCTGTCTCTGAAAAAAATTCTCTGTGTAAAGATAGAAAGGAAAAACTGGAGAGAAAGGAAATGAAACTATAATTTATTTTCAAGTAGGAAACTAAAAGGTCAGACCGTGAAAGGCTTCTTTTGTAAAATCATGTGGGAGGTTTCTTCTAAAGGCAGGAAATTTGGAAAATTCTGCTTCACATATCATTTTCAGTATATGACAATCTTCCCTCAAAAATCTGCATTCTTCCTGCAAATGTTACGGAAGCTCATTTTTGATCCCTAACAAATATTTCACCCAAAGTCTTTATTGAGTTTATCTACTGCAAAGGGCTGTACGTAGTGTTTGCTCTGCAGACACTCTACCAGTACAATTCTTTAGTAGTGGTAAGCAGAGAGAGCAGTTAGATGCAATCTATTACTCCCTTAATGGGACATTTTCTACACATAGATGGGCAAAGACCTCGAGCACTAAGCATCACTTATTTTGTTCCCCTTTGTTCATGCATTTATTTGCTCATGATTCATTTAAGATGATGTTAAAAGACAAGACACAGAAGAATTGAATTGTAAATTAAAGTACACAAATATTCTACTTTCTCATCTCTTGTCTGAACTTTGAACTACAATGTTTTTCAGATGGAAATAAGTAAATAACAACCCAGAATAATAATTCCATATATGTCTCATGCATTTATTAAAAATCAAATGCCACTACAAAAATTGTAGTGCTTTATCTTCCAAAAAGGAAAGATCTATATTCAGTAAGCTGCTAAACAAAAATCTTACCTCATCTTTTTTCAGAATCCAAAGGGCTCAAGTAATTCTTTTTCATACCTCCTATCTACTAAGAAGACACTTCCCTTCTGTGTTTGGAAGACAGAATAGTATATTCTATCTACTAAAAGAACCCCCAAGTTTAAATTCTCATGTTATTTAAAAGAAAAAAAATAAAAGAGGATTCCACAGACTTTGAAGATAATAATAAGGCATATGAGCTGAATTATAAAAATAAAAAAAAATCTTTTCTTTTGATGCAGCAAAATATTTAGAGGGAATTGGAATAAACAGTGAACTATTCTATCCAGTTGTTCATGAATATTAGAGTTAGTAAGTGTAGTGCTCAGGCTGCTTCTGTACATAGCATGACTGCTGCTAAAATGTGTTTTTTTGTGAACTTGCACAGTGCGTAATTTTATAAGGTTCCAGATTCCACAGAGACACATGCCAGAAAAGCAGTTTAGAATACTTTTGTATAGGTAGGAAAATATAATTATTTCCAAAATAATGACAATTCTAAATGATTCATAGATATGTGGCTGTGCTCTGTTCTTGTAAAAGAATATAAATAGATGACATTGTTGTAAAATAATGAGAGAGTTTCTTTATCATATTAATGCATCTTATCAATGAAGAAGAATGCACTGTTAAGCATTATGCATCTGCAAGTTATATACTCAAGCTTCACATACATTAGAAAGAAGAATTCGTAATTCAAAAAGAATATACACGTTTTGTTGAGACTACATAGATCCTGAATGATAAATAATCTGTCTGGGATATAGAAAAGTGCCACAATACTAGGCTGATTTTCCTGTTGGAAAGGAGACATAACTAGTCTTTATATTTTGATGAAGACTAAATGTACATTAGCACTACAATTTTTGGCACTGGAACTGTGAAAGCATTCTCACAAGATTTAGGAGAAAAACAGTTGAATTTTCACATCTTCAGTTGCTCTGTGTCTATTACACATTCCGTCTGTGTGTGAGCAAGGAAACATATGGGTCTCCTACCACTATCACCTATGGGACTTGCCCTGTATTTAGCTTAAGTTGCAGTAGTTCATAACCTCAATTTTGAAAGTCCTTGCGTAGATCCCAGTGATTAAAGTCCTGCATTCATGAGCACTTCCTTGGACTCAATTATGTCTATCCCGTGTTCTAGAAAAAAAAAAAAAAAGCATCTTCCTATGTAACTATGAGATTACACCCTCCTATGAATTCAAAAATAGATGATTGTCTGTTCTACTTTGCACTTGTTGGGGCTTCCTAACTGAATGTCCAGAGATCTCCAATCCGTCGTGCACAAGAGTGTCCTTACTGAGATATGATCCATCTGTGAGCTGCAGAGAATTCAAGGTGACAAGAAATAGAGTTCAAAACAGAAAGCAAATACAGTTCCTATAATATGGGCAATTCATTTTCAATTCCTTATGGCCATATTTATAGGGTCTAATATGAGCATGTGTTTTATTCCCTATGATGAAGAAAACAAGCAATGATCCTTATAACATATCAAAACGATGCTTGGAAGGTTTATTGCAGAAGCCCAATTTAGATTTTTCAGCATCTGCTACGTAGGCGCTTGGCACCAAGAGGACATTTTGGTGCATGTGAGTTAGATGCACGGCTCTCAGGAGCTGGAGCACTGAATTATCCTAGCCTGAACTCTCAAAAAAAGTGTTAGGAGGAGCTTGTGGGCACAGGGACAGTGGAAGGGATTAGTGATTTCACTGCAGCAAATGCAGATCATATACAGATATTCAGATCATAAACAGCTGTGCAGGCAGACAGCAAAGGACCCTGCAACAGCCCAGCCGTTACCGCCCATGCAAAAATATGGGATATCTGGGTTCCTCATTGGGAGACAAGGAGGATTGCTCCTGTTTTCTAGACTGGGAAGAAACATAGCTCTGAATCGCTCCAAGGAATGGTTAGGGCTTTAAATACCTGATGCACAATGTAGTATGGTTATACCTAGTGCTGTAAATACATGGAAGTAAACAGGAAGTTTAACTCGTAAGCAAAAGTCAGGCGTCCTTTCCTTAATGTTTTGTTTTGCATACCTTAAATTCCTTTAATAGAACTAGTTAGCATTGGTTATATCACTTTGTGTGCATGCTCATTTTGTGACTACTACTTGATTTCCACATGAAGATTCAGCTTATCATTTCACATCTTCAAGAGAGAAAATATTTCACTGTGAAGTTATACGGGAATATCTCAAATAACAACATTTCTTTCTGATGTTCATGAATCTTGCTACATTTTTAATTTGGAAAAAAAAATACATATTCTGAATCACTTGCTGAATAGCAAGGGTTCAAAATCAGCATGTTAAATCACTCTCTATTCTCCTCACAGTGCAGATTAAAAAAAGAAAAAAAAAAAAAAAGAAGTGGTAGTGGATATTTGAATCACTATAAGGTAAAATATCCTAATATAAAGAGCATGATTTTACAAAGATTTTCTTTCTTTCTGTCTTTTTGATTTTTTTTTCTTTTATTTTGGCGGGGCGAAATTGTTTTCCTCTTTATGGAATGTGGTTTGCAGCCCTGTTTCCTTCAAAAGTAATCACTTCTTGATTCAAACTGCTTCACCAGTAAATAGAATATCTTAGGACATTAATTATATGGGAGAGAAGCCTGTGTGAACGAGCTGTTACAATTCATTACTGTACAAGAACTATCCAGAGAAGAGAGAAAATGTAAGGATAGAGATAATTGTTATTGCTTCAGCTTCTCATAGTATTGGGATAGATGGATTGGAAATGGGTTATCTTTCTCCCTTGTAATAAAGAGAGTATGTAGAGGCGGCACAAAGAGGAAAGCGAACGTGGAGCCAAGGAGCATCGCACGAGCGCTGCAGGCTGCTCCAGAGAGCCGGGCTATTGCAGGTGCACACAGCACTCTGGAGTTAACCTCTTCCCAGCTGCTTTTCTCCCAAAGGAGGAAAATAATCAGGCCATTTCATAGCTGTTGAATAAAACTGCAGGAGGTTATCCCAAATCTCAGGTAGCTATTCCAAACATTTCCACTGCTGTTTTTATTCTGCGGCTCTTTACATGTCTCTTTATCCATGTGGCCAGGTGTAAGGATATGTTACTTTTTCAGTAGATATAGATGGCTGGATTAATAGGTGCCCATCACTTCATTTTTCAGTATCCAACATAGTAAGATCAGTCTTTCACTTTATATGCAAGCTTTTTATGGAAGGGTTTCCAGATATCAGCACATTTCTGCTATTCAGAATACTACTTTTAAACAAGTTGCACATTGAGATAATAGTACTTCTATATGTTTTATCCCTTTTATCTACATTTTATAATGTAGAGTGTGTGTGCATGGGAAAGTGTGAAAGACAGAGGGGAGACTTTTTTTAAAGGAGACTATTTGTCATCAATGTTTTTCTAGAAAATATAGAAAGTTGAAGAACACTCCTTCCTACTCCACCCTTCTCTCCCTTAATCTCAAACATACTTCATTTCAAAACTACTGGAAGAGAAAGAGAAATGCAGGTTCTTAACCAAGGTACTGCTATTTATACATGAATACTCTGTAGCCATTTATGTGCATCGTTGTATGTTTTCTTTCTCTCACACAATTCAGACTTAAGCTTAGACTGCTAAAGCTTTCATAGATGCCTCTTTAAATGACAAATGTACTTCCCTATTCCATGTCTTTTACCTTCCTCAGTAGAATTTGCCGAGCACGATGAAGTATATTCCAATTATCATGCTCAGTAGGTTTTTTTGTTTGTTTATTATGATAATAATAATAAAAAAATAGAGCTCTGTATTGCAGAATTCTCATTCGTAAACCCATTCATATTTAAACAACAATGTTTCATTCCAAAGCTGATCAATGATTTTCACTTGGGTCCTACCCTCCTATTTAGGCCAATATTTAGAACATGTTTCTACACTGAAGTATTCCCACTAGAAAACTTGCAAGTCTAAAAGTGTGCAATTTATTTCGGTTTAACTAGGCCATAACAATGCCCTCAAGTGGATACATATCTGTAATCTCTAGCTGTTCATCAGAGCGCTGTGTTTTCAAACTGAGAGCTGAATTCTCTAACTTGTCTGGTATTGTTTCAGAGTGGCATGTCCTTAACCATTTTTCAGTGAGAGCAGGAACCCATCCAAAAACGTATCCTGCTGCAGCAAGAAGAAGCAAATCTCCTCTGTGTCCAGTAAAAATAATGCAGATGGGTTTGCAGATTTCTGAGAGGAACAGCAATATGGATCCATCATGTCTCAGGAAAGATGGAAATGCTGGAAAAGGGCATCTCTCAAACCGGAATAGCAGCAGCCTGGTGTTTCAAACCTTAGTGGCCACGATAGTGACATCTCACGGCAAAGGAGCTCGTTTAAGGTATAAGCAGTCAAGCATATCATACAATATCTTTTAGAAATACTTACACGTGTTCCCAGTGCAAACTTCTGCAAACCCAGTGCAGTGCTCTGGGCAACACAAGAAAGATGCTAAAGGATCGGCTGGCAGTTCAGACTTTAGCTGGATTCAGACTCACTGCAATGACAGAGAGGGGAAGCAGGTCTCAGGAGCAGCACAGATGCAAAATAGCCACCTCTGAAAGAAATCTCTCTTGGCTAAAGCCCACTGTCTTTTTCTATTTAACCCTGGTTTGTCATAGCCTGTTTGGCATTTTCTAATCCTCCAGGGCCTTTATGATTGCCTCATTGCTCCCTGATTTTTCCTAAAACACTATCCAGCTTTTCCTGCTGTTACTTGTTCTCCTAACTATTTAGTCTCTGGACATTTTTTTTTTTCTCTGATATTCAGATCATTCTACTGACACTGTCCAGTTTTTTTTTTTTTTTTTTTTTAAATATAACCTTATTTCCCCTTGACATTAAAATGGGCTTCCTTAAACTTTCTTCTCATTTTCATGACTCATTTTTACTCAGATTTTCATGCTCTTAGCCATTATTTTTTTTCTCCATGCACTCTGTGAGTTGTCTAATAGAAAATTTGGGGCTATTTCCCTTTTCCTAGTTAGCATCTGTCAATCATGTCTGCCTCTCTTCAAATACAGCTGAAGTCAACACAAAGCATTTTAGAAATTTCAGAGGTGTTTTACTGATTTGCCCAGCTGACCATCAAGAAGAGGCTTCGATCCTCTCCTTAGCAGCATGAAAATGCCCGGTACAGCACAGGCTCCTGTGGTGCTGAACGAGCCAGGTACATCCCCACATTTTCAGAGTTATCAAAGGAGCTTTAATGGGTGATGGTAGCACAGCAGGAACTGCAAAAACACTGTGAACCTTCCTATAAATAGCAAGGGGAAAACGCAGGCAAACAATTGAATTGCTGACAGCTTAGAAACAAAAAGGTTCTTAGCACTCAACCATTATTTCTCTGTGTTTTATATTATGGCCCTTTGAACCCTATGTACAAAGAGTTAAGATGACCACATCATGAAGATTAAGGGGAGAGTTTGAGGAGCACTGAATACTGTGATTTTTCCCACTGTATCACAACAGCAGAAAATTTGCGCTAAATAATGTCAGTCATCTGTGAACATCTAAAGTATTTGTGTGATAGTTACATTTTTTGTTGTCATTCTGTTTCAGTGCTTACAATTTAGTGGCCTTTCTGGTCTGTACTGTTGATTTGTGTAAAGAAGGGGTCGCACTCAGGATGCAAAGTGTCTATGGTGCACCAAGGTGCCTTGTTCTCCCTTGTGTAACACCACCATGGGCTCAAAGCAGCTCCACAGACACAACCTCCTTGAGTGCCTGGGAACTTAATATCCAGAACCAATATGAACTTCATGGTTGACTGGCCATGCGCTGAATTAAGCCTCTGTATCTAAATGCGATAGATGCTATCTTGACCAAGACACTGAGGTCTGAACTAAGAACTTCCAGTTCCCAATAAAAGCAGAAGATGTAACAGCTTAGGCTAAAAAAAAGATTTTTTCCCCTCTATATTGTGCCTTGTAACATGATGCAGGGTGGCAGACATACCTCCAAAATTAAAGGCCAGTTTCATCTTGATTTTCCAAGTTTTTTAACTTGTGTATGATCTAAAAATCATATTAGATTGTATGGCACAAGTTACTGCAGAATGAAATTGCTAGTATAGTAGGTGGTTGAAGAAGTGGCTGAGTGTGGCAGTCCCCAGTTAGTAATCCTGCCTGGGCAGTAGCCAGGCACCCTTGTGAATGTTGATCTTCTGTGGCGGCTGATGTGAGAATTAGGTTTTCCCATCCTTAAATGGGCAACATGTTCTGAAATAAGATCATTAGAATGTCTGTATCCCACAACATAAAGAGGCAAAAAAGAGGAGCAGAATCATTCTTAAGATGCAGGTAGATTTACAAGATCAGAAAAGCATATTATGATCCTCTGGTCTAACTGCTGAATTCTTCTCATTAGCTTGTACAGCAAATACTCATTTGGTGGATGAATTTGAGCATGAATTTTATAGGGTAGAGGAAAATGAAATGACATTAGATAATTGTGAGTCCATTATTACTCTAAGTTATTCTTGCTTTGCCATTACAGATGTGCTGGATGCTACGGAGGTCTTTGGCCCCTGAAACTACGCTGTATTTTCCAGTATATAATGGTCTCTTTCAGAAATTTTCCACGTGCATTGACTACTATCAAATCACCTCTTAGCCTCCTCTTTAATAGGTAGAGCTGTCTGCAAGCCATGTTTAGAAGGCATGACTTATCCTTTTAGCCCTTTTTCTGAACCTTCTCCAATTTCTTTCCATCTGTATAGAAGGAATAATAATGTTTACTCCTATCACATCAGATCAGGCCCTATTTTTTACTCCTAATTACTAATCCCCAGGATTATGTTCAAACAGAAACATGAAAAAAAGTATATTACTATTGACAGGCATTAAAAAAAAGAAAAAAAAAAGAAAAAAAAATTAAAAACCAAACATTCCATTTGTTAGATAGAATTTGTCCATTAATTTATTTTCTCTCTCAGAGAAACTGAGCTGGGGGGAAGAGAAAGCAGGGCCTTTGATGAAGTCACTGATGGTGGGGGCAGAATTTTGTCTATACCCTTTAGATAATAATAACAAAATGTGTCCCACCAAGCACCCACTTCTATCCAGGCAGTTGAACTGATCCCTTTCCTCCCATTCAAGTACCATTTATAGTGACTCAGCCGGCACTTTGGGGACTCTTTATAGCCCGTGTGCAGGTGTAGGACATTAGATAGATGAAGTGAGGACATTCTGTGTGATGATCACAGCTGCAACAGTGGCAGCCATTGACCCTCGTTGCTCAGAGTTATTTGCTTTGCATTAATCAGTCTTTTTTCTTTTTTTTTTTTTCCTCCACTTTGCAATCCAGAGGCATTAACATCAGCTCTGGAATGATTGCCAGAATAGGCCATCTCACTTGTCTTCTCTGCCTTCTCTCTATGTTATTATTCTAAGTTAAATATATCTTTTACTGCAAGTGGCTGTGTTGCAGGAGTGGGCTGGGTACCAGTCTGCAGTTTGAAGGCTGCCTCCAACACAGCCTCCTGCCAGCACAATCCTGTTAACAAAGGAGCATGAGAGATCTTTATTGGGAAAGCAGGAGAGGAAGGAAAATAGACTTTTCTATGTACAGAGAATTTCACTGATGGGGATGATCCTAACTCACTGGTGCAACAACCAGTCTTGCAAATAGGGCTGTGTCTGAGCAGGGACAGGCACATGCAATGCAAAAGAAAACATCCCAGCTAGACATAGTCAAGAAAATCACAATTTTCAGATGGAGAGGTAGAGGGCAGAGGCTGTTATTTAGCAGGTAGATTCAGGATTAACCTTTGCTGGACAGCGTCTCAGGCATAAAAATGAAATGGAATCTTTGATCCCTCACAAATTTTGCTACACTTCTGTGACAACCTGGAAGACTCAAGGAAGTGAGTAAGTAACTTACTTCCTTGCTAAGGAAGAGGAAGTAAGTTACTGTGCCACTGTGTTCTGGCACATTCATGTCATGGGAATATCTCTGGGCCGGTCTACAGAGGCTGCTAATACTGAAGAGCAAGAACTTCTTATATTTTTTATTCCTAAGAGATCTAAATGTCTGAGCAAGATTATGGTTAAATCACACTTTAAAATATTATTTAAATTTTATCGTGTACTATCATAAAGGCTTTTTTTATTGCTTGGTTGTATTTTCAGGAGTTTCATAATGGTATTATGAATGGTGTTGCTTGAAGGAGAACATTAATAATGAGTAGAACTTATATAGACAAATGGTTTACATTACTTCTAAAAATTAGATCACTCTGTATGGTTTTATAAGTTTTCCTCATCAACATGAAAATTTAAAGAGAAAAAAGAATCATGAAATTATTTCAATTAGATTACGAATAACTGATAGAGAAAGGCACTTCTGAGTTGCTGAACCCAGGATTGAGAGCAGGCTACATTTTTTTAAAAAGCAATGGAAAAACAAACAAAAATATCTCAAATCAATTTATTATTATTGCTATTTTTTCACTTCTAGCAGTGGTTTTGTGAAACTCTGTCAAATGCACTGTACAACTTCTGTCCAGACTCATACATGTTAATTGTCAAAAGGAAGAAAAAGAGTATGCTGTACAACAGACTCTTCATAAATGCACTATCTAGTCCTCCATGCTCTGCATTTCTGTAAAAGAAAGAGTACAAGTCACAATTTGGCTGAACCTTCATGCAAATCATCTAAAAATCTTGGAAGAGGAACAATAAATTGCTGGCACTGCCATAGTTTCATGCACACCGTGTTTTCTGCTGAACTGATGTAATAAGAGCAAGAAATGAACTTCACAGGAATGGTATTTCATATCTGCTCTTTTGTATCTTGCAATATCCTTTCTGATCAAGTGCCCTATCTCTAGAGCATGTATTGATTTTCACAGCTGAAATACAATGTCTCAGCATGCTAACCCCCATTCACACGCATTTCCCTGTTCCAACACTTTCTGCCTGACTTCTAATTATAAAATGTTAAAGGAACAGCTGTGCATTTTCTTTAAAGTGAAGAAATTTGTTTTCTCTTTTTTTTTTGTTTTAATATGCAAGATCTTTGTTAGATTTTGAATATGAGCATGATGCTTTTTATACTGCTCCTGCAGACATTTCTTCTCTTCTTTCAGAGGGAGACTTCTCAATTTCTTCACCCTTTCAAATATTTTATTTTTCTGTATTTTTGTATATAGTTACAGTTAATGTATAAGCATTCCATATATAGTTAGAGACATGAGAAAAACAACTGCCAGTTTAATAAACCATGCCTATATCTTCTACTTACACTATTAGAGAAACTTATAAAGGACATTCTTCTATAGAAAGGTAACATAATTATGCCTATAATGATAGAATTACTGTGTGAATGTGAACTATGTATTCTCCATTCATCCTTTTTGTTTCCACTGGAAGTGTCTGGATATGAGGAACATTGGCCATCTGTTTGGGGCCTATAACATCTATTGATTTGTGTGATACTGTTAATGAGAGACTGGAGGAAAAGCATTTAACTTTTAGTAGAGTCAGTTTTTTTTGCCATATCAGTAGCAGCTGGAAATGTTCACCAATGGATTAATTCAACCAATTCCCTTTAAAGACAATGAAAAAAATCCCTTTGTCTTTAAATGAGTTTTATCAAACACCAGTAAACTAGCAGTCATAAGGATAAGCCTCACTGAATGAAATTCTGGATCTATTCAAACTGTAAGTATTCAACAAATCTATGTTCACCTTTTCTTTGTACTGGATCGTATTCTGCTCCTCATTACATCACTGAAAATCCAAAGAGACACCATGGAAGTCACAACTGCTATTCTGTTCCTGGGAAAAGAATTAAGTGACCCAGACTTCATTATAACAGAGCTAAGGTTGCCCAGTGGTACCTAATGGCCTTCCAGAATATAGAGAGTGCCTAAAATTAATCTTCTGAAAACCAGGTAATGAAGCGTTAAGGTACACGCCAATCCGACCTTAATTCTTCCCTCCTTGAGCGATGACCCAGTACACTCATAATGCACAGACATACACTCTGCCTTTTTGGAGAGCACAGTTCTTTCAGGGAAGAGGGCATGTATAGGGGAGGATGGGATATGTATAGTGTCTTTTCTCTACTGAGCAAACTGGCACCAGAAAGAGCTCTGTCCAATGGCTTGGTCCAATAATTTGCTCTTCCTCAAAGCAGTGCGGTCCCCTGAGCTGCTTCAGCTGTTCTTCCTTGTCCTGTCTAATACAATGTTTCTATAAGACCCTAGTGAAGCTGGAACATAAGCCTGGTTGCCACCTTCTCTGGGGACCCTCCCTGTGGGAAAGAAAGATTTGGGCTTTTTGATGATGACTCAGCAAAGCACATCCTTTCATGTATGGGTTTAGCGTCCTCACGGGGTACAGGAAAAGCCAGGACTCATGAATCTCCAGATTACAAAAGCAAATCTGCTTTGCTTCTGCAGCTAATCTCTCCTCCACTTAATGCAGCTTTACTGAATTTCGTTGGAAAATGTGTAATTCCTATGGGCTATTAAGAGCACCCATGAACTGCAGTTGTGTTTCACTGCTTTTCACCTAACTTTTCTTCTTCTGTCCTACTCTCTCCCACCTCTCATTTTATAGCAGTGTTCATACCTACTCCTCTTTCTTTATCCAATCACCCATATTTCAATATGTTCTGTATTATAACTATGAGAAAGACAATGTTAATCCCAAAATGTTGTGAGTTCCTCCTATTAACGGGCTGTATATTAGCAATGCTTGACCTTAAGCACATTCAGGTCCACTGTTCAGCAAGCATAATTACATTATCCTCACTGTCTTTCATCTTCTCCTCTAGTTAATCAGAGCTGGCGCTCTGCTGTAATAATTTCCCATGTGGAAAAGGAGCAACATGTCCAGCAGCCTTTCTCACATATCCACATAGAGAATGTCTAATTTATTATCTTTCAGAAATGGTTAGAGCCCCTTCTAAATTAGTTCTACAAATTAGCAAGACATCTTTCCCAAAATCCTTCTAGCTTCTGTGAGATGGACAAGATCAAGGTGATAGGATGTCCACCTCTGTAGGTCTATGACAACAATTAAAGTTATGAGATATGAATCAGATAGAGGAAATCTACCTTACCTTGGAGGAAAAAAGATGGCCCAAACAACTTCTTGCGCTCCTTTTCAGTCTTATTCTTACATGCCCATAGATGTTTCTTATATTTCTATGACTGGAAAGGTTCAAACTTCTAGTGTTTGTGAGGCCCCCTTGGTGCCTACGTAGAGATTTGTAGGGGATAATAAACTTCAAAGAGAAGTAGAAAAGCCGTGATTTCACACCTGAGGATGTGTTTTAGCTTCATAGGGATCAGTTTGACTCTTGGAGCCACCCAATGGTGCCACCACAACATGCCAGCAACCCTGCTGTTTGGTCTTCCTCAGGAGGAAGATCTCTGCATACACTTCTACAGAACTGAGCTCTTCCTGTAGTAACTTCTCCACTATTTATTTTTCTCTTTTTACAGGATCAGGACGAGCTATATACTAGATGGAATAAATGACACAGCAATCAGAAATTGACTCTTGCTTTTGAATCTCCAGGAAAAATATTTTACAACCCAGTCTAAAATGCTAGGGCTGGAGTCTATATCTAAAATACATCGGTATACTGAAATGAAGCAAATTTCAGCCTTCAGGTTGAAAAACCCGGTGTAAATATCAGGGACAGAGAGATCAGAGGAGGCAAGGGGCTGCTCAATCACATTTTCCATGAAACTGTGTGACACTTTGACACTTTCAAAAAGAAAATGTTGCTCAGACATGACTACGGTGTTGAAGTTCCTACAACATGGCAAGCAATTATTTTCCTCACAGTCTTATTATTATGATATTAAAATTTATTGCTGCCTCACATTTTTTGTTTTCATAATTTTGTATGCAAGGACATTTTTAAGCTCTATCAATAGATTTTCATGGTCCTACTTTATGTTAGTCTGAAACTCCTGATGCATTAGAGGGCACTGCCAGACAAGTATCACCTTGGTTAGGGCAGATGCTATGAAATCAAAAAGTAGATCTAAATATTTACCTCTAAAATAACATTGAAAAGCAGAGTAAATCATTGCAACCCACTCTTTGTTTAATGATTTTTCAAACAAGAGCTAGAAATACCTTTGGAGTTGGAGAAATGTGTGCATGGAGCATAACTACCTACCCTCTAGCCTCGCTCCCTGTTTGTTTGCAGTTACGTCTGCCAGCTTTACTGAAGAAAAAAAAAAACATTTTTTATAAACTTCCCATTGCAGAATCAATACAAGTCTGGACAGGAGTGCTGGACTCTTCCCTGCCTCATGCATCATCAACAAAATTGTGGGCAGCTAAGCTCTCTTTGCAAGATCCTCATTGCTGGTGATGGTGCAATGACAGAAGAACACGGCTTGATTTTCATATCCCAACTTGCAGCAGTTTCCCTACTGGCAGTCAAGGGAAAAAAAATCATGTTTTGACATGAATCAGCCACATTTGATCTGAAAGTCACTGTGAGAGTCTAAAAATGGCATTTTCTAGACACTTTTCAGATACTTTTTTTTTTTTTAGTTTAAAACTAAAGTTTAAGAGAATTCGTGCTTAAACTTTCTATGGCATCTGAAAAAAGAAAATAACTGTTTTTTTATTTTTTCTATTGACATATTGGTTGGTATGGCCTTCTTGTTTTCTTTTTTTTATTTTATTTTCCTTTGGCAGTTGTTATTAAAGTGAAGGGAACATTGCTGCTGGTGGTGAACACCTCTCTTCTCTGACATTAATTTCATCACTTAATATGATTATTTCAAAAAAAGAAAATAGGAGATTTATCTCTGAAAGTAGCTAGCTTTATTTGTATATATATTTGTGTATATAAACACTGTAAGCATGTAGGTTATTAATTTGCTACAGCAAATAAAAAAAAAGATACGTTAGGATAAAAGTCAGGAAAAATCCTCTGCCGGCATGTTTATAATCTTATTATTAAACATTTGTGATATGTGATGAGGAATTATCCGTTAATCCAAAATATCCATGGAGTGCTTGAAATACCTGCTCTCCTCCATATCAGATATATCCTTTCAAAGCAGGTCTTTGTTCTGAATGTAATTCATCATAGTTATCACATGTCACAAAGTGTTACACTGTGTCATTTTACATTGTGACGTGACATGACATGGTGTAATTAAGGGAGCACAATGCAATAGCTCCTATAACAAAAAGAAAAAAAAAAAAAGAAAAAGGGAACTTATTTCCCATATCAGTTAATGAGTCTCCGTTACAAACATGGCAGTGTGGAGAAGAAAATCACACTGATTAAAGCTGAATAAGGGCCTGATCCAATTCCCACTGTCCCAATGAAGACAATACCAATCTTCACACTGGATAAGCATTTGCAATTATATTTTCATTAAAGCACATCTTTAAGATCCAGGTTTCAAATCTGGATTCATAGGACTAAGAGAAGGAATTATTGGCAGCATCTTTTGATTCTCTTGACAAAAACAGCTGTTTCTTTCATATTTTTTATTAATATGGTTCTGAAAGAACACAGCACTTTAATGTGCATTGGTTTGGTCCAGAGCAGAAAGAAAAAATAAACAAACTTCATTGGTCCCCATAGTAAAAGAGCTTATAGGCTGAAGGCACAACTATGAATTAGAATTCCTTTGTATTTGACATTTATTAATCTTTGAAGGGGTGAATTTTTACCCAGTGTCTAATGTATTTCCAGCTTAACAGATATTTTAACAGTTCAATGTACATCAGGGAGGGTGAAGAGCTTTTCAAACTAAAGGCCAATATTGGCACAAGAACAAATGGGTATAAACAGCCTATGAATAAATTTAGTCTGGAAATTAGAAAGAGGTTTTAGCCATCGGAGGAGTAGAATTCTGGAACAGTCCTAAAATGAGAGTAGTGGGATCAAACAGCCTAACTAGTTTAAAAGTGGAGCTTGGTAAATTTTTAAATGAGATTATATGCCATGGTTGCCTACAAGAGCAGGAGTCTTGACGTCAATGATCCGGGAAGAACCTTCTGGTCTTACAAACTTACAGACTCAAAGTGTCCACCTCTTACAGAGTCACACAGGCACAAAAGTTTTCTGGATCTTATGAATGCAAAATTTAGAGATGGAGCTTCATCATCTTCAGCAAAATATTATCAATTTCAGGAGCAGCTTCTTTACCTTTTCCAATGGGGACGCACAATTTTACATCTTCATCTAGAGTACTGTAATGCATGTAGGACTCAGAACAACACATCTATGGGGATACTAACTGTTTCTTTATGTTTTAGTTAACATGCTTTCAGTTTGACAGTGGAAATACTAAGAGAATAAAATATTCTGCTTTTGATTTGGTAGTACAGTTTTCCCACTCCTTCTAGGTAAACAAGAAGTAATGATGATCTGATGATTAGCCTGGAGACTGGGAAACCATTTGTGTCACAAGTTTCTTATGTGTGTCAGTTATTCATTACTCAGCTCTAAGATCAAACTTTCTTCACTGGCTTTGTGTCTAAGTTCAAAATAAAGAAGAGTGACATAGAGTTAAATTTAACTATATCTAGTTAAGAAAATGTACTTACATTTGTCTAAGACATCTGACTTAGGTGCCATGCCTGCTTAATTGGCAGTACAGAGCGGGCAAAATCATTAGGTTTCATAGTTGTTATCTAGATCTGGCATAGATATTTTGACAGTAGCTCCATTTTTTTTTCTGATTATTTTTAATATTATCTGCCAAATTGGAAATATAAGGACAAGAGCACTTCCTTACCTGGTGTGAACAGTCTCAACTTAAATACATAATGGTGTTTTGAGAACACAGGCTACAATTTAGTTAGGGTTCCAGCTAAATGAGATATCATCTAATCACACACAGCTAAATCATAGTGTCCCCTGTTTGTGACAAACTACCACAATTCTCCAGGCAGCTGGCACATAACATCCCTATTGGAGCTGTGAAATTAGCACCAAGGGCAGAAATCCACCACGTGACTGCTTTTTGGGTCTTCATTTCTTGGCTGGATGAAGCAACAGTGAAAATTCTCTTCTCCGAGCAAGTTGTGGTAGGATAAGGCAGATTCCCCATTTTATGTTTTAATTGGTATTGTAATATGATATAATTTTACTTTCCCTTATCTCTCCTCCAGATGTAGGTGTGTTTGTCTTGCATAAAATTTCAGGTCGCAGCTAAGGAAAGGATAGGCTCCTGACTAAAGAACAGCAAAAGGAGGATGTATTTCATTCTCAAATCCTGACTAAAGGCTTACATCTTTAATACTTCTTTGTTTTTCAGGAAACAGGAACTTTTGCCATATTCAATCTGCTTTTTATGCTGCCACTGTGTTCCCTCTGGCAGGAGAACATAGAAGCCACACTTCATATTATGGTCTCTTTTATAGCTTCTAAATGGTTAATAAATGATTAATAGAGATTTTGATAAATGGTTAGAGTAGGTTTTGGAGGCTAAAAGGTCAATAGTTGGCTTATAACAATCTATAACACATTTCACTGATGCCCCTCCAGCCATCCATAACACAGATTTCTTATGTCTGTAGCTTCTAGCAATCATGTTTTAGTTCTTTGTAAACTGTTTATAGGTGGGGCCCCAGTATAAAGTGTGACAGGGAATTGGATACCATTTGCTGAAGTGCCTCAGGCCAAATCCAAATGCACCTCTCTGCACAGTGCCTAAATATTTTTGATCATTACAGGCTGCATAACTTTGAAGCTCTTTGAGTAACATTTATTGACTTGGGATTCCAAGGGGGGGGAATTTTTTATTTTAGAATTAGAGAGACTAGCACTTATGCAGACTCAAGTGACTGAGGCAATTCAAAGGCAGGAACTGCTTTGAATTCCATGCTCTGGACATCTAAGTCAGTTAAAGGCTTTCAAAAACCTTACCACAAGATTTTCAGAATGGACACTTTTTTAAAAAGAAATACAAAAGATAGCCCCAAATATGCCATATTTGGGATTCTGACCTGGTATCATCACAATAGCAACAAGAACAAAATGGATGAAAGAGAAAGGTTCATAGAATCACAGAATCACAGAATCTATAAGGTTGGAAGGGACCTCTAGAGATCATCTGGTCCAACCTTCCCGCTC
>JAUBOD010000950.1:378442-394276 GCA_032353885.1 Nothura maculosa
TCAGGAAGCATTTCCTCACTGTGAGGGTGACAGAGCACTGGAACAGGCTGCCCAGAGAGGTTGTGGAGTCTCCTTCTGTGGAGATCTTTAAAACCCGCCTGGATGCAGCCCTGTGCCATGTGCTCTAGGTGACCCTGCGTGTACAGGGGGGTTGATCTAGATGACCTCTGAAGGTCCCTTCCAACCTTACACATTCTATGATTCTATGATTCTTATAGGAAGATTGAAGTTCATTTCTTTTCTGATTTTACTCAAATTGTACCCTGAGTAACTACCTCTCAACAATTTTAATGGCAAGGTATATCTGGTTTTCTATCCATTTTTTTAATTGCTAAGCTGAAATTTGGGCTTCACTGAGCTTGAGTCAAAGCATATCCACACACCAACTTGACTATACAAATTGTTATAAGTGACAGAATCCAATGCAGGGCACGAAACTAAACATGAAGTCAAGATGAACAGAACCTAAGAGTCCAAAGCACAAAAGGAATACATATTCAAGCTGCAATATGTCTATTTTCTGAACTTCTCCACAAGAATAACATATTTTTCTTTACTGCCACACCAGGTCTTGGAAGTTTATGCTTACACAACACTATCAGCTTTTATATACATGCTTTTCCTGTTACTGTGCTTGTAGAAAAAAATGTTACCAACTGCATTTTAAAAGTTATGATTGAGTTAAGATTGAAAAGTTATGAAAGAAATCACAATATGAATGAAAAGTGTGCAAAACTCAATGGAAAAGTATTCTTGAATTTCTTAAAAGACTTAAAAAACAAAGCAACAGAAAATATAGCTCTAAAAAGTCACATTTCAGAGGTTTTGGGCCTGACATTTTTGCAGATATGACTCCTCCAAACAAAAAAGTCACCTAGACAGTCTTGACCTACAATAACCATCCTTATAAAGGCAAAAACAGAAAAAAATGAATCACAGATAAAGTAGAAAGCATTGATTCAGAACTCAGAGATTCTTTAGCATAATTCTTCCATTTTCATTTTGCTGCTTTCATTTTCTTGTTGTAAATATAGCTCTATAAACCATAGAAATAAGCTGCATGCAATTAAAATGGCATAATAGCTGAAAGGAAAGCATTGATAATTATGTTAAAATCTATAACATTAGAAGAGTAACATTGCTCTGGGTCTATGCTTTGTCATCTGTCAGTATTTGCAGCTCTATTGTAACCTAAATCAAAAGCTTTTTTTCTCAGCTAACTTCTCTTACAACTTGTTAGGGTTGGGGGAGTCTGGGGGAGTCTTTTTTTTTTTTTTTTTTTTGCCCCAATCAGCGTAATATATCCTTGAATTATTTTAGCCATTTAGGGGGCTGAAAACAAGCAAAATAACATTCAGCTTTAATGAAATATTTCATGATATATTTTTGTGGGTTCAGAGACTCCATAGATCTGCTGCCATCCATCCTATGCTCTTTCCTGCAGGAAAACTGTTGGGAAAGTAACTTTCATCTATGCACACATGAGAGACTTTGTGAAAATATCACCCCTGCATTCCATTTTAATTACAGGAAGAGGAACTGTACAAAGAAGTTGGAGAACCATAACAGGCATTATCTGTGATGAATCAGGACTGGATCCAGCAATGAATTTAAGGACAGGCTTAAGAGCTTTTCTTGGATTGGGGATTTATGCCCTGATCAAAAAGCTAGTGAAGTCAATACAAAAGATGTTGCTGGGCATTGGATGCCCTTAATGAACTAAGCAGAGGCTGCAGTACTGCATTTTACGTGCCTAATCCAATATCTATTAAACTTGCCTGTAGTGGGCACTGGATTGAGATATTAATGATGCAGATTGAGATTTTCAAAAGCATTTTAAGTGACACTTGTAAAAAGGAATGCTAATTTAAGACTAGTTTGAAATAACCACATGAGCTTTAGTATGGCTGGCTCAGATTATGACACCGTGAACACACTGCAGCATGATCTTAAGCACAGTGTAACAACCACACCACAAGGTTGTCAAAGAAGGTGAATTACACTCTAAATGCTGCATATTTACCTATTTGAAGAGCCATCTAAAGTTGTCTCATAGAGCCTGGTACCGTCAAGCATAAAGTCTGATTATTACTTTTTTTCTTCCTCCTAGGAGTACTTATTTCTAAACATGGAGAGAAGGATCCTGGGGTCAGTACCTCACAAGGTGCCAAAACACAATTAGTATGAAGTTATGCCTCAAAATTCAAAGCAGAAAAGCAGCTTTCTCAGAAAAGAAAGCCCCAGGCTGCAGCTGAAATTCATGGAAGCAACTAATAACTAAGAGTCTACTTTCTATGCTGCAGTCATTCTATCCACACTTGGGTGGAAAGACGGATACTATATCATTTAAAGGCATATTATCTACTTGAAATCTAGTCAATAGTAATAACGATTAAACAGTCTGCAACAGTTTCAGACATGAGTGTGTAGATTAAATATAAGGCTTTTACTTTCTACATTCTTACTTTTTATTCTCAAAAGTTTTCTTCTGTTTTTCTTCTTTCACTAGTGAGGACATGAAAGACTAACAACAATTAAAGAAGCTGCTTATATATTAAAAAGGACTACATCAAATGCTGCTAAAATCGCATGAGAAAACACATACCCACAGAGGAAATATAGTTAAATCTAAATAAAGGGAAAATTTATTTGCCATAAGATAAGCACTGTATTTAAGCATGCAAATTGAGTGTCCTTTAATATCTTAAGTGAGTGACAGTGATTTTTGAATATTTTTCAGTGATATCTGAACTAAATTATCTATTTGCCTAAGTTTTTGTATATCTTGGGCCTATGTTTCTCAAAATGCAGTACTCCTTTATTTACAAGAAGCTAATTAAGTGCATTTTTTTCTTGTAACAGAAAGTCTTTTTAAGAAGCTATTCCAAGTTTTCAGGCAAAAGATTTCCCATTGATGTCTTGAACTATGGAACAAAATTTTAAAGGATGCTGAGAAAATTCTATAGAAATTATTCATGTATATTAAATCCTATCGGACTAATCCATAAGGGTTCAATTAGTCAAGATCATTATTTAGAGCCTGTATTTGCATATGGAGATTGGGTAATTGTGCATGTATCTGACAGTATCATCTCTTCGAGCAACAAGTAATTTAGATGGCCTAGGGGTATAATCCTCAAATTAATGTTCCTGATATAGATATAAATAGAGATATACCTTTAGAAGATTGTTTGTCCCTAGGGATGAGTGATGGACTGCAGAACACGTTGAGGTTCCACACCTAGATCATAGATCAGCCCAGTTGGATAATACATTGAAGATGTTAGCATTCAAGCACAGTTCAATCATTTATTTGTTTATAACCTATCTGTGAATTAAGATTTATACTCAATATGTAATTCAGAAAATTAATGCAGATTGGAACCATAAGTCCAATGTACACGCATCACAAAGGAAGGCTCACGCAGCATAGATTCATCTTTGCAAGTCCCTTGGTCCTCATATAGCTTTTCAGCTACTTTTTTCTTTTTTTACGTGCTCTGTGGTTTACTTTGTCCATCTAGAAGTTAGGCTTTATAGTACTAGTGGTGAAAGGTATAATGAGGTATACTTCTGTACAGAAAAAGAAAGTGCACAGTTATAGGAAAGAAAACGTTTTGTTGAAAAGCAACAAAAAAAAGTCATAAAACAAGAATATACAGAAAAACAACAGCATGCAAAGATCTTGATAGTAGTGTTTCAGCCCTTGCATTCTAGTATATCATTTGGCTATAGGGATAATTTTTATTACCTTTCCTGCTTCTATAAAGCCAATGTATGTATAGACCACTGCCAAGCCTTTCCTCTTCTTTGAATTTCCGCATGACCTTGGGCAATTCATTTAATCTTTTTTCATCTCAGAACGGTGCTTTCACTACTACCTTTGCTGAAGACTTTGAGCTCTTTGGACAACAAAAAAAATCCTTAGGAGAGAAGCATTAAATAATATTAATGAATATCAATTGCTGTTTTCGATTAAAAAAAAAAATCTGTTGGAAGACCTTACTGCACTGTGACAACTTTTCTTGATTTTGTTGTTGAAATTGGAGGGATAATTTAATCATATCTTTGCCATCTTCCATAAACCACAGGCGGTGCATCTCCCTGTGGACACAGACTTAAAGGAATACAACAAAGCAGCAAAGTTTAAAAAGAATTTAGTATAGATTTTTTTTCTTGTGTAAACATAAAAGGTCCTCTGTAACCAGCTCTTTAAAAAGGAAAATAAAAAAAAGGAAAAGATGTTGCTATTATTTTTGGCACTCTGCTAGCACACAGCCCCGTGCTGGCAGCACAGTCTTTCAGTCGCATGTGCTTCTTTCTCCTTTCCAAACTCTGCCTAAGGATTTTTTTTTTTTATATGGGAAAAAGGGTCCTGGTTTGTCTGGAGTACCTGCTGAAAGCTGAATAACAAGTGTCTGGTATTTTCTTCATATGATGAAGAGGAACATGTCTAAAAAAATAGTTCCAATAACTATTTTTAAACTCAATCTGGAGATAATGAAGAGAAACAGTACACTTTCAATTCTGCTAAGAATTAATTTGGAAAAGCAGCTAGTACCTCTTAAAAAGACTAAAAACTGGGTTGACCATTAAACAATTTATTTAATAAATATTTATAGTGAATACTTAAAACTTTATGTCACAGTTTTCTCTTAGTATTTTGCAGTTCTTTTCTGGCAGATGAATGTTACACCAAGACCAATGAAAGAAATTTCTCCTCCATAATTTGATATATTTGAAACAGACATCTTGCCTTTTTCATCTGCACCATTTTATCTGAAATCAAACCTTTATCCCTTTCTAATAGATGATACTAACCTGAAATCAATGCCTTAGGAGATTACCTTTGTGGATCAGAGCAGTGGAGACCATTTTCCCTAACTTAAGCTATGTAAAAATGGACTTCTAGGCAAGAATCTCTAAGTTGTCTGTGAAGATAATGCAGAGGTTGCCTCCCTTAGACACCATTTTAAGATGAATAAATTAATTCATCTTAATTCATCTATCCAACTATCTACAAGTCCAATGTAGACCTCTGGCTTGGACAGGAGTCTATATTTTTCAGCATCCAGTACTAGGGGAGAAGACTCCTACACTGAGCTCTCAGTGAAGTATAAGGAATCAGGTTTTAATGTCTAGATTTTTAAAGCTATTTCAGTTTAAGAACTGTAATATCCAATTCATTCAAATAGCTAAGATCCATTTTCAGAAGTAGCTTAAACACTTATATAGCTATTAGCATGTATAAAGAAGCAAATAGACATCAAATGAGTATTCCAACCGTTCACATATGCCTAATTCCCATCAAATTCAGTGCATAGATAGTTTTGAAGAGTTCACTAGGCACATATCTATCTAAACACCTAAATATTCTGAAAAATCTAATCCTTGATGTTTCCCCAGGTAGTATTTCTAATGAGTAACGAAAGTGAGGCTTATTCACACCTTTTCAGTTGCATAAAAATATATTTCTTACTCGCAAATTTTCCTCCCAATTGAGTGGTAGGAATGTAAAGGACACTAAACCTTTTTATCTTTACAGTGCAACAGAAAAGCAATTTGCTTGACAAATTAACCATGAGTCAGCAGTGTACCCTTGAGGCCAAGAAGGCCAAAGGGATCCTGGCCTGCATCAGGAGGAGTGTTGCCAGTAGGTCAAGGGAGGGGATCCTGCCCCTCTACATAGCTCTGGTGAGGCTGTACCTGGAGTATTTGGGGCATTTCTGGGCTCCTCAGTATAAGAGCTTGACGTGGAGCTGACGTGGAGTTTCTAGAGAGTGTCCAGCATAGAGTGGCACAGATGATTAAGGGACTGGGGCATCTGTCTTATGAGGAGAGACTGATCTGGACCTGTTTAGCCTGGAGAAGAGAAGACTGAGAGGAGATCTGATTAATATCTATAAGTCTCTGAGGGGAGAATGTAGGGACAATAAGGCCAAACTCTTCTCTGTGGTGGCCAGTGACAGGACAAGAGGTAATGGGTAGAAATTGAAACACAGGAGGTTCCTTCTCCATGTGAGGTAGAACTTCTTCACTGTGAGGGTGACATAGCCCTGGAACAGGCTTCCCAGAGCAGTTGTGGAGTCTCCTTCTCTGAAGGTCTTCAAACCTACCTGGATGCTATCCTGTGCCAGGTGTTCTATGTGTCCCTGCTTGAGCAGGAAGGTTGGACTAGATGATCTCTAAAGTCCCTCACAACCTTCTGTGATACAGGATGTGCAGGTCTGTCCCTGAAATACCATCTCAGCATGTGCAAACAGAGGTGTATCTCTTATTTTCTGTTTGTCCAAGTATTATATGTCAATTTAATTTTCATTTTGATGAACAATGTTATTTCTATTATTTCCAGAGCTTTTTCTTTCCCTTTGGTGGCATTAATTTCCAAGTTTTCCTCCTTTGGCATATCTCTTATCCATCTGATTTTTAATCTAGACTACAACATTGAATCCTAGATTGTTCTTTCACCACCATGCCTCATAGATTCTTTTATATTTTATTTCTCCTCACCTCACTTGGTTTTGTAACACCTCCCATTTTAGTTGCATCCATTAATTTAATAACTGTGCTATTGAGTCTAATTTACAGATCATTTGTAAAGCTGGACCCAACTTTAGTCCTGAAGGCACACAATTAGACTTCCCTATAACTAAATACACCACTATTTTTCATCACCTTTAATTTTAAACTCCTATAGCTAATTCCTACCTTGTGTGAATTTATCTATAGGCATCCCAACTTGAATGAGTTACAGCACACAGCCTTTGTGAAACAAATGTGTACACCGTGCAAAGTGTAGCTCTAATGGTGCAGATTGCCACAAAACCAGACGAATATGCTGTGCTTCACAAGCACGGAACTGTCAGATGCCAGCAAGCATTCTCTAGACTACAAGGGCTGAGATTTACAGTCAGAGGCAGCAAGTTTTGAACCATGCTAATGCATATGATTCAGTATTCAAGACCCTGCCAAGCCTGTGAAGACCACGTCCTACATGCCACATGACACGTCAATTTATGCATTATATATACTGCCTTAGCTTATGGTAGACTGACCACTCCCATCTGTATTAATAAAGCCTTTTGTTGTTCCAGTCTTTTCACCTCTGTCTCTCCCAGTAGAAGAATAGAAGGAAGCACTGAGATGATGATCAGAATTGGTGAATTCTGAACATTTTTTCAACCAGAATATCAATCATATATATATATATATATATATATATATTCATATGTTACTGTTACTGTTGCCTCTTAGTGATGTTTTCTCACTGAATTTACAGTGCAAATTGATACACTTTCTTTTTATTGCTCATCACCCAAGTAAAATCCTTGTCCATTTATAACAAATCTCCTTATGATAAAAATTATGGGGTTTAAAATGTTTACCTGGTCAAGGCAGCTAATAAGAATGAAAAAAACATCAGCGTGGATTGAAAGTTAGTCCCTCTTTGTGATATGTGAACCTAGGAAAGGCTAATCCATTTCATGGATTCATTTAGCATTGCAAAGGAATACTGTAAGCTTGATGAAATCCTTTTCTTTTTCTTTACACCTACTTGTCTTGCTTATCCATTTGTCTAACTTCGATTACTAGAGAAACAAAACATACATATACATACATATACACATATATATATATACATACAAAGTATACTTATCCTCCCATCATTATTTAGAGATGTATCCCCATTTTACAGTTGGAAAACTTAAGAACAGAGAAATGTAATAACTTGGAAAACTTTGTTGAAGAAGTTAGCGTTCTCAGTCAAAGATAGAAAAGGGATTTGGCTGGAGAGGGGTTCAACTTAGTTTTCAAACAGCTGGGTCAGTTTTCCTTTTGCAGATAGATGATTATTAAAGCTGTTGAATGTGTTTGGCTTTGAAGTATAATACCCTTAAGCTTCTAGCGAGAATTAGGTTTTCCTAGCTCAGTAGACAACTCTGGTAATCTCTTCCTCTGTATTCCTGGGTATCACCTGTGACTTGTTTCAATATCACCTATAGCATAGTACCAGTTAAATTACTATTCCACTTTATACTGTAGTCAAGTGATAGGGTTTTCTTTTGATCCTGTGAAAATCATAAAGGTCACATTTATCCTTCCTCCCTTCTTTGCTTAGGAACAGAAGGCTCCTTTCATCAGCTTCTGATGAAAGACCCAGAAAATGTTAGTAAAGCTTGTGTATCATTCAACTGTGAGCAGATGAGAAAATGTTAGAGCACAGTGATTCTGCTGAATTCCTACAAGATCCTGGTTGCCCAAAGACATTAGTACAAGATAATGCGGACTGACCTGGTGTTAAGTTCTTTCCTACTTCCCACACAGCATTTCAATATCAAGCAGAGGAGAAGAAATAAGTATAAAATTAGGTAGGTATGCCTCAAGTCTTTTCTACTCAAAAAACCTGAAGGAAACCAACAGGTCCATCAGTGCCATTTTTTTGCCCCCAGGAAAAAAAAAGAAAAAAAAATCATTTATAGTCTATCCACCTGGTAACTTAGTCCGTTAGGATGAATTATGGCAAGTATATTTTCCCTGTGGAAGACCTAGCATTTACCAAATAGACTCCCTGTTCTTATCAGTAATAAGAAAGTTTCTTTAAAAAAAAAAAAAATCACTTGCACCATACTACTTTTGGATGGCAATTAAACAGACTGTGTAAATATGCAGAATAAGTGTAAACACAAATATTTTCTGGTTGAAAATGTTGTGTTAGCAGTGTGATTCAGCCCTCCCTGCCACCCTGAATATTTAAATATTTAAAAATGCTTTAATATACTTGTTTACATGATAACATAATGACTCAGAAATATTTTGCCTGGTACTTTATATCTTCCCTTCCTCCTCAGCTCTGTGTGGGTTCTGTGACTAGACTACATCCTCCCTGCTGTACCTAAGCAATATACCCATTTAACTGACAAAGTGAGGAGAAGCGACATACTTTATGTTACTTGAATCCCATTCCATTATGAGAAAGGAAGATGAATCTCCCAGACATGGAGCCATCCTTCCCAGGCTAGCATGGTGGCTACAGAGAAACAGGTTCTCCTGCCAGTTGCTAACACTGGTGATGTTCAGCAAATGATAAGTCTTGCAATGCTCCACGCAACAACTACTTCATCCTGACAGACACCAACCACATGGGAGGCTTCAATTAAAATTCAGATATCAGTGTCAATGAATGACAAATGAGGGAACCCAAACCTTGTTTGAATCCTCCTAATGGAGAAGCTTCCCTCTGCCTCCCATTTTATTTAACATAATCACTGATAAAGTCTTTTCAGCTTTTACTCATTTTAATTGCACATGATTTATTTCCTTGTTTCATCAGCTCCATCTATCAGAGAAAAATGAGAGTTGTGAAAAAGAATATGAAAGCTGCCAAATACTGACTTTTTATTATTAATTCCTTCTATGTATATGATTAATTCCCTCCTTGAACACTGGACTGACAGCTACATGCACTCTGACTCATGTTTAAAATAATGAAACTGTGGCAGTATTTAAAACAATATATACACTTATTATTACCCCCTCCCCTTCATAAAGGTTACATACTGAGCAGTGAAATAGTTAGACCTATAGACCCATTTTACTTGGCGAAACTTAATTATTCTATTCTTTTACAAAGATACTGATATTTAAAGCATATTATTTTAGAAAAAAGAAAAAAAGGTTTCACTTTTCTGAAGCATTAGAATTTTTTACAAAGAAAAAAAAGAAAGAAAAGAAAAGAAGAAAAACATTTAACTTTGACATTTCATTTATAGGCATTTTAATTATCTGGATGGTTTCCTTTAAATGCTAGATGTAGGCAGTGAAAATTTGTGCTTATAGAAGGCGAAACTGCTTCCAGGAGTTCCTAATTTTCATGTGTTATGAATTTTAATACCTTATGAGGGTCAGATTTTCATAGGCTTAGATGAGGGAATGCATTGACCTTAAACTATTGTACAGTTGTAATAGTATTTTTAGTCTCTATTGGTTATTTGCAGGCTAGAGCTATATTTTGTTTATATTTCTTTTTCCCCTCCACTTCCTTTCCACAGCAGCAGAAAAGCCCTAAGGCTTCGCAGAGCAGGCTATTCTTTCCCTTTTTCTTTCTCTCCACCTCTTAACTTTTCTTAAAAAGACAAATGTAGGGAACAATGAAATCCACTGGTCTATGGGGTCAGGAAGTTTTCACCCCCTCCTGTCAGTTTGGACTGCTATTTTTTGAGATAATGAATCCCTGAACTCCCCTCTTGCAGTATCTCCCATTAATGAAGCTGAATTTTTATAGAGCTTTCTTCCCCCACCCTCCCATCTCCCATCCCTCTTCCCACCTCTCCCTCTCCCCGACATTTCTTTCTTTTTCCTACATTGTTAAAGATGCAGCCTATTGACCCTTCAGGGAGCATTTGGAAATGTTTTTATTTACTATTATTTTGGTGTTATTCTCACTTCCTTCTTGCCCTTGCCACCACTTTCCACCTTTCCACTTGGCTGACAGGTATGAGCAGCAGAAACAGCTCTAGGAAACTTGCCTAGAAAGCTGCAACACATGAAGAAAGCTCAGCACCCCTAAATACAGAAATGGGATTTGGCTTTAGGTTATAGTGATGCCACTCCTTGAAGCTCAAGTAGGAGAAAGTACTCTGAGCCTGATCCTGCTTTGAATTCAATCTGTGCCAATCAGGAACCTTCCTTGTGAAAAACAGAATGTTAACCACTCAAGCAAGCAGCTGTATAAACATTGGGCATATAACTGCAGGCAAAAATGTTTCTTATTTTTTTACACAGCTAGATCAAAGGAGAAGGGGATACATTTCCAATGCATTTATCCTTGGGAAAGGCTGAGCTAAGGCAGAAGGCCATTTTCGGGGGGGAAAAAAAAGGAGAAAAAAAGGAGATGACAGGTGGTTACTCTATAAGAAATTCCATGTCAAATCCTCCAACTCAGAAAATGGTGAGTGCAAGATGGGAAAGTTTGTAAGATTTATCCACCTGATTATTTATAGTTTGGAACCTTCAGAGCAGCAACTTCTACAAGTCTGGCATTGTGGAACACTAATCTCATCTGCTCCTCTGAAACCCTTCAGATTAAAATAGTAATGCAAATCAAGCTATCTGACTTTGGGAAAGAGCCACAAATGCAAGTTGGCTTTGAAGGCCAAAAGTTCATAACACTTTGGATTCTTGTGACCCTAATTGAGGCAAATTAATTAAATTTAGCATTTTGCGGTCAGCTTGTAATTTTCCTTGCTCAGGATTTTGCTTGTCAGACAGGTTGAAAGCCAGGCAACTTGTTTCCATTTCAAGTACTATGCTGCATACTCTGGAAATGTCTCCAGAAAGAACTTAACCACAAGTTTAACTTTTAGAACATGACTAATCCTTTTGGCTGCAGTGAGTATACTCATTTCTTTAGTGTTATAAGGAAGAGCTGAAGTCCTTTTCTAAACAGAAGCAGACATTCCTAAATTGTGTAAACATCCTTGTGCACATATTAGCTATTTTTTAAGATTTAAAGATTTCAGGAAACTAACTTCTGAAATAAATAAATAAAATGTAAAACTGGTTTCAAGTTTGATAGAGAAAAAGAAAAAAAAATGCTTGAATACATTAAAAAGAACAAATCTACCATATTTTCTTTTTCAGCTACATTAAAGGGTCATGGCTTATTTCTTTTGCTTGCTTTTATTTTCTTGTTTTCATTATGTAAATTCTGTATGATAAAGACAAAGAACAAAGCTTGAGGGGGGCAAGTTTAGTAATTGAACTTCAAATGACTTGCACTGAAATGAGATGATTTCTACCAACTCTATGTTGTATATAGTGCACAGAGCAAATAATATGTAAAAGTTGAACAGAAAAATGAGTGAAATAAATGGGACTAAGTAGCTAATGAGCAGACAGTTAATGAGTTTGTGAGCTAAAAATCTAAGAAGCTAGTGTTCTCCATTGCAAACAGGAAATAAGTATTTTTTGGGTCCCCCTTTAAAATGACTCCTTGCAGCTGAGTGAGAACTATATGAGAGTCCTTCCCACATCCATCCACAATTAGCACAGACACCAGTACAGGTTGGATACCGACCTTCTGGAGAGCAACTCTGCAGACGACCTAGGCGTCATAGTGGGCAAGTAGTTCACCATGAGGTAGCATTGTTCCCTTGTGGCCAAGAAGATGTAAGAGACATGTGGATTGCGTTTGTCTCAACATTATTGTTACACCATTACACTTCCTGGCCTCGGCATCCTATCGCAAGAGACACTTGTGGATCGTGTTTGTCTCGGCATTGTGTTGCATGGTATTTGTCCCCGATAAGACTGCCATGTCAGCTCAAGACCCAAACAATAACATTCCATGTTGCGCTTATGCACGAGTCGGATGAAGAAGAGACCACCGTGAGCACCAGAGCTCACAACACAAACAACAAAAACTTCAAGGAAGTGGGCGGACTCTTGGAGAATGGGGACAATAAAAGGACTGCAAATTGCTCCCTTGGTGTGCTTTTTTTTTTCCTTCTTCTCTCAACTCCTCTTCAAAAGTCCACCACCCACATAGAGGCAGAGCCAACAAAATGTATCTGAAGTGGTGGTGGTGGTAACTAACCTTGCTGCACCTCTACTGCTTGCTTACTTTTTTTTTTTCCCTTCTTTCTCTTTCTCTCTGTCCTATTGCAATTATTCTTCTTTACAACAATAGCGCTTACAAGGTTGTATGGCATTTGACTCCATTTGAGTCTTAATCTAGCTCTTGGGATCATATCGAAACCTCTCCCGACAGTGGACATTCAGGACTAAAAAAATATATGTTACTTATTTTCTGTACTAGTATGACTTGTTCGTAATAGGCCTGTACAAGTGAGGCTCCTGGTAATAGCTTGTCCCACTACAGTCAATGGAGAAAGTCTAATATATTCAGAAGATTCAAGCCTTCTGAAGATGAATAGCTAAACTAGGTGAGATGATCTACCCTTTGGCTATATCCATTGCTGTTGTTTGAAGGCTGTCTGGGCTCCTAAGAAGAACTAAAGCAATTAGGTTTAAGTGAAGTCTTCACTTTCAGACAACTGAAGCTGAACAAAATGTTAATGCACCTCAGGGTCATATATCAAGAAACTGAGGAGACTGCCTAATTTGGAGAGCAGGGCATTTAGGGTACAAATATCTCTGTATGTTATTTGTCTATAAAGTGAAAGGTGCACAACATGGAGAGGAGGAAAGCTCTAGAAAATATGGGGGTAAAAACGAATAGACTAGAGCTACCTGCACTAGATAAAAAGAGATGTGAGAAAAGAGGGATGACCACATCCAAGAGGAGAACCTCTGGGATCAGAGTGCTCCCAGGTGCAAGTTATAGGAAACTTTAGAGATCAGGAAAGCCCTTTGAACAGAGGACTGTAAAGCACTAAAGAAACTCTTTGGGAGCCCACAGGGTCTCTAGAGGCGCAAGGACCTGAGAGATATAAGTGATCCTGCTGTGGGGCAGGAAAATTAGCTCAATGTTTTCTAACAGTAGCAATCTGTGATTGATTAAGGCAGAACCGGTCCCTTGGTTTCCTAGTTTTTTAATCATGATAAAAGGGAACCCAAATACTTAAACTATCATGTTTCTTTAATCATAATTTATAAAGGTGTAACAACACTGGTCTTGTTAGGAAAAAAAAAAGTATATATATATATATGATGTGATATGATATCCAGGATATGAGAGATTCACAGAGATGTCCCTGTCCTTAATGAGAAATCACAAGGAAGATTACTGCCATCGCTTGCCTATACGCTCTGACTTATCAGTTGGTCTGGGAGTTTAGGCTCCTGCGATATTGAATGAAGATTATAAGCCAGATGGGCCACAAATTCTGTCAAGCCTTCTTGGCAGCTGCTCTCATTACAAAAGCCAGCCAGCCTTTTCCAAAAATAAGAATGTGAAGCAAATTGGGCTTATAGACCCTTATAATGCAATTGCACGCAGAGATGGGGACCTGAGCGGGCAGGCAGAAATATTATTGATGGCTGCTGAAAACAGGGAATAAGATGTTATTAAGCCAAGTCAGAGATAGATATCGATAGCTAATATAAAGCCTTTATTGGTTTACAGGCTCCAGGAAAGAGGGTTCAGAGCTTCGACCCTTTGCTTTGCTTTTAATTTCACTGGAGATGCAGGGTTTATGAATAAAACATATCTTCACTCATGATTCTGATATTAGTCACTACTTTCTGTGTCCCTCGTTCTCTCAGAGCAAGCAACATGCACTAACTACATAAACTTTGAAGCTTTATTTTATAGATGGGGGAAGGATGCAAACAGGCAAAGATGGAGCATTTGGGGAGGAAAGAAAGAAGAGGAAAATAAAAGAAGTGAATATGTGAAGGAGAGGCTAGGAACATGAAGAACTGGAGTAGGAAAGAAGAGAGATTTGAAAGAGGAATGTAAAGGAAGTCTGGGGAAAGATAACAAGGTTAGAGTGGGTGAATGACAGTGGTTGGAATAAACTTTCTCCCCATGCAAGGTATGATGGTGTGGTTATTTCACAACTACACAAGTA
Organism: Nothura maculosa; assembly: GCA_032353885.1. Classification (NCBI taxonomy): domain Eukaryota; kingdom Metazoa; phylum Chordata; class Aves; order Tinamiformes; family Tinamidae; genus Nothura; species Nothura maculosa. Next base: position 392,977 of record JAUBOD010000950.1, read on the forward strand.
CTTTCCATATGTACAGAAAGTGCAGAAAAAGCAAAATCCCCTGCAATATTTATGGGAGATTCTAATAGCCAGGTGACCCATACCTTGGCTCTATATTATCTCTATGTCTCCATAAGCACATATGGAACCATGGACAATGATACTTGAAGAGCTTTTGATCCTTTCTTAGGCTTCAGGGCATTATCTAGAAAACCTGCAAATGGTCCCAAGACAGAAAAATGTTTCAGAAAATTAGCAAGAACTGTGAGAGAATATATATCCAAGAGAGCCAATAAAAATAATTGTCAGTCCAGGTCAGAGGTTATGTCTCAATGGAGCAGAACATATCCCAAGATCCTGCTCAGCACAGTAGACTACACTGAGAATTAGTTGCAACATTTGTCTATGATACTAGATCTGATCACAAATTTCTCTCTTCTTTTTTTCTTTTTTTTTTTCTCCTGTGCTTAGCACATACACAATTCCTACTGCTGAAGCTTTGGAGTATGATTGGATCACCTACCATGGACTGAGTGTTCAAAGTGCTCCAAGTTCCTTAGAGTAAATACAGATAACAAAGTTTCAATGTCTATGCCTCATCTGCTATCATCCTGCACATGCCTATTTAGATGTATGAAAGCAGAATTAAGATCTATTTCCTATACTTTAAGCTGATCAGAATGCCTTGTTTTTTTTTTCCCTTAAGTGATACCAACATTGCAGTGTGTTTAATCTAATGAATAATCCTTTCAAATGTGGGTGAGCAAGGGAGGACATGGTGCTGAGTTAATGTTTAAAACAACAACAAAAGGCACCCAGAAATAAAGATGTATTGATGAGATTGGATTTGGATGAAATAATGAAACTGGACATATTTGAAGCATTCATCAGATCAAAAGCAGAACTTCTGAAATATAGATTTTAGCTACATAAAGAATAATTTAACCCAATTTACATACTTTTCTGCATAGTGTCAGTTATGGATGTCACCCCCTTCAGAGGTGCCTCTGAAGCTAATGATGCTTTTTGGATCATCACTCTGTAAATATTTCACAGAGTAACCATTTCCAATCAAAAGTCCCAAAATGGAGTCGAGAGGATTAGGAGAAGATGGAAATGTCCAGTTATTTGAAAAGGTCACAATGAATAGTTACATTCCGGTTTTAGTGATACTCCTATTGGCAGTTTTGTAATCTAATGACAGAGGAAGTAATTTGAGGGGGATATATATCAAGATGATATTTTCCAGAGGGACCTGGACAGACTAGACCACTGGGCAGTGAGAAACCTAATGAAATTCAACAAGGACAAGTGCAGGGTC
>JAUBOD010000950.1:394376-407689 GCA_032353885.1 Nothura maculosa
TGTGCAGGGGGGTTGGACTAGATGACCTCTAAGGTCCCTTCCAACCTTACACATTCTGTGATTCTATGATTCTATGACATAAATTATATAGGATGTCAGCCCTACTTTGAGTCTATGGTTAAAAACTATGACATCCAGAAGTCTCTTCAAATCTGAAGTATTCAAAATATTTGAGATTCTGTGATCTCCCACCAATATTGTTACCCAATCCTCTGAAGTTAGAGGAAAGAAAGAACCAGTTCAGACTTTAGGGTGCTCATTTGCAAAGTATACAGGATAAAGGCAACTGTGTCATTGAGAAGCCTCTGCTTCTCAAATGAAAATAATAGCTGAAATGTATGCCAAATTGACTAAACTAATCAACCACCCTTTTGATGGGGCTATTATGCAATCACTACACTTTCTTCTACAACATTTATGAAATCACAGATGATGCCATCCAGTTTTTATAAGTATTAGTTCAGAAAATAGAGTTTAATTCCACTACCTCTCTTCCTCCCTTTCTAGTATGTTATAATTAATAATGAGCCTCAGTGTTGCTTTGCTTTTCACAATTTTCAATTCAGAACTGAGGCTTCTGTTCCATCTACAGTTCACTTCATAAATATTGTGGAAAGACAACTCGGGTAATAATGTAGTCAGCTGGGATTCAGGCTCTGCATCCTTATTCTTTACCCTTCTCATATTTCTGTGAAATAGTGCTTTGCACTTTTTCTTTTGGGGCTCTTTACTGTATACATCTTTCAGAACAAGCTATGACCCTTCCTAAGATATTTTACAGTAATATCTGGAAGTAATTGGATATCTGAATAGAAGTTTCACCTAGTTTTGCTCTATCATGCCATGGTGAAATTCAACAAAAGTAATAACAACCAACACAGAAGGTTCCTGGGAGTTTTAGCTGACTTCTATTGAAACAAGAGAGAATTTATAAGTTTTAACATTATACCATGTACTACCATCAGTATGTTAGCTGACATGTTAAATGTGAAACTTTTCTTTCTAATGGTAGGAAAGAATTGTTAAAAGGTGCTAAAAGAATACTTAAACACACTTCTATGGAAAATGAGCTGTCTCTTTTCTCCTGAGCATAATACAGATTTTGTACATGTCATCTCTCCATGGCCTTTTATGTTCATGGCCCTGTGGCCCTTCCTCATGCATTTCTAAATGCATTAATACAAACAGGCTATGTGTAAAAGCATGGAATTGACCACTGCAATATACAGAACAAAATTTATTTGAAAGAGGATAAGTGATCCTGTGAGTTATGAGTCATATTGTCCCAAGATCTAACTTTTTTTTTTTTTTCCCTGAACATAAGGTGATCCAGATATAGGTTTTACAGAACCTATTGCACTGTAACTCAGTAGCATAACCCAGTAGCCAAAGAACAAATTGTGGCATCTGCCCATTCGCATAAACAAGCAATAAAGGCAGCTGGCAAGGCTTGGCCAATAGCATGACCTGGGTTGTGTTTTGTACTTGTATTCAATTATTTTAAATGAAATGCAAAAACATTAGGAAAAAAAATAAAAAAAAAAGAAAAGATTAAGAAATGAGTACCTTCCAGTCCCACAGAAAAGCATCTGCTGTGAGGCTTCCCAGCATGTGGCACTGCATGTCCTCAATGCCGATCACTCTTCTGCTTCCAACAGCAGTGACTAAATGTTTCACTGCCACAGCTGCTTTTTGGCTCAGCTGCTGCTCACGGGTTGTACTTCAATTTCTCTTTTCATTTTAGATTTCAGTGGCCCCTTTTCCCATTATACTGAGTAATATATGAGTCTGAATGATGTGTGTAATGGGAAACTGATGTTATGTGTGTACTTTATTGACACAACTGACAAGAAAAGCCTTAGCCTACATCTCTAAGTAGTATAATTTATTGTTCACTATCCCCTGCTCACCCACATATAATAGTAAATGAGAGAAAAAGAAAGAAGAATTGTAATATTACTCATTCCCCAAACACTTACAAACAAATAAACAAACAAAAAAATCATTAAACCTGAAACAAGTGTTTTCTGCCTCTCACATTGCATGACTTCAGAGTAATTTCTCAATTTTTACCCTTATACAGGGAGGTGGATGAAGATCCGTTTTTCATTCCTTCCTTGATCTGGATCCTGAACTGATTGCCTGCTAAGGGGTGAAATTCAGCTATTTCAGTGGAATTTTGTTTCTCTGTTCTGCAAACACCATATTTACTCATCGAATATAGCTTTTGCATGGTACATATTGAATGTAGGGCATCTGCAGAGACACAAATAAAGTGGATGGATGACCATTAACATTATTTAAAAAATCAGCCAAGCAGTAATTACAAAAGAATGAGACTAATCCTATGTCTTCAGGACTTTCTAAGATATCTTCCTATTTAAGATCATCAATGACAAATTTATTAAAGCCTTTTCAAAAAAAAAATCTCTTGTACATGTAAAAAGATGGATACCATAAAGAAAACTTAGTGGCATGACCAAGACTCCCTGAGTTTCAGACTCCCTGTAATGAATATCTTTGTTGGTTCAAGTAAATCTTTTTACTTTTCATTTGCAACAGAACAGGCTAGAAACACTTATAGGTTCCATTACTGCAACTCAACTAGTAGGGGGTGACTTTTAAGCTATGGTAAATTGTTTGTTCATGATTTTTTGTCCCCATATAATCCACTGGGAAGAGAAATCTCACTTTAACACAACAACATCAGGCTGGAAATTTGTATCTTGTGAGTTGAATTCTATTTCTCTGTCTTACAATGCTTCATTAACTGTTTCTCAATTGCAGAATGTCCAGGATGGCAACAGACATTATCAGGATTTGGTTACCTGGCCACTTCAACAATTCTACAGAGCAAAACAACGTTTTGATAAGATTAAATCAGATTATCAATTACTGTAGCAGGTAAAAATACAAACTGCATTAATGCAATGTCTGCTTATGAAAGTAATCTACACAACTCTGAGTCTCCAAGTAAAGATCATCTGGAAGATGCCATACGTGTGTAAGTATATATATACATATTTAAAATCATATTACTTTTCACATTTTCTCCCTCCTGGATGCCTTTCTTCAAGTTATTTTATTTTTTGAAGGGGAATTCAGAAAAATGTTGGACTATTCAACTTTGTGCTTTCACCTGTGCTTTGCCTCCCTTCTCACCCATGCACTTTTCCACCTTTATATATGATTATAATATTCATTGGTTTTATAGCCACAAAGGACCTTTTGGATAAGTAATCTGACCTGCATGAGTCACGGCATAGGATTTCACAGTTTCTACACCTAATCCTAAAACCTGCCTTTGAACCAGAGCACACACTGGTGAAAGGCACTTAGTTTTGATAAAGATTTCAAGATTTCAGTGGTGAAGAATCCATTCATTATAAGGGGTGAGTAGAGACACTATGCAAAGATGTCTGGGGATTTGCATTTAAAATAGGAGTAAAATCTATTTTTTACAGCTGAAAGATTGAATTTGCTCTCCTGCTTTGGCATAATAACATTCAAACTGAATTTTCTATGTTCTTTGATTAGTAAAAGAGACTGTAGCTTCTGCATAGAAAACAGAAAGAATGTTTCCTTTGTGAAATTATTCTGCTTTCCTCAGGTTTCTTTTGGCTTCTTTTAAACTGCATCTAGTTAGAAGACCGGAATATTTCCCACATATTTCTCCATTTCAAGATGTTCCTTTCAAGTTATTTTACTTTCTAGAAAGAAAGTAGGAAAAAAGTGGTACTATTTCTTATCCCTCACACACTTTCTCACATTGCTTGAAAGGCATTAGAAAGGACAAGAATAAATGCCAAGTGTTGAAAGTGTTATTTTAGAAAAAGTTTTATCCTCTATATATTTTAATAATGACTATTTCAGAGCTTAAAAACACTTAATAAATAAATTTTCTTAAAAAAATAAAATTCAATGCATCTTTGGATTAAAATGCATTTAATAGAAATACATGATTCATATTATTTATATTTCATATTATTCATCCTGGCAGTACTTTATGCTCTATTTCCACAGGACCTCACAGTAAAATTCCTCACTGAATGAATGAAACAGACCCACACATCCAACTTTGTATCATGGCTCAATGCCACAATATTGGGGACAGGCCCTTGTGACTCACAAATTCAAAATCCTGCCACTCAGTACTCTCGTGTCAGTGAGAGGAAAGGAAAAATGACTCTTTCCCACACAGATATATTAAATGACACTGAACAGCTTATTTTAGAGGAATGTCTAGTCATAATAAAGGTAATGAAGATATAAGTGAAACAAAAAAACACTACACTGGAGACACATAGATTCTGTAGATAATAAAGTTAAGAGATGGCTTTTTTCTTATAACTTTGATTTCATTTTTAACATTCTAATTTTTCTGATCTCAGTTGCTCTCAATTTAGCTCTTCCAACATGTCTATCCATAAGCCATCTTTCAAAAATATTGTTGTTACTTTTACTGCTAAAAAACAAGCACATTTTTGTATTGAATTATTTGATGCTGTTTCTTTTCATTTCTCTCAGGTGCCACAGTATAACGTATATATTTGCAGATATGAAAGTGATGTTTAAAACATTGTGTACAATACAGAAAAGTTTAACCTTGTGACAAACTAACAGGACACAATTTTCCTGAGATTTAAATGCCTGCTAAAAATGTACTATACTGTGTTCCTTTAACAAATCAAAATTATTGAATATATAATTTTCAGATGTAAGTAATCTGTCTTGGCATATTTCCATCATTTTGATATTTTCTTATGCAAAAAATAAAACAAGCTAACACATACACAAACAATTTAGCTTTCCCAAGAAATAAATTATTAGATGCTTTGAGTAAGATGAAACTTTTGATAAAAGCAAAATATGTCATGCTTATTTCTTCTCTTTGGTTATGTTTTATTATTTCTGTTTTAAAAGTAGCTATGATTTTTAAATGACACAAAATTCAGATTCCAAGCAGGCTGAGAAATTTATTAGCACTAATTGACCGATGTTTCTTTTTATTTTAAAATTATTTATTTGAAAAACAAAAATTAGGGCTTTTTATTTTAATAATTCACAAACAATTTTTCCAAGTATTCAACTCTAGAAGGTACCAGGGTATATCACAGATACGAGGAGTCTAGAATTTTTCTGCAAAAGGAGAATGTGTAGGGTATGAAGGACTAACAACTAGAACTACTGAAGGGTGCAGAGGTAGAGATCACACAAGAATCAGCAGGAAGAATCAGGGGACCCAGACCAAAAAGAAATATACAAAGAGGGTTCTCAGTTCTTCCAAACTCACTGAATATATGATGCTTTCCATTCATTCTCTCATGACATGAACCTGGTGGCTTGAACTTTGAGGAAAATGCTGTAGCTATTTTCCATAATTCCATCCAGGTTTGGATTGAAGGGCACACCTGTGAAATGCCATGAATCCACAGCTCGGATACTTCCTCAAAGCTATATATTTCCATATATATTTTGTGGCCTGGTGAATCTACCCAGTTCTTTGTCCTTCTGATAATTCAGTCAAAAGGACTTCTTTCAAGAAGGGCTTTTAAATGGAGCCTCACCCAGGAGGGTTAAGTATGTGAGAAAATGTGATATAATTTTGAATGTGCTGCTCATTGTTTTCATTCAAGGAAAAGAAATGGGAAAGATGACCAAAGACATTTCAGGTCCTGGAATAGTGCAGTGAGACCTCTGTGGCAAGTCTCTGTGACATTAGAGACTGTATCTATCCTAATAATTAAAAACACCCAGGATTATACTCTGGCACCAAAAGCAGCAGGATGACCCTGACCCATATTAGCAAGCTCACTTATGCTCTGAAACAAAGTAATTGCATGTGAACTTCTTATTAGAAATTGACTCTGGCTTAGGCTAGCTCCTGATCCTTGTCTGCAAAGTAATTCAAAGTGTTCAGGCTGGCTTATGTTCAAAGTATGCCCCAGGTCTATCTACACATATAATGGTGTAGTTGATCAGATTCTTGTGCCCACATACGTTCCCTGATGCTATACAAGCTAAATTCACTGGCATAGATATTGCCACAGTATGATATACAAATGTCAATTGCTGCTCTCTGTCTTCCACTCTAGATGCTTTTGGAGGCATTGACAGATGTAAAATATTCGTCCTAGCATCTAATTCCCTTAGGACACTGCAAATTCTGCACGTAAATTTGCAAGTAGAACTTAATCTGTGGGGTGAGGATAAATGCACTGCCCTGATGCATCTGTCTCTGGGGTGGGGCATGGTCAGCTCCTAAAGGGAAAAGGGACCTATAGCCCTTACTCAGGTCCAACTCTTTTTCCGAACTCTATTTCTGTCTTATTCTATCACTGTTGTCTCAGCTCCAGATAGTGTTGGTGTCAGTTACATTCCCTTCAGTGAGCCACAAAAAGCACCTACAGCATTTTGTGCACTGAACCTGGAGGCAATCTGCTAACACTCAAGTGCTCATAGAACGGAAAATGATGCAACAGTTGGCTAGCTGGAAACATTATACTATGCAATAAACAACATGGTCTTCTGCGATCTCTCTGACCCATTGCAGACACACATCCCTCTTTTTTGGCAGAGCAGAGGGTTAGAAGGCTGGTAAAGTAGCAGGGAGTAAAACCACTGAGGATGACCAAAATCAGCTTAATAGATCTTCCCTGGTTTGTTTGTTTATTTGTTTGTATGTGTGCGTGTGTATGTGTGTATGTGTTTGATATCCCAGAGTTTGTGACTGCTCACTGCTCAAAAAGAGAGCATGCCTCTCTCTATTTTATCTTATGCCCTCTCAAATTCCCAGGATATTGGAGAGGTTTCTTTCAATATTCGGAGATGTTTCATTAAGGAATTGAGAATTAGAATTACAGCTTGGTGGCTGTAGGGCCAACATACAAGCCCTACAAGCCTAGTGGAGACTAGGGCCACAAACCTCTCAAGTTGAGTACCTCAGCTGGGTAGCAAAAAGGTAGAAGGAATTTATCTCAGCCTTAATATAGGGTTAAAATAGAAATGCCTCTGCTATTGTAATGTCCTCTGCAAATTGTTGATATAATTCTTTAAGTATTATCAAGTACTTCTCCTTTGAATCTGTAAAAGGTGAAGTTCTTAGTTCTTAGCATAATTTGAGGCATGTTCAAACCATCCACAGCTGGCAGCTACAGACCAAGATATGCTAAATTCAGGAAGCTAAAAATGCTACGTAACTAAGGATGAAAAGGCAATGAATAGTTAAGGCAGATGCACATAACCTAAGTGAGGTATATTTTCCTTGTAAGGGAAATAAACAGCTGCGTACTATAAAACACTGGACTCAGATGTTGAAATAATTATGAAATTGTCGTAAATTATTACTGCAAAACTCCATTAATAGTGAGCTTTTGATTACTACAGCAGTGTATTTTACATAGCAGATATGTTCAATGGCATGAATAAACAATAAAAGCATGGTATTTGGCAAAGTTTTGATACGTGAAGCCTAGTTGGAGCTAAAATGTTGGGCCGTTTACATTACACTTTCTCAGAAATTTATCTGGTTTGGAGTTTCGCTCAGTTGAAATTCCTTTATTTTTCAGTTGAAGTAGTACTGCCATAAAAGTATGTATCCTAAATGGTATGTAAATGGCCAAAATGGATAGGAGATATATGTCACACAGTTCTCACGGCATTTACTTTCTACTAGGTGGAGAAAAAAAAGTTATTTTTTTTTATATATAGTTTCCTATTTGAAAGAAAATAATATTTGAAAAGCTGTGTTGTGAACTCCTTCCACTGTTAGAAGTGTGAGGCTTATTTGTTTTATGTGATTATTCATCACAAAAGAAATACTTCATGATTGCAAGCAGTGTGAAACACTGGAAGAACTGTCTTGAAAAAGAAAAAAATATAATAGCAAGGGAGTGAATTAGCTTTTCATGAAAACCTGATCAGATTTTCTCTGCACATTCATGAACCTCAGTCTCAAACCAAGTCCTCTTTTTTCTTAGTCACTGATGAGAAAGTTCATTTTAGGCACCTACTTGCTTTTGTTATTTATAATTGACCACCCTCTGTCCAAGCTCTCAAATTGCCTCTATCCAAGATGTTCAGGTTTGGGACAGGTCAATTTCTCATAGTGAGAGTGTCCAATGCAGTTGTGACTTGCAATTCCTTGCCTAGGAAGTTGTATACGTTTCACGGGAATTCCCTGCATTTTTACTTTTGTCTTCCCCTCCCATTGGTGTCTTTTCTGTGCTTCAGCTCTATGATGCTTCTGAAAGCATCATAGTAGCATAGTGCTACTGCTTTTTATGGAGGAATTCAGTAGTGGATGGGATCCCAGATACAGTGTTACCCCAGAGAGATCCCTAGATTATCTTGTTTTGGTTCTTGCCTTACTCAGATGGTTTTGATCTTGCTAATGAAGGCAAAGGTGACCCTTTCACTAACAGTATATATTCCTCTCCTCTCAAATATCACACCACAGAAATACAAATGCATTTTGGCCCATTTATCTTTATCTCAGCCATTTCTCTTTTTCAACTGCAGATGTCAACAATATGCTTTCTTTTGAATTGCCAAGCCATGAGAGTGACTAGTCACTCCTGATTATAGCTAGACAACAATTTGACTTCTCTTAAACTTTCATTTTTGTTTTACAGAACAACTTATAATCTATTTCTGGTGTTTCTTCAAAACGTCTTTCCCAAAGTAGAATTTGATTTACTTATATATATGTATACACTTGTATCTGGTGGGTTTAGAATAGAATCAATGGTCTAGAAGAGTTCAGAAGGGTAATGTTTCCCTGAAGAGATTACATTATAAAAAGATGGTTTTGATGCAAGGTGATATTAGTCCACAGGTTGTTTCTCTTCTTTTTAGTGATCTGAAAATGTAAGACCAGATGATCTCCATAAACGTTCCAATCTGTGTCTCTCTGATTTAATTAATATCAGCTTCTCCATAAATAATGGCTGCATTTTGATGACTTAGGGGAAGTTGCTCTTGAACACTAACAATATTCCCTGAACTGTATTCGACATAGAAATGATTAATACAGGAATAGTCAAACTGACTCAGAAGAACTCCCTGTGCAGCCCACAATTCTGCGTCTAAAAGGAGTACTCTAGTTTCAGAGTAAAATATGAATTAGGCAGTTATAAAAAGTTTAATAGGTAGATTCTGGTTTCCAGTGAGAAGCAAGAGGGTTCATATTGGGACTGGTTGGGCAATCAGATTTCTAGCAAGGACGGCAGAGAAAAATGTGTAAATTGGAGATAAAATGTACTTCTTGGTAATGAATGCATTCTATCAGGTCCCCATGAGGTATGGAAATGCATTTATCTCCATTTTACAGATAGAAGCTGAGGAACAAAAAGAATAAGTGACTTACTCAAGGTCATACAAGATCCTCACGGTAATGGTGAATTCAGTCTTGGGCTCCAGGTTCCTCTGAAGAAGGGCTACCACTTGACTCAGCTACATACATTTAACATAAATGTTGAACATGGTAGTGGGTAGAGAGGCAACTTTGTTATGACAAAGTAATTGTACAGAGTGATGGGTATCTAGAGTGCTTACCAAAACAGCCTTCAAAAACCCTAATCAATCCCAGAAAGCTTGTGTAACACAGATGTACGTTGTAGGTGTCTCTCTCCACTACAAGACTGCCTGCACAGGTGCTATAGGAGCAGAAGTTTTCCAGGTGCACCAGGCTTTCTGTCAGTCCATTCATTAGTTGTACATACACAGAGAATACAATGCATCCTGGACACATTTCATTCCCTCTGCATTTCTGTGCTGTCACCTTTTGCATGTGCTTTACATCCAGCAGATCCCAGCTGTTTGTGGGACCACAATCCGGTGGTACCCATGCAGAAAGCTGGAGACCTTGAAACGTTTTGCACATTGCTCGATTGATGTGTAGATTTCAGAAATATGGGATCTTTCCTCAGTATCACACACATAATGTTCTTCTTGATCCACAATATGGCTTGAACAATAAAAAGACAAAAACAGTACTGAAATCAAAATAGTTTCACTTATGGGAGGCACTTCTTTCTCTGGAACATATTGTTATGGTAATGTTCCCACAAAAACAGACCATGCTGTCCCTTCCTACAGGCAAACATTCACTGCCTGTGGACCTATATAGTAGGACCCACAAAGACTAAAAAATTCTACAGTTTATAAAAATTGTCATGATTATTTAGCTTTTAGTTCTCTACTGCATATATAAAAAACGTGAATTGTGTTTTGCAGTCACCACCTCAAAATTGCTTATAATATCTTTTATTCACAAAGATCACAGTCATCGTGTTTCAGACCCCTTATTTCTAAATTTGGTCTTATCAATTAACTTTGTGGAAATGATGCCTGTATGACCAATAAGAATAAGATGGAGGTAGAGGCTATGAAGATCAATTACTGCTTTGTGAACAATTTGTTAGATGTGGCCTAAAAATAAGCTTATTTGAGTACAAATGCAGAGGCTACTTGATTAGAGTAAAAAGCTAATTCATATTTTGAAAGAGAATAAATAAATAAATCAGTATAGCCATCTGTTCTGTGTATATCAAGAGATCTAAGGAGATACCTCTTCAAAGCTCTTCGTGATCATTCAGCTGTCAGACCTGTAACACTCAGTCTAACAAGAATTAAGAAACTTATAGATAAATTCATAATTATTGGTAAAGAGTTGGGGAATCATAACAATATGCAAGACTGAGAGAGGGAAAGAAACAGATCAATAAAACAAAAACAAAAAAGAGAAGAGAAGAAGAAAAAGAAAGAGAAAAAAAGAAAAAGGAAAAGGAATCTATTGAATGAAGAATTACTACTTGAAATTTTTGATTTTCCCTGAAGGTTTTTCAGCTCAGGATTAATCTTAGTTCTGTCCATTAACTGTGTTAAAGAATGCCCTGGTAAAACTGTTTGGAGTTTTCTGCTCCCATTTCCTCACCTAATGGAACATGCCTATTTTTCAAAAATGAAACTTTTGACTGTTACAAACATAGCTTTCTTTTGTCTCATTCAAGAACATTTTAAAAATCAATATTTTGTAAGTAGACTTTTTTTTCTCAAGCAAATATTTGGTAGACAAAGGGAAGTAAAATCTAGTTAAAATGTTTTTATTAATAAGAAAAAATTAGAACAATTGATGGATATGAACTAATTAATATAATGAGTTTTATGGTAGTTATACTAATGAAAGTAAATAAAATGTAAAAAAAAAATATTCAGGGATCGTGTTGAGATGTTGACATTTTTAATCTTTACAAGACCCTGGACAGGGAAAAATGAAGAATCATTGTACATATCTGTGGGAAGAAAAAGACTGATTATGATTAAATATATTGTTTGGTTTGTAAGATCTATGTGGGAAATAAAACCAATATCATAACTATGATAGTTATGAAGGTACATAGTGGTCTCAAGGTAAGCAGTAAAAAAGCATTATGAGTTGGGCAAAATGGTAATGAATTTCTAAGAATATATCACACCCACAAAAGAAATACTCAATAGTAAGTAGATGGATAGTATAAACTGGGCAAAAGTTTTCCTTTTTTTATGATTTAGAGGTTGTGATCACTTTCGCATTGCACATATTATGTACAGTTGGCAAACTCTGTCAATGTTAGGGTACTATTCTCTTGACCCAGTGAGATGAATATCAACTTAATGCAAGTGTTAGCTTCGTACTTATGACCTGAGTGTACTAAAGATGCAAGGACATTCTGCTGTGAGGAATGTATCAATACTTTGCCATTTATCTCAAAATCAAAGTTCATCTCCTCTTAAAATTTGTATGAATATTTCTTAATCACATCACTTTTTTATTAAAAGAGTCCCAGCAGTGACAATAGAAGGGTCAGTTAGTCATCCAAACTTTCTGCAGCATCACTCTAAACCATTTGAAGATCATTAGTATGCTAATCTCAAAAGGAATGAGAGAAATATACAGAACTCTATGAGCAGTTAATGCAAAGTTAGAATCCAGGTTGTCATTTCTCAATAAGAGGAAAAATGCCTAATATGAATAATTTCTCACATCATACAGGGAGAATAGCATGACTGACCAGACTGGCCATCAGCCAGTAGTATGAAAGCATCACTCTTGGCAAGTGGATTCACTCATGCTGTATATGTGAAACATCTTACTGATGAATTGTAGAAAAATACTGATATGATGTCAAAGATTACTTCTTTCATCTCTGCTAAGGTCAAGGTTGGTTCAAGCGCCGTGTGGCTCAGGACCTGGACTAAAGCCCAGTGAACTTATTATGACCATTTCCATTGACTTTGATAGGTTCTGAATCAAGAAGTATAGGTAAGGATGGTTGCTGGAATTCAGTCAGGAAAGAAAATAGTACTGGGAAAAAAATGTAATTTATGCAAATCTGAAGAAAACTTACAAACTCTATTGGTAGTCAAGTTTTCCCCTTTATTGAATAAAAATCATTAATGATAAGTGTCTAAAGTTTGGGTTAAAGTCAACAAGCATGCAGTAAACCAAGATTATTATCAATGATGTATTTTTCACAAAAAGCTTTTATCTTTTTGTTTTTGTCATTTCCTTTTGATGTCACAAAAGAAAAGGACCAAGATAACATAAGAAAGAAGGCAAAATGGTGGCAACACATGATGTGAGATCCTCCATCAAGCCTAGAAATGCCCACATGTTCCCAGACTTACTCAAGGTTGAACTCCTTTTAATTGTTCATTTCCAAGCAGCAGGAAAGAAAAAGATCATTCACAGCAGGTACTTAGAGAAGAATGAGTGGCTGAATGTGAACTACTCGATTTAAATTTCCTGGAGTTTAAGTGCCATTTCTTCAGAGACAAAGATACCATGGTTCTATGTGGGAAACAGCATATCACATATATAATGAGAAGCGCCATGTTAGGAAGACATCCTTAAACTATTGAATGAATCAAGGAATCAAATGCACAATTAGTCCTCTTCCCTCTCGTATAAGGTATTTAACAAGCTGATAAATGGAGAAAATAAAGAGGGAATAAAGGTACTCTAAGTTAAGCCCTGATGGAGAAAGAAAAAGACAATTTAATAGTCTATGGTTTTCATATTATATCAAGTTATTCATCTGAGCTGCAAAAATTTGCAAAAATAAATAAAATAAATTAGTTAGTAAATAAATAGGAAAAATAAAAAGAGTGAAAACATGCCCTTCTTCCTAACCTATTCATTGCTTATTAAGAGCAGATAACAGCAGACAAGTAACACAATGTGAGACAATGGATATGTGAGACAATATCCAAACCTTTACTTAACAATCTTGGCTCTGTCATCACAGAAGAATTAAGGCTTTCTTTTGTCT
>JAUBOD010000950.1:422977-433203 GCA_032353885.1 Nothura maculosa
CGTGTCTCGGTGCAGAGGGGAGGACAATGAAGGTGCATCCGCTCTGCTGGATGCAGATGTCTTTCACGCAGTGTAGTAGAAGCTGCCCTAGCCCAATGCCAACCTGAGCTACCAGATGCCTTCTCTCAGCTACTGAAACAGCTGACCCCAGTCATATGGCCAGCTCTTGTGGTGTTTTGTGCACTCTAATGCTTTTCAGAATCCTAAAATATCATTTTTCTAAATAACCAGTCAATGTATTCAGAATATCCTTTAACCCTACTCTGGCTGAAAAAAAAAATGGTCGCCAGAACCTTCAGTCCTCTCAAGCTTTCCTCAGCAAACAGTGCTGTGGAATGTTAGAACACTGATGTTGACACAATATACGAACAACCTCTGGTTTTGGAATGCCCAGCTGTTGGGATTTTTGTGAAGACCATAGACATCTCTGCAGTCAGGGACTAGACACACCACAGGTTTCTCCTTTGGCTCAGGGACTCAGCCTCCTCTGCTGCAGGTCCCACAGTGTCCCTATGAGAGGTGCCACAGCTCAACACCATCACAGTGCAAGTTCTGCAAATGCAGAAATCATAAACAGTCACCTCCACAGCCACACAAGATATCCATGAAAGAAAAGGAAATTGAACTCTATTTTTGGGCAGCCACCATCTCTTTCTCTTTTTTCATTCTCTACTTCTTTTATGCCTTTTGATCCAAAATGTTGAACCTTCAATGATAAAGCAAAACTAGTAGTAAAGTAACTTGATTCCTGGTTTACAGAAGCTCCCAATACAAGGCAAATCTGGCAAAGAGATATCTGTCTTGTATTCATCATGCATATGTAATCATTTTATGTATTCAATCTTCTTCTTTTTCTGAGGGTTTTTTTTAATATTATGAGACTTCATTTCTTTGCCCAAGGCATTTAAACAACTAATATTATTAGAATAATTTTGCAGATCCTAAAATGGGCCATGGATAGTGGGAAGGATGTCCCTGAATTAAAGAAGTACTGAAAACAAATGCAGTGCTTTTAATGGGGACTGCTCAACATCTGTAAGAATTAGTCTCCTAATGTCTATCTTTCATCACCTTGTGAGTCAGTTGCTTGGATGGGGATCTAGTTCTGAGGGGGAGCCAGACTGCTCATCTGGTAACTGAGTCACAAGATCACACTTCTCTGCCTGTGGCATACAAACATAGCATCAAATTAATATCTTAAAAAAAATACCCACACTAAATGCAGCTACTGTGGAAAAAAAAATCCAAGAACGCCAGTGGGAGTGGGGATGTCAAAAGCTTTGGACAAAACTTCAAGACAGGCATAGCTTTTAGTACTGAAGTGGTATGATGTGTCAGTATATATGACACTGTCATTGGATACATCAAAGAGTGCATTAGAAACATGCTAGCTACAAAAGGAAATACTGGTTGTGCATTCCTGAAAAGCAATGGCATTGATACAAAAGAGCTTGTCAGAGATAGCAAAGGGAAATGCCAGCAACATTTTTGCAAATATAATGATCCCATCAGTACATTGGAAAGACGAGCAATAAAAAGGATCAAGGTAGTGCTGGTCACATCGCTTTATGTAGATAACATTTGCTGTGGATTTAGCCTCTTTTATTCCTTACAAATCATTTGCAAACTGGTACTGATTGCTATGGAGTAGTCATTATTCATTGAGCTTACGGCCCGGAAGGTCTATTAGATCAACCAGTATGACCTCAAAGGAGTTATGGGTTATTATAACAGTGTCTAGTAGCCTGGTCCAAGATCAGAGCCCTCTTGGTCCCCTTCTCTATGGACAAATAGTTGCTATGCTAGTGAATTTATAATCAAACTGGGTAAAATGAGGGAGATGAAATAGAGATGCAGTGACTTAAAGTGAAGTCAGAGAAGATCAGTAGTAGAGTCCAGACAAGAAGCTGTTTTCTGACTCGGAAGCTCATGTATTCAACCCTACACTCTTATCACCTCTTTAACTTTCTCCATTATCTGCAGGTACTAATCAGTGAAGCCAATATAATTATTATATTCCTTATTTTAGAGATATCTAATATCTGCATTTTTTTAAAAAATGCTAGCTTAATTAAAAGAGTTTTTAAAAGTGTATATGTTTTAGCAGATGCTTTGGAACAAAAGAGCAGAACTCTTTCCAAACATATATTTCTGCTTTCTAGAATCTAGCTTTCAAATCCCAGAATCATTTTAAAAAGTGGGTTTTTTTTGTTATTGTTTTTGGTTTTTTTTCATTAAATGTGTCCCTCTGAAAAGAAAAGATTGCTTTTTCAGGCATTTTCTTAAACAATTCTTCTTTCTCACTCATTCCAAACTCTTTGATTTATTAGTATTGAAATATCCTCTCAAAGGATATTTTTCTCAAAGGCAATCCTCAAATTTCAGATTATTGGAAAGAACACTGTATAATTTAAAGCAGCATCCTATAACATAATGGCATGTATGGTACACATGAGAAAGGAATGCAGAAAAAAAAAAAGAATGCAGAAGACAAGAGTATACTGAAAATGGGGTAATGAAGCAAACAAATATAGGGTCACATGAAAGGTAAGAACTATTCTTAGATTCAGAAAAAAATACAAATATGTGCATATAACTAATTTTATATTCTAACTAGTTCTAATTCAATGTGCTACTTCATGCTTCAAGTTATATATCAGAGATAGGTTCTGCAAGGTCAGGAAGAATTTTCAGTTGTAACATGATATTCAAAATCTTTCATATAGACTAGAAGATATCAGTGTACACTCTTGTGCAGAGAAACTGGCCTGATGTCTACATCTATAGCTATAAAAATATGTATGTCTCACACAGATAACGCTATAACTAGTTGGTACAGTGCTAAGGCAAATCAAGACTTCCTTGCTTTAAATAAATAAATAAGTGGAAACTAAATGATCCATTTTGTAAGTAAGGCAATATGTTTATCTCTTCTATACTGGGTCATTCCAATTAGGACCCTACTAGCACAAAACTGCCTATTAAATAATGCAGAATTCAGGCAGTTAGTGAATCTGAATCATCTGAATTTAAATTTAAAAGATCTATCTGAAGGAAATAACCTCCATTACTACTACTATAATTATATATGTGTTTATTTTTCTTCATACTCATTGCAGTTCCATTGGAAAAGACATACAAATCTTATCAACGATGTACCATAACCAAAATGCATAGCAAACAGCTAGAAAAAGATACGCATATGCTCAGATCTGGGTTGCTTTTTAATTCATTAAACTTGTCCCGCCATATAAGGAGGACCAAAAAACACATCTAAGCCCTAGAGGAGCTGGGAAGATAGGTTATAATCCCTGCACACTCTACAGTGCAGTTTCCTGCATTCTTATAAAGTTAATGCCTGTGTAATTTCTGGGAAGACAACAATTATCTGCAACCAGGCCTATAACTGCTGCAGGATGCCGATCCTTTCCGGTGAAAATGTTCTGAGGCAGAAAACAGATCTCTTGGCACCTGGAGCTCCCTCAGATCTCACATAGTGCAACCTAAGGGGAGAAGTAGTGGTCAGCAGATGAAATCATTATCCCATATCCACAGATATGGGAGAAGAGTAGTACTTAGGACGAGTAAAAAAAGACAGGTCATGAGGTTGAATTCTCATCTAAATCACTTACTTATAAAATGCCAGCTGCCCTAAAATTATTCTCTCCCTCTCTCCAATCTCTATTACAGTACCATTGGACAAAATGACTAATGAGCAATGAAGTGTTACTCATGATGTATTTTAGTATCCCAGGCGCCTGGGATTTGCATTTAAAGTAACATTAAGTCTTTTTCTTTTGTCTTTTTTTTTTGTCTTTATATATATATGTGTGTGTGTGTATGTATATGTATGTATATGTATATATTTTAAGATCCCTGACACAGCTCCTGGCAAAAAGATTTCCAGATTGGTTGAACCTCCCCTTTCATGGGGACTATATTGAAGCAATCAGTCTGTGCACTATTTTCAAACAACAGATTGTACATGAGAAATAGATTTTTTGATGTGAATGTCTCTATCAAACAGGGATTGGATTAGAACAACCT
The DNA here is from genome assembly GCA_032353885.1 of Nothura maculosa. Classification (NCBI taxonomy): domain Eukaryota; kingdom Metazoa; phylum Chordata; class Aves; order Tinamiformes; family Tinamidae; genus Nothura; species Nothura maculosa. The sequence goes on from JAUBOD010000950.1 coordinate 427,025, forward strand.
TTTTTTTTGGCTCATTGAATGAAGTAGAAATTCTACTACTGATACCTGTGGAGACTAGCTACCTAGAAATGATGCAGACAGGAGAATGAGCCAAACTATTATATATTCATATAATCTAGATTTGGTCTAAAATAAATCTACTGAGTTGTCCTAGGCATGATGTAAACATGTTGAAGGAAAGCTGAAAAATGTATGTAGAAAAATGGTTTCAAAGACTTGGAGTATGTAGCAATCTCTGGTAGATACTGGCTTATTTTTCTTCAAATACTACTCTTTTTTTTTGGTGCGAGACTGAGTTGCCTTTCACGTTTCTTATGTCATTAATAATATGCTATACTGCTTACTCGCTCAGCCTCCTCAGATTCTTCCCAGGGTGCCTTTTCAAGATCAGATTCTGCCGAGATATCTAAGTTTGCCACCTATATGCTGTCAAACTCAATGGTATTGAAACTGTTTTCTCAACGGGCACTAGCTTCCTCTCTAGATCAAGATGGATAACACTCAAATTCTCCTATTTTCTTTCTGTTATTTCCCAAAGCATGACTTTCTTCTTTTTCTATGCCCAGTTGCAAATGTTGACCGGTAGTTATCCTCTTCCTATAGAGCTATTAGGCAAGACCTTCTCCCCAGTAACACCACTAATACTAATCTAGCTAAAAAATTGTCTTTTTTCATTTTTCATTTTTGAATCTTCAGAGACAGTACCCTAAACAGGCTATATTTTCCGTCTCATATTAATCTTGATTCTCCTTACTGGAGTACATGTTGGATACCGAATTTTGCTACCTGTAACCTGTAGCTCTTTTGAGTCTGTGGATCATTCAGAAAAGGTCTCTCATACAATTGGTAAGAAAAGTAAGTTCATTGCCATAAAGTTTGAATTCTTGACTCTGGGAACTATAGTTCCCCTAGAAAATGTTTTAAAGCAAAAAAAAAAAAAAAAAAACACACAATTCAAGGACCAATTATGACTACTGAAATGTGCTTCAGAAAGTGCTAATGTAGGATAAAGCATGGTGGGAGAGACATAGGATCTGAATTGAAGAGATTTAATTTTCCAGCTCTTAAATACGGAGTCCTTTTCTCCATACCTTCTCTCTCTCCCTCTCAGCACTAGGAAACACTCCAATCTTGAAGAACATCAGTGCGGAGGAACAAATTGCATCTTGTCTTCTGCTACAATTGATACTTCAGCCCATTTCTATCCAGCCTAGATTCAATCCCATTTTCTTAGCACGGTAGAAAATAGAGTCAGATGACAAAGATAAAACTATCCACACATTCACTTCATTGAAAGCCGCAAGCTGCACTGAAGAGTATACATATTTCTTTGTACTCTGAGTTATAATAATGTAAGTAGGAAAAAAACATAGTAGTGTATGGCATTGTAATATTGCTCAGGCACTGCACAAGTCTAGGTAATCTTCTTGTGTGTGCAAGGGAAGATGAATGAAAGATCTTCTGCATCATTATCGTACTAGAAGATTCTGTTTAAACAAAAAGAATTAGCCCCAAAGATTTCTGCCTCCTTGATGGTTGCATTTCCTACATTCCAAAGTTAGCTGAACTTTACCTGCATTGACACATGGTGTGAGGAGCTATTTTGTGCTTTCCTAACGCTACCTTCCCACCTCTCTTTGAGAGCTGCGACAGAAACTGGGCTCCAGGTAACTGCCTCTAACCTCAGAGATGACACAAGATGGACTGCATATTTAGCATTTAAAAACAAAGCCTAGGCTTACCTCGTAAACAATAAAACAATTGATCACCCATAGTGAGAAAATGTTGCTTAGCCACAGTACAGTGACCTTGAGGGATTTATGAGCAGCAACAAGGCTCACCTCTTGACTTCAGCTGGAAGCTTGGCTGTTTCTTTGAGTTGCAGACTCTGTCTGGTAATGTCCTGTGCAAATGAATTTAGAGATTTTTTTGGTTTGTATTCATATTCTACAAAAGGGAAATATCCTCCAATTGCACCTACTTGGAGCTGAATTATCGACTTCAGCTTTGAAGTGCAAATGAGCTGAATGAAAACATACTTAGACTGCAACATAGGAGCTATTGCTACTAGCTGATTTACGGTGCATTAACTGTCTAGTAAGGAAAGCTTTCTATTGCTATGGATTTGTAATCCCCCAGTCCAATTATCCTGAAGATGAAGGCAAAATGCCATCAACTGTATGAGGCGATCAATAGTGGTCATTTCTTAAAATTCTTTACTTCTCCTTCTTTCCAGCAGTCCAGGTTACAGGATCTTCCATAAATTGCTCTTTCATGGTTTATCAGCCCTGCTGTTTCTAAAAGCCGACTTATGGACTACGATTACAAAAAAAAAATAACTGCTATAAACAACCTTTCAGTAGGTTAAAGCTATCAGTATTTATGGTGAATGCAAACTCCTTTAGGAATTTCTAATCACCATAATCTGTCTATATAAAAATAATCCCTGTCTAAATAAATATGGCAGAACAGAAAAATAAAAAACACTTTTGAATGAGTACAAAAGAGAAAAAGACACCAGCCTAATTATTAAAGGCCCATAGCTTTGTTATGACTTTTTATAAAATAAATAAATAAATACTCCAAATCACACTATATGAAAAACTTAAGCTCCCAATTCTCCTGTTAATGTGTGCTATATCTTCATATAGCTTTCCCAAACAACTCTGAAAGAATAGAGGTGCCCTTTTAATCCTCAAAGCATCGTATCCATGTTAGGTCTTGTATCATCAGCCTTCTAGTTTTCTCTGTAGAAAACATTCTTCTCATTTCAATTGGTTTCTTGCACACTTTTCACTTCTTTGGACAATTCTCAAAACTACTGACATGAATGTCTTCAGTTTATTTGATAAATAGCATATAGGCTAAAGAAATACTAGATATACTAGTTATACTGTATTTGCACAGAAAATTTATTTGTCCTGTTTGTGTTTGTGTGATTCCAGCTATTTACACATGATAAAGAAAGCTTTGTCCTCAGTTTTAGAAGCATGCGAATAGAGATACGGAACTATTTTGATATAGGGTGACAACAGAAGTTGTTCCGATCTTTTTCAGAAACATAAATTATCTGCAATTGGTAAAGACTAAGCAAATCAATGTCCTATTCTACATGAAATTCTGTGAGTCTTAGTCTTCTATGAGATTCATCAGAAGCTAAACAGATTATGAAGTAAGGAGGATGCACTGGATAACTGAATACCTTTTTCATTCATCAGTTTTTCTGTTATTTTGTTATGATAGAGAAATCAAGGTACATTCCTGGCTCTCATTACTGTAAGATGGAAATGGCTTATATTTAATGTATTTTACTCACATAATTACTTTATAAAGTAAGAGAGAATATACTTTAAAGATGAACAGATATGTCTCAGAATAGTAATAGTTATTTATCCAAGGTCATTCAGGAAATCTGGACATGCTCCTGGCATCAGACTCTATTGTCCTGACCCTGCTTTCAGATTCCTGCTCATTGGGGCTGCCTTCATATTTAAACAGTTGCCAGAGAATCACAGGGATATGTGAAATTCAATTTTTTATAAGTGATCTTTGTGTTATCTTGGGAAATATACCTTTCTGTTTGGGATCAGTCCAGAACAAATTATGTTGGTACAATGGAAACACGGCTACCTCATTTCCTGGAGAATTTTTTATCTACGCTACTCTATAAAGCTTTTTCCTAACTTCAAAGTTCAGATGTTACTTTGTAAAGGCAGAATTAATTTTCTTGATTGCTAATCCATCACCACTAAGTATGATGCATATGGTATCAAACATAGGTATTTCTGCTATCATTAATTGTGGCACATTGTCACAACCGATAAGGAAATGCAATATGAGAACAAGAAAACAGTCACTGGATTTGGCAGCTTACCCTTGTTTTTCTAGTCACCATGGCAGGTACCAACCGAAACCCTTAACTCAGGAGGGTGACTGTGTGAATAAACGAGGAAAAGAAACTCAGGACTTGGAGAACATCAATCATTCAGCTGTGTTGTCTCACACTCAGTTTGCGGTGCTGTTGTTCAGTGAAAGATAAAGACGGATAGGTCTGAAACGAGGCAGGAGAAAAGTTCTCTAAAATATCCTAATGCTCATGAGCAAAGGCGTAACTTTAGGCCTTGAGGATTTTGCTGGAGGAGAGGAGAGGTAGTGGCACAGAGGACAAGAAAAGGAAATTAACATGTGCTCGATAAAAGAGAAATCAAATAAGGAGCTGTGGTTTAAATGGCACATAAAGTGCAGCTGGAATGATAAGTATCAGAGGAGAGACAGGAAAGGAAATTAACAAAACATAAGTTAGCAGGGTAGAAAATATTTGGGTCCCAGCCCAACAGCAGGTAAAAATACCAGGTCAAGGATGAAGAGAGTGAGCTTCTTTCCATCTTTCTCTAGAAAGAAAATTCTAATATAAAATGTTGGCTTTATGGGTAAAAATGCATTTCTGTTTTGGTGTGGTTTATGGAACGAGGACAGAATAACTGAAATAGCTGTGAATTATAGATTAAATCTTTATTATTAAATTTTTAAAAAAGTCAATGAAGATAGATACTTTTGAGATATTGTATAAATGTTTTCCAGACTACCCCTGTAATGTATCAATCTTATATAAAGCAACCAGCAGAAAGATGAGTGCTTCGGAAAATGAATTCTATATTTTAAAACTAGTAGAAGCTATCATGATTATCTTTGCTGACCCCCAGTGCAAGGCAGATCTAGAACAGTCCAATCATTTCTGAATCAGATGAATAAATATGTTTAAAACTTTCTGAACAGTGCTGCAGCCAGTATTGCACGTTAAGGAGATTCTTATAATTCATTTAGGTCTTTCAAAATCATATTAGAGTCTTCTCTATCCCCTATTCTAACCTATAGACTGGGAGAGCAAAAGGGAATTTGAAACTACCTAACTGCCTTCCCCCATTCCTGTACCAAGGTTGAGTGTTGTGTCGCTGTGTGACAGAACTCAAGTTCATATCAGTTTTGCATTGCAATGATGTTTTTGGTTAAGGAAAACTTAATCTCAGGAAACAGACTCTGGTTAGATTACTTCTTTCTTGCATTTGCTGACTGAAAGGCCTCCGAAGGACATACAGGGATATACATATACAGAATTGAGCCAAGGCATCCCTTTGGAAATGGCCTGACTCCCAGATCACTGATGATTCAGGTCTTTTTTCTCTATTTCCTCTCCCCGTCTTTTTTTTCTTTCTATTTTTCCACCTTCCTTTTTAAATGTGTACTTCTTATTAAATCAGTCCCTGACATTTCAGCAATAGCGGGAAGAGACTTCAGCAAAATGCCTGTTTCCATTCCGCAATGTATTGTGTTCTGCAGTCCTGCTTCTCTCCCCGCCCTATATTGAAGGGGCAAATTGCAGGTGTCTGCACTGGTGACTTCAGGAGTATATTTCCCACTCTCCTCATAGAACTTCTGTTTCTTATTTCTCTGTTGGTTAATGCTAACCTATTTTGCTGTCGCAAATCATTCATGCTCATCCTTCTGTATCTTTATGAATCTTCAACTGCTTCATATATCTTCATTTAAGTGAGCTAAAAATAGCTGTTCTGGGATCAGGAAGCAACATAGATGCTGTAACAGTGCTTAGGGCTGTAATAATAATAATAGAACAACCATCACAATAGCAATAAACAATGATAATATTGATAAGCATTAACAATGCTTTTCACTGTTTAAACTACACTAAAATACACAGAGTGATATTGCAAAAGTATAATATATAATTTCTGTGGTATATTAATTCAAATATATTTTTCATGTATACCAATATGCCCATATACTACACACTTAAGCAGTGTATTTGTGTATAGTATGCATGTATACATATATATATATATATGCATGTGTATACATATATATACTCACGTACACACATTGCTTAAGTTGTTAGTTAGATCTGTTCTGCAGAAATGAAAACACATGTAATGATCTCCAAGTTTACTTGAGTCACCTTTCAAAACACACTTTTATTTGGGAGATCTCTCACACATATTTGCAAGAAGACAAGTACCTGTAGCTCCTTAAGTAAAGCCAAAAGCATGTGTAGGGACATATATTTGTCCTGTTTCTTATAACGTATTCTGCTCTGCTGAAGATCTCACCACTGTATGTGCCACTTCGATATGTGATTCAGGACAGAGAATGATGCTCACTGGATG
>JAUBOD010000950.1:433303-445067 GCA_032353885.1 Nothura maculosa
GAGGATTTCATCCACTTCAGAAAAAGAAGTGTTAATGAACTTCAGCAGGTTTGGACCAAGCTGCAAGGAAATATAATTTAAGCAGATGAAGGAGCCTTGCTGGCACATGGTCATGGGCTCTAGGAGTGACTCCTCTTCTCCCTGACTCTCATGAAAAATGGATAGGAAAGATCATGAGAGGCCGAGATCACGATTTTAGAACTAGAGCCTGTAAAACAACCCTTCCACTAGCCTCGTGTATCATGTACATGAGGCAGTTAAAACAATGCAAATACACACCAAAATAGTTTTTGTGTAAATTCAATATTATTACAGTATACAAAACAAAGAAAAAAGTAATATAGAGCAAAGTACCATTTATAATGCATACTAATTAAAGTGGAAAATTACTAAACATGAATTCACTTACCACTTCATTTACCATGTTACATTATAGATCTGGTAACCTTTATATTCAATAATAAAATCCATGACTAATTCCTAAAATAAACTCTAAAAACAGAGCAGTTCTTTGCTGAAATCTAGCATATGCCACAGAAGTGAGTTAATAGAAACAATTCCTAAATGATTTTGGAACACGTTAAATCCTGTGGGCTTGATTCACAGTTGGTGTAACATGGCAAACCTCATGATTTCAAATGAATTAACACCACTAGGGAATTGACTTTAGGCTTTTTTTTTTCTCTTTAATTCTTTTTTTTTATTATTTTTTGCTTTAGACAGAAATCTCCTCCTAAACAAACATATTTAAATCTCTCAGAAAATCCATTGTATAATTGAATATTAAGGTAGTAAAATAGAGTGTTTCTAGTGTTTTCTTATATGATATAGAAAAGCAAGGGGTTGTACAAAGTTCTTACCTATTCCAGGCAAGACCATGCTGGGTTACTGTCAAAGCTGTGGATGGGATGAAGAGAGGCTTTATAACGCTCCTTCCTCTCCCAAGTGACTGTCACTTCCTTGTTTTACAGTGGAAAATATGAGAAAGAAGCTTCTTCTAGGCATTAAATGCAGTTGAAGAGAAAGGAGGAATATTTTGTTTCTGTCCAGCCTGCTATCTCACTTCTCTCATCTCTGCAGTGGTCAAAGCAGTCAGTCCCACTCTCTCTGGGGGTTCCCATCAAAAACCATACTGCTTTACCAGCAACACACTTCTTGTATTGGAAATAGAATCCCTGTGTTTGGCATACAGTAGAAGGCACAGAGAAAATGACAAAATAAGACAAATTGTAAACAAATGTGACAAGCTAAATAGAAAATGAGAAAACCAGGTGGAGAGCTAGCATGATCTTGCATGGAATATTACTCAAAGCAGAGCTGAAAAAATGCCTGACCTTCTCTTCCAATCCCTATTCCTGAGAAACATCTACCTCTCTTGTTAGCTTTGTCCAGGAGAAGACCAGATGTGTGGTGCACAAACATCCACATAGTGAGACAGTGAGAAAAAAAAAAAAAAAGGGAATTTTGCAGCACTCTCCCAGAACAATTTCTGGACTGACTAGAGCTACCTTAACCTCCAAAGACTAAATAGGTCTATTATTTGGCTGCCAGAACACTCTCAAATAGCCCTAGAAGGAAAGGAGAGCACAAAAGCCTTAAAAGCATCCCTAAATCTCCTCCTTTCTTATTTGGGCAAAATGTTCCGTGACTGAACTGGATGCTAACTCATCCCTAGAGTCAAACACTGGGATGTGGTAATGTGCATTTCCCCCTGCCCCTTTATGCTTACATATTAATTGTATTGTGCTAAGGAGGATATGCAGTCTCTTTTTGAAAGTATTCTTATAGTCAAAACCTTAGTAATTGACTGGTAACATTTGCATATGTATTTAACTCTTTTGTCTTCAGCACTTCACACCGTATTTAATGATTATTCCCTTTAATATAGCAGTCTTGTATTATCATTGCCTATATTAGCAATGCAATTACCTGCTTTTAATTAGACTTAAGAACAATATCAAAAGTTTAGTATAATTAAAAAGGGAATATAAAAAAGCAAAGTAGATATAAGGTTTTTTTCTGAGTCATTATCTGACAGTTCTCTTCAATCATTACCTATATTTTCTAAGTATATATATTTGCATATCACTGGGGAAGAGCAAAGAATGATATTTAAACCTAAACAGTTCTACAGAAACCAAAATGAAACACTATTTCATAGAGTAATTACTATTCAAACTTTCTGAAGATTGTCCAAGTATTTACTTGGGCAATTTCATTATTTGTATGGTTGGAGGCAAAGAGAAAGATTTCCACTTTCTCTTCTTTAAAGATTTCACCTGCTGGCAGGATTCTGCATAGATACAAAAATCATCAGCAAAGAATATCCACATCTGAAAACCTGTTTTAAAAAGGCTATCATTCTATGTTATGTTTGTGCAGCCCCTTGCACAATGTCCAAAATTTGTAATAGTAGTATTTCTATTATTAAATATTATTTTTTTCTGACAACTTTCCATATTCATTTTCTGTAACCAGCATTTCTTAGGCCATATTAAATATTATATATGTTCTTGTACATTAACTGCATCAGCTTTTATGAGTAGACTAATTTCTATGTGAATTAATTTCTGGATACCCATGAACATTCAAGACACTGAGGTTTTCTGCCATGACTGTATTTATCAAACATTTATCAAACATTTATTAGCAGTAGTAACTGGAATTTTAAAGATGCAAATATTTTCAGTTAAATGTGCTTACTCTTTTTACCCAGTGAAGCAAAATATATTAAGATTATGCAGTTTCCTCAACCAATTGCAAATAAGTATCCTGTTTAAACTTAAAAAAAAAAAGGCAGCACACTCCTCTCTCTACAGATTTAATAATAAAAAAAATAAGGCAGAAAAGTCTGTCAAATCATTTCAGATAGCAAATAAATCTGAGCAGGCTGCGATCTGCTGGGAAGTAGAAGAAAGCTAATTTGTCAGATAAATGATTTGTTGTGAATTGTTCTGTTATCTCTGTTCAAGGGGAATGAGCCTTGATTCTGGAAGGTGCTGCGCCTGTCCTGCCAGCCACTAAATAGTCTCAAGTCCCGTTGTGGGAGAATATCCATTTCTTTCACACACGGAGTGATTTTGATGAGATGTGGCACAATGTCCAGGCCAGAGGAAAAGAAATCTGCATTTGGTTCCTACCTCCACCATTGGTCTGCTGCATGACCTTGGGCAAATCACTTATCCTCTGGGCAGCACTTTCTCCATCTGAAAATTGGTCCTGATACTATATTTTCAAAGCTCTTTTGGACCTGCAATGAAAAATTGCTAGATGTTATTATTATTATTATATTTCATTGCTGACATCTATTACTGAGCATGTATTTCATGGTGACAGCTATCACAGTATGTATATTCTATAATGACAACTATCACAGCATGTATATTTCTGGGATGACAACTACCATATTAGAGTGTGTTTATTTTTGGAATTAAAGCTATAACAGCATGCATTGTTCTAAAACTATAGTACTAATTGTCATATACTTTTCACAGATGAATAGTGTGTTGTTGTATGTGATCAAAATGTAATTCTTTCATTTTATAAATAAATATATACAAAAATATATATACATATACACAAAAAGTGGAGTATATATATATATATTCCATTTTTTGACAACCTAACCTATGCTAACAAAGCACTCTTGTACAAAGCAATCTCTAACAACAATGTGTAGAAATGCATGTAATACAGAAGACTTTTAATGGCTAACAGTTCAACATGGCATTATCAATGAAATCTTTCAAAGAATATATTAGACAGTTAAACATTGCAGTCTGCTCTTCATAGTAATATTCAATAAGTAAAGGAAATGCCAAGATCAGTCAGAAGCTAAGGAGGTTTTTTTTTCTTGTTTTCTTACGAAATACACATACATATATATTTAAAAGAGTATTTATTAGTCAAAGGAAGAAATCACATCTCTGGAAGATGAAAAGGGAATTATGTGCTGTTCATATTAGGATTATATCCAGCTGACTGCTTGATAGCAGAATACTTGCCTATGTTTCAAATTAAAAAATGTTTACAAGATTTTTATAGCATATATTTTATGTTTTTTCAAAATAAATAAAAATGAGAGATTTACTATCAAAATTCTAAAAATAATAGGATATATATTTGAACTTCAGTTACTAAGAGAATTCACTTGCTAACAGAGCAAGTTTCATGTTAAAGAAAGATTAAACTAACCCCCAGGAGAATCTCTTTATGTCATGAAAGCCTCAGAGTTGGAGCTTATTTGGATGCTTGTTTGCAGCATGAACAGAGATAGACAATGTCCTAAATCCAGGCTGGAAAATCATTATTCCAGTTCTAACTAGAAATATTTCATAAAGTGAGGTTGAAGTTCCAGATTTGCTGGGTCTCTAAGCTGGCGTTAATGAAGCTGGCAAAACCAAAAGAGCAATCAAGTGCAGAGTTTCCTTTTTTATTTTTTCATAAAAAAATAAAAAAAACAGGTGCATAAAACCATGAAATATGATTGTTTTAAGCCTTATTTCCTTCACCCAGGTTTGAAAACATTGATTCTTTGCACAAAACACCCTATTAATTCCTAGCATCCTCTAGTTACGTGTTGTAATGACCTCCACTGCCTGAGATACCAATATGGCAATAAAATTTTGAGCTCTTTCCAATTAAGTTCTGTTGTAAGATGGAGGTTTGATGGTCCGTTTCTTAAAAATAATAATAATAATAACCATAGCATACAGCTATGGTTGCCTCAACCTACAAAGCGTGTTAGCTCCGCTAAGCAGCTTGGCTGGTGCCTTTGTCACCGGAGTGGGACATTGCTATCTGTTTATGCTTCTGCCTGCTGATACACTGCTGGCATGCAGCAGCAATGCTACTTAAGGTCGGGTGTATATGGGTGATGCACCAGTGTTCCCAACGATAGCCTCCCACCACTGCCTCGTTAATATTTAAACCCATATAATTAGCCAAATGACAGCTCACGGTCGAAAAATAAAAGTATATAAATAAATAAATAGAAGGAAAGGAAAGAAAATAAAAGAAAATAGGCTGAATTGTGAACAGTATTACCTTTCAGTTGCACCCATAATAAAAATAAAGAAACTTGTTTCACCCAAGGCACAGCCTTGTACTTATTAGTATTAGTTCCAGAACCGCTGCTAAGTCAAGTATTTTGAGATGCCAGTCCATGAATAATAATGCCACAGAAGTACAATAATTAATAGAACATGAGAATATTCCCTAAAGAGTATGAGCAGCATTGCAAGAGGTATGAATGCCTCTCCTTTGAAATTTGTCTGCTACGGCCTCTTGAACTTTGATTTTGAAAGGTGGGGAAGAGGTAAAATGAATTACACTTCATTAGCAATGTCGAGGAAGATGGAGCCCTCCTTTCTCTGGAGAAACAGCCTTTAATTGTTAAATTCCCAGAATTCCCCAGTGCACATCAAGCTGGATTCACTCCCTTGCTCCGAGTGAGCGCAGGTGATGGTTTTCATTAGCCATTCTTTCTCTTGACCCTGGTGTCATCTTTGTTATTGTTATTTATTAATTTAAAGTGCCGTGTTCTCGCCTGGATTGGAGGCATTTCACGCAAAACTCATATCCACTAAGCAAATATTAGCATAATGGCAGCAAAACAAACTTTTCGGTAGTGTTTTGTATCAATTTATCACTGACGGACCGACATCCCTGGAGGCTCAGGTCTGCCTAGTCTGCCAGCAATTACAATCCCATCTTACACACCTCTAACCAGTGTGACTCTAACCTTGACCTGGAAAGGGCATTTTCTAGGGGTGAGAGGATGTCTTAACCTATTCATTACTTTTCTTGCCTTTTTTTAGACAGATGGAGCAAAATAATTCAGTTAGTGATGATCTTAGCAAGCAACAGTATATTAGCCAAAATGAGGAGTAATTCAAGGCTGCAGGTGGAAGCTGCACAGAGGCCGAAATCATGAATTTCATATCTTTCTTCCCTCACTGGGGTCCACAGTTTGAAGACTTAACCATTTTCAGGGGGCTTTTTATTTTTTTCATTCTCCTTTATCTGTAAAGGGATGAAAGGTGAAACAGGACTTCCATAGGAAGCAGTAAAGCGAATAAATTTACAGAGTACCTCTGATGAAACAATTACCACATTGGGATTTAAGGTTGAGTTCCTTGGTTCTTTATGCTTTTTGTTGGTTGCACTTCTTTGAGGCAGCCCTGGAAAAGACTCCATGCAAAATTGCTATAAATCAAGACCTGCTATGACTATCTCCAGCAAGGATCCACATAAGCTCCTGGAACAAGGAATAAATAGAAGGAGTGATACCTCTTGCATTTCTTTGTTTGGTTTCTTGATGTGAATGTCACAAGATATGTGTGATGCCTTCTGCCTGCATTTGTCTCAGATAGATAGAAAATTTATGGTCCTTGTGCATCACTCTGAGATGCCATCATATATCTCTGAGGTACCTGCAACAGGAACCAGGACTGTTGGAGATGCTGATACCCACACACCTCAGTTCACAGTCTGCTCTGGAGTCATTAGCTGCTGCAACAATATGAGGAGCTGTTAAGCATTTCCATCCCAGTATTCCAAGTGAGTGTTCACTTTGATTTCTGCTGTGTCTGACACTTTAAAAACTGTCTGACATCTTTCCAGGGTTGAGTTTGTCTCTAGAGTCATTGGTACCATGAATAAGCCAATGTACTCACATAAATTTTGAAATAATCAGACAACCTAATTGAGAAGCTGTGGAAATATTTGGGTGCTAAAGTCTTTTTTACCATTGCTGTAAGTTTAGTCCACTTGAAGTTTGGCTCAGGTTCATTTACATAAATCTTCAAAACTTAAGAAATTCTCATCCATGAATCTTGGAAATACTTCCATTCCACAGGCATCTCTACTGAAAACTTTGCAAAGTCACCAAAGGTAGACACATATAAATCTTTGTGTCTAGTCATCTTTAGCTGTCCGACTTTAATTTTGAGTTGCCTGGTTGCCCGTATCTAGCTAGTTCCAGAGCAGTCTTCACATTGATGCTCCTGGAGCTATTGAGAGACTCTAATTGCCCTAAAACTTTGCCACAAAGGTCGTTAAGACTATATTTGCCCCTTTTATTTGCCAATATTATGTGTCAAGGTTAACTAAAAAAAAAAAAAAAAAAAAAAAAAAAAAAAAAAAAAGTCTATTACAGAATCACTGAATCTTCAAGGTTGGAAGAGACCTCTAGAGATCATCTAGTCCAAACTTCCTGCTCAAACAGGCACACCTAGGGCATGTGGCACAGGGTGTTGTAATAAGTGCAACACTGTTAGTGTTACAGCTTGGTCTAGAATGAAGAATGACAACGTTCTATACTTAAAAGAAGCAAAATTCCAATTCTGCCCATGTGGGAAGTGCGAAACATTAACATTTGGATTTACATATGCCCAGGCTGCTCCAGCAGCTTGGCAATCAGAAATATTATGCTACCTAGAGAATTAGAGACCATGGAAAATAATTGTAAAGATAAGTACTTGGTGCAAAGTAGAGTTATGTGGAGGCAGGAGTGAAGAAATCTGCATTAGGAGACCAGCTGTGCATTAGGTGTATAATACAATACAGAATGACATAAATTACCATAGCAAACAAATGGACATTTAAGATGATGCACATAGGGGAATATGCATAAAAAGGCTGGAATTCTAGGCACTGTTTGCTTAGTCTCTTTCTGTTTGTAAAGGATTTTTGCACAAAAGCAAAAAAAAAAAAGATCCTTCCCTTCCACATACTCGTTTATGTAAAAAAAATTTTAAAAAGCCATGTTTTCTAAATCTTATTTAGTTTACATGTTGGTCTCAGATTGTTCTATTATGTAGTCATGTAGTCAGCTTTTTTTTTTTTTCTTTTTTTTTGGTATGGGCAAGTGTCTGGAGTTGTGGAAGTTAATGTGCTAATGCAAATGGAACAACATCCTGAAAGCTTTCTTGGAAGGATTATATCATATGCAAAGACACCAAACAGCAATGGTTATGATGAATCTCTCTGAGGGAGTTTAAGAGAGAAGTTTAGGAAGCTCAAATACTGGTAAGATTTGTAAATAATTTATGAATCTTAAAAAAAAATTACTTGAGTAACCTAAGTATCCTTTCCATCTATGGAAATTTGATGTACTTCTAAACATTTATTTCTTTTTGAATCAAATTTGGATTTTTTGGTGTGTGTAATTAGCTTTTTATCTAGTTTTAAACTTTAGGATGAAAGGAATAATATCGTAGATATGATTATTTCCCTCCATTTTCTATCGAGAGAAAATTCCATGATAGCTTAGATGAAAATATCTGCTCAGAAGAAAATGTCTGCTCTGTAAATACCTAGTTAAAATTCAATGAATCACAACTGATTCATTTAGAGACATTAAATCCTTTGAATCCTTTTTATTTAAAAAGGTACAAATCAGTGCCTTACTTCTAGTTTAGCTGAGTATGTTACGCAAGACAGATTGGTATCTTCCTAATTTAGTGTTCCCTTGATTTCTATTTTCTAAGAAAACAAAACCAAAACAACAACAAAAAAAGAATGAGATCTGTTAGCAAAGAAATGGGCAAGATAACTGACTTTCAGTGCAATATGCTGGAAAATCTTGTGCTAGTCTTGATTAAAATGCTTTGTGAACTAACAATATTAAAAGCTGTGAAGCATTATTTTTGCTTGAAAATTAGGGAAGAACTTCTGTAAATGTTGTTGGAATGAGACCTGGGAAAAGCAAGACATTAAACATGTTTTTCTCCAATCAGATCTAGATGCTCTTCAATTTAATGCCAAAAATCTCAATTTAGTCAAATATTTTCTACTAGAGGATAAATATATTCCAGTATCAGACAAAAAAAAAAACAGTTTTAATCTATAATTATTTCAGGTTTGTTTCTGGACACATCTCGTTGTGAAGCATAGCTGACTTGGCAAAGTTCATGCCTGTCATTTTATTTCAGTTCAATCATGCCTTGATTTTAGTTCAGACTCAAACTTTGTCATATCCCCCAAAATCATTTCTATTTCTTGGATTTCACTTACACTTCAGCTCTCTTAGAAGAAAATATAGAGTTAAATACTTCAGAGACCTTCTTCCTGACCCTCTAATGGGAGCAAATATTACCCTACTGGGAATTTCCCTGAAAAAAGTTCAAATGATAGAGAAGTGTTTACAGTGGCTGGAAATATACTAGTGTTTGTGATTGATAGCTGAAAAATTAATGTACACCTGGAAAATGGACAAAGTCTAATTCACAAGTGAAACCTCTCACATATAATTTCCAGGAAGCAAATAGGCTGAATATTGTACAGTCTCACTTCCATATTCTGTCTTTAGCAGTTTAGTCAATAGTTTATCCTAGCTCCTAAAAAAAAAAAAAAAAAGAAATTATAAAGTATCTGCTTGAAAAGTGTAATATAAATGCAAATAGATGATTGACTGACATGAGAATCCCTTGATTAAATACTACAGAGTAGTAGAAATAGGACATAAAGTCTCACTTTTTTTTAAAAACAACAGTTTATAATTCCAATAATACTATCTTGACTAAAAGACATGAAACAAATCCAAATTGTAATTCCAATAACCTTGATAACCCAACTTATAGTGAAAAAAAAATATGTGAAAGAAATTTCATTTACGCTCCCTAGGGCAGAAATAAAATTAACTATTATGGATAAACAGAGGAAGGCTGCTTCTCAAGCAGTACAAAATAATAGACGATACTGTAAGTTGACCAGGCAAAATAGGACAGGTAGTATTCAGTAGTGGCTCTTATTCATATTTAAAGGGTACAAGGTCAAAGCTAAGATCTATGGTTTTAAGATAAAGGAATTCATTTCTGCAGAAAATGTTTCTGCTAAGAAATTATAAAGGTAGGAGATAATGTTATCAAGAGAGATTCTCACGTCTTTGTTGGACCCAAAAGACAAAGTCCCTAAATCTTTATTGTGTATCATACTAGTGAGGATTTATGACTTTGGATGAACAGATCTATAGTCTATCAGAAGGAAAGGAATAAATGGAACCAAAGCCAAGTTTGTGCAAGAAAGAGGGAGTGAGTGAGGGAGATTATTAAGCAGTCAGTAATGGAAATCTGAGAAATTTGGACAGTGCTACAGGTGAAACGATTAGGACCCCTTCCCAGGTTGAAATGTTCTCTTTTTCTTTCCAGCTGTCATGTCCAGCAGGTGAGACACAGATTTTAAGAGAGTTATTTCTTTCTGAGGCAAAGGAAGATGAAGACTTGAGAGAGTACCTAAAAACAATCAAGCAAAGGCGAAATCAGAAGCTTTAATGAAAGCTAACCCCTTAATGATAATGTCTATGAAGCCCTGTGCATGTCTTCACAGGACCTGAGAAGTGGTGGCTGTCTTCTCTGAAGGACATTCATCTACTCTTTGCCCAGGGTAGATGTGGCCAGTGCCAGCTTTATTCAGCTCTATATGAGAGTAAGTGTTACCAGTGGTCTAATTTCAAATACTTATGCAGATGTTCCCCTGCTCTTCCACCTCTGCAAGCACTCAGACTCCTCTCTGATGACATAATCTACCCTTAACATCATTGAATATCCATTTGTGTAGAAAACTAGTGCCATTTTAGAAGGCAAAGACATCCAGGATGTCACACACTCTACACTACCGAAGATGCAATCCCTTTTGCAGCTGCAGCTAAAACCTAGGCTTTGGCACAAAAGTGTGAAAAGTAGCGATATGCATCTTAGGCACCTGGATTACTCCTATGTGATTCCATTTTGTTTCTGAAGGTCATTTCTCATTAGAGATGAGAATATAAATAACTTCCTTTCACAAAAGTAAAAATATTTTTCACTTGTACTTAAGTGTGCATATGGGAAGGATAATGGAAGGGTTAAGTTCAGTCTATTTCAGACTTCGCCAATGAAAGTGTCAGTTGCATTCCTAAAGCAAAATCTTTATTAGTAATGTTGGAGTAAAATCAAAAGTATCCTGCTTGATTAGAATTGGGACCTTCAATCTTTTATATTTAGCAAGTCAAATATAAAAAAAATCATAAATATGTAACTCTGTGATGACATTTTTACAGGCATGCTTTCCACTATGAGTCTCGTTTGAAAGTACTAGGAAAAGCTGTTAAGAGCAAAAGCATGAGCTTTTAACTGGACTAGCGTCTCCATTGTGATTAATTGTTAGTCTATTAGTCTCAGTAAAACAATGACAAATAGCATCAAGAGAAGATCCAGCTCTGAGTTATCATCTAGGACAGCCAGTGCTAAATCTGGCAGTTCTCTGCCATAGCCTTTGCTTCCTAAAATGGTCTAAAGGTTGAGAAATGTTTAACTTTTGGCATTTATGGAGAATCATTTCACCTCTCAACCACATCACATATGATTTCTAACATCCTCCATCTTTTAAAACAAAATGTCCCTAGTTTCTATTGGTAGCACTGCAGAAAGTTAGAAGGTGAGAAGAATGATTTTCCTCTTTTTTTTTCCTTCTTTTTTTCCTCTTTTCCTCTTTTTTTTTTAAAAAAAAAATATTTTCCTACATCTTTCAAGGTTTTTCTCTCCACGGGAGTAAATTCACAGTCTACTATTTTTGAGAGTTATGTCTGTCATGATCTGCATGGCCTACAGATCCTTTAGTTGGGGAACTCAACTGTGAAAAGGAAAAAGCAAGTTAACACCATTCATATCTCTGGAAATCACTATCTTATATATGCCTTTAAAATTTAAGGAAGAGAGAAAAGCAAGAATAGAAACATATTTTTTTTACCCTAAGATTTGCCACAAACCATCTCTACAAATGT
>JAUBOD010000950.1:446382-474976 GCA_032353885.1 Nothura maculosa
GATTGCTAGGCACTGAAAGACCGAACTGTTATGAAAATCATCTTAGTTTGACACTAAGTATGAAAATATGATTTAATGTACTATGAATTTTAAGAAAGTTACATATTGAACTCTTATTAGGCATTTCTGCATACAATAGGTATTACGTCTTTTGAAAAAAAAAGATTAAAATATATATCAAAAAGATAAAGAAATATCACTTCTATCAAGTCTTTATATTTCATTATGTACATTTTAATGAAGGTAATGTAATGCATCCCCATGTGATGTATAGGTCTTTTCCTAACTGTTTGAATTCTCCTGAAGCTTGTTGCCTCAGCTGTGGCCTTCCTCCTCCTAAATATCATAGTTTAGAAGTCCTATTGTTCACCCTAGAAGTTTTTGCCTGTGTACAGGAGTGACAGTCTACTATCAGTCTTCCACTGATGCATAAGCATTTCAGGATTATCTAATTCACCTCTGCCTCAAAGAAAATGTGTGCATTACAGGACTATCCTTCAAATGAATATAATAGTTGGAACTTTACATATTCTTTTTCTCTCATAATGCATAGTTAAATTCATTAAATCATTGACTTTTTGAAAATGAATGACAGGACTAGAGTACAAAAAACTCTTTTGCTTCTCTTAAGATCCTTATACAATTAAAAAGTGAGTGTTGTTTTTTCTTGTTCTCTTCTTTACCTTGCTATCCAGAGCAATGTATAAACTCATTAAAAAAAAAAAAAACAGAAAAATAAGAGTAGGGAATATGCTTTATGTAGCACTCTAACTGAGGTTGTTAACATCTGATGAAGCAGTTCTCCTTCTTTCCATAAATGAGGCTGATCATTATCTAGCCAGAGAAAGAGATTTTGAAGATCGTCAGATAGCAATGCAGTTTAGGGAAATACACATCCAAGAATGAAATCCATGGCTATTTTGTCAAATGTATAGTGTGGCAATAATTTAAGCTCTATTCATAACCAATTTGAGACTGCCTGTCAGCTGACATGTCACTGTCCAACCTAAATAATGATCTAAGGATGCGATCAAACAATGACTAAGAGCAGGGTTTAACACATCTCTTGAGGGGATGGTGCTAGTTTTACGCTGCCCAGTACAAGCAAAAACTTGAGTATACTGGAAAGGCTACAAAGATGATTAAGGTACTGGAGCATGGTTCATGCAAGACGCTGAGAGAGTTGGGTCTACTTAGCATGGAGCAGAGAAAGCTCAGCGGGATATTATCATAAGTAAATGATGGGGGTTGTCAACAGGACACTCTTCTCAGCAGTGTCCAGTGAGTGCATGAGAGGCAAAGGATATAAACTAAAAAACTGGAAATTCTGTTGAAACATAAGAAAACATTACTTTGACCATGGTTGAAAGCTGGCACAGGTTGCCCAGAGAGGTATGGCCATCTCCATCCTTGGAGATATTCAAATGTGCCTGAGTTTAGTTCTGGGCAACATGCTTTAAGTGACCATGCTATGGTGGAAAAGTTGGACTGTGGTATGCAGAGGTTCCTTTCAGCCACAGCCTTTCTGTGATTTTGTGATTCTGCAAAAATTTACAGTGTGTGAGGAAAGGAAACTGATTAATAAAATAGTCTTGTGGCTAGAGATATTATACAGTTCCCTCCAGATCCATACCAGTTTAGGCCATGGATAATACATCATCTTTCTGAGCCTCAGTTTCTTCTTGTTTAATGGGGGAAATGATAGTATTCTCTTTCCCCTGGATGACATGAGCATTAATTATTAATTTTTGCAAGGTTATTGGAGATCACCTGAAAGAATTACCTCAAAATATGCACAGCCTTATTACCATACTAACTTCTTTATCAGTGCATGTTGTTTTGAAAACATATACAAATCATTCTGTACTTATTTATTCTCTTTGCTATTGAGGCTGAAAACTCTGTCAGCAAAAACACAATGTGTGCCTGCAAATGTGGGCAGATAGAACCCTGAATGTCCAGGAAAGAACAAAAGGGCATTCTGCAGTATCACTGTTGAGCAAGGTTAATGCTATCTCGGAAAAGTTCAGGGAAGTAATATTAAATTTTTCAGTGGAGTTTCTCATATCTCATTAGCAATATCTTATCCGATTAACGCATTAGCAGCATTCCTTTGTATTGCATTAGCATTCATATCATATCAGAATATATTGTTGCTAATACAATGTTACAGTCGTATCATATTAGTGACTTTCATATCAGATTACTGAGAAAGGATACTAATAAGACATTCCGATTCAATTAGTAAGGTAACAGAATTCCCTTCTTTCCAAGTCACTTCCAGCTTTGCTCCTAAATATAAGCCGATGATAGGCATCAATGGCATAATCCTTTTACCATCACAATTGAACATTTCCCTTTAGGAATGATGTCTGCATGAAGAAAGAATCAGAATTCGCACTCAGTGTTCCTAACCTGCTAAACCTTGTGATGTTTCCGTTTCCAGTGACATTGAAAGGAAAAGAGAACACACCACACTTAAAGGGAGAGGCCAATTTCCTTACTTGTTAGATAGTGATATATTCTGGGATGAATTTTCTAATGAAGATACTCCAGATTCTTCCCAAGATAGTATTCCTCAGATAGTATTTTTTCTTTTTGAGCTTCAGGGACATATCTACTTTATCTGACAGCTGAAAATTGTTCCATGTGTCATATGTTCTTTCCTTTGAAGACTTTCCATCACGGTACGGGTCCATGAACATTGTCTATGATTTGTCTTGCAGTCAAGAGGAACATACTATAATCCAAATTGATCTTCTACATCATCTAGGCAGTAGAGGTTGATTAACAGTATCTCTCTGTTTCAAAACAATAATGAAAAGTATGAAAAAATATTAGATCACTTTATTTCAGTCTAAATATACATTTAGATTTCAATCTAAATATACATGCTGATTATCAGCCTCATGATGTGAATTTCAAAGACAGCTTATACTAGCCAGTTGAGTAGTATATCTGCTTAAGTCTTCCCAAATTAAAGTGGTATTCATGAAAAGAATATCACTACTTCTGCACACTTCAAACCTGCTTCTGAAATAATATGACACCATCACTGTTCTAGCAATAAACTATTTCCAAAGACATTGTAAGTCACGAGTGGACATTAGCTGAGTTTTAACTGCTATGAACTGGAATCTGTTCAGTAGAAAAATGCATTGAATTTGATTATTCAAGAGTTGTGTGTTCTTATTAGTATTGGATCTGACTTAAATGGTAGTTAATATAGACAGAAATTCATGTAAAGTTATTATGATTATTATTAATATTGCAACTTTTCTATCTTCATCCGACTTCAGTGTAGCTTCAGTTTTCCAAATATTTCATTTATTTCAAATTGAACCCTGACTGAATAAAAACCAGAGATACTGTTGTCCCTCTTCCTTCAACTGAGCACTATAACAATTGGACTGTAATAATCCTTTCTTGCTTCTTTTTCCTTTTACTTTCATGAATACTCAGTTTTTCACACAGTGCTCAACTTTTACAGAAACTGTATCATAACTTACTTAAAATTTCTCTTGTTTTAGTCATCTCTTTAAGCTTTGTTACCTAAATAAAGTTAGATTCCCTCAAACCTTAGGAAAACAAAATATAAAATGAAACATTTGTGAAATGTATGTCTTTAGTGACTAAATATTAAAGTAACAAAAGAAAGAAAATTTGTTTTGCTGAAGTCTGCACATTGCCAGACTCCACTGCAATATCTTGCATTCTCTTCTACATTTTTTTACTGAATTTTATAAAGCATATCCTTATGTGAAATGTTTCTCTGAGTGGAATTCACATCTAGAATCAGGCATCTACGCTTAAGAGGACTATAGGGTAGGAATTTCATCTGATCTATGTGTTTAAATTCCACTTTAGTTATTGTGAAAACACTTACACCCAAGCAAGCTCACTCAAGATCTTCACTCAGTTCAAGGCTCACTTCACTTGTCCATATGTTGTCATCCAAAGCCAATATCCAAAGACACCAGTGTCAGGAAGATATGATACCTACAGGAAACTCATTGCTGTACTGGAGCAACAACTGCCTGAAAAGAGTACTAGATCACTAGATCATTTTTTTTCCTCAACAAAAGCTGCCCTTATGCCCGTGAAAAATTAGAGAACAACTATAAGACTTTGTAGAGAATCTTCATGCATCTATATTATCAAACGTTTCCCCAGAAATACGTTATGCTGATATAATTCTACTAAGCAGCTAAGAACTTGGAGGTGGAGGCTTCCTGGTAAGTTGTTCAGTCAGCAATAGAGAAACACGTTAGTCCAATAACTAAACATTACACAATAAGCTGTAAATTTTGCAGGTGTTAAAGTGAACAAAACAAGAATTCCTGACTGTTTGTCATGAGACATCATGAAATAATCACAAAGATTGCTTTCAATTTGAATGAATATTCATGGAAAAAAATAGTTGCATATCCCTAATAATTATATTCTCCTAAAGTTACATTTTCCCCAATAGGGTTATTGGAAGGTGGAGGATAATTTCCTTACAGTATAAAACGTTACAGACTTAGGTTAGATAACTGCCCTAATTTTAGCGATCACATTGGTGGCTATAATTCCATGGAGAACTTGGTAATGAGTAAATTTGTTAATTCCTTCTACAAAATAGGCTCCATTTGCATTAAGCACTGAGGTCTGGAATCTTTTTACACTGAAAATATTATATCAATGCCATTATTAGCTGCTGAGAGAAGCAACCAACCATATAAGCTAAAAACAATATTTAGAAATACTTCAAAAGACAACAAAAATATTATCTCTACAATTTGAGATGTGTAACTTTTGGGCAGTAAATTTAAAAATGCAGTAGAAAAATAAAATTATCCCTTTTTCTTTGGATTTTGAAAATAAATATAGCAATAGAATAAAAAATGCAGTTTAGCTTCAATTCCCCTGAAAAAAAATTTCTTTCATTTTTAATTTTACTTGTAACTGAAGCTGATACTTAGTGGCAGATGCTGTTTTAATGTGAGAAGGATAGAAAAACCAGTTGTGAAAATTCATCCTCAAAAAAATAAAAATCTATTACTTGTTTGTTTGATGCAATTTCATTATAGATTTTACTTAGACATCTACAAAACTGTTGGCAGTATGAATATCATGTAAAGGATCATTGGTAATTTTCAGTATTTTCAAATGTAAAAGAGAGCATGAATACCAGAAATGTGTGTGCTGGGTATATATCAGACTAAAATTTCTTCCTTCATATGAATAATCAAACTATGAAAAGACCATGAAAAGCAAAGATGCCTTCAAGAAACCTTGAGTTAATGTAAGAATTTCTTGTTGCAGCTTTCAAAAGGTCTTGTTATGAATGTAGTTTTGCTCAATGCAAATAAAACTTGCATTTGAATTCAGTAAGAGAAATGTGGAGAAAGAAAACCTACTTCTTATTTTGAAACCCCTCTCCTAAACAGTCTTTTCAAGTATTCTATTTTCAGAATATAACGTTTGTGCCTTCTCAGTTAAAGCTGTCCGTAGATGTGTCTCACGCTGGAAGACATGAAAACAACATTTAGCTAGTATTGCTGATCAACTGAGGTCAATTCTGCCTTCTCTTTCCGATCATCTGTACCTGACTTTGCTTTCCCTCTGAGTTCTAAAGTTTCTATTGTTTCTAAAGTTCTATTTCTAGAGTTTCTAAAACTTACTCTCAGGAAAATCACAAGACATTGATTTAATGTCATGTTTCACCTCACTATCCTATGACTTCTCATTCTCTTCTTTTTGGAGGTAATTTTTTTTGTTCATCTTTTTTTTTTTAGTAGAATTCTTAGTATTTTGCCTTTTGGACTCTGAAACTAGAGAAATTTGACAGTTACAATGAATTCATTATACTATCCCTGATGACAATTCTAATACAATAACTGATTCATCCTTAAGTGAGAAACTCAATTATATTTATTCATTTATAAGTATGTGGGTTATTATTATTATTTTACATTGTGATTATCTATAGGTTTGAAGTAGCTTTTCTGTGGTCTTAAAGTTATTCAGGATAAAAGAATTCTAAAGCATCCAAGTTGTATAAATATGTATGGAGGGATAGAAGCTGTTTGTATGAACAATAGGATGGTAATAAAAGCAATCTGTAAGCGTCTTCCAATAGTGTTCTCTTATAACCACCCACTGTTTAGTCATTTTGTAATAATGCGATGGAAGAAAATTGCTGTAGATAGCAAAATAATGTTGGAAATACGTATATAATAAAACATCTATTCAATATCTCTAACCACTGATATCCTAGAAAAAGGAGATTCTGCAACATATAGACTAGGATGAGCTTGATGTTCCCCACAGTCGTGATAGCTTCACTTAATTTGGACTAGAGATCTAACTCAAAGAAATCCAATGGCAACGTAAAGCTGTGATTTTCTGATACATTCTTCGCTGTTAAATCTTTAGAGTCCATACTCTTAGCTGGACACTTAGAGATACTGTATAGGAACATTGCAAGCTGTAGCCAGCTAGAAATGGATTTTTCTGCAGCTTGCTTTTCCTGAGGTATAAAAAGGTAATGAAGGAAGATATCAAACACTGACTTTTTGGTTTGGGCATTTGCTCTCTTCTTCCCGTATACACTCTTAACAGATATAAAGCACCTCACTGTCTGCAGTAATATGGTGTTAGCTCAAGCAGTCTTAACTGGCATGGTTCTTAAGGGCTGTGAAAAAAATACAATTAACGTATTAAGTCACGAGACTGAAAGGAGACAGGTCTTTAGTTTTCTGAAGTTCCACTTTTGAATTGGGTCTATAGACTAATTAAAGATTTTCATTAGGTCTTTTATACCAGTTATAAGAGCTAAAGACACTGAGGGGAATATACAAGAATTCTTTCTCTTCCCAGTATAGAAAACCTAAAACAGGAATCCTTCTTCAACCCTGTATAAAAGAAGAATAATTTTTCTGATGGAATAACACCAAAATTACATCACATAAATCAGAATTTAGTATAAAAAGAATCTGTTCTCTGACAGCAGAAAGCCCAACCTGTTTTTATGGGGATATTAAAAAAAAAAAAAAAAAAAAAAGGGAAACTATAGTCTTGAAATTATTTTTTTTTTTAAATGAAACTATCAAACTATAGAAAATTATATAGAAAATAACTAAATTCATTTATATATCCAGAGGTTCTGGAGGGGATATAATCAGTGCTACATCTTTTTAGTGGGTACCTACTCTAACCTATTGGAATGACCTATAGATCAGCACATATACCTTAGCAACAGCAAGTGCCTATATTCGCTGTAAGTAGCCTGGCCCATGAGAGACACAAACTTTCGGACAGAGTGTAAAGGTATAAAACAAACACCGTTTCAGGTTCTATAGTACACAACAATGGATAAAATGTAATTAGTAAAAAATGCTAGGCAAGAGGGTTGTATGACCAGAACTATTCAATCAGAAAGCGCTGATTGAACATATATAATCACAATCAAAGCCTTTATTTAAATAGGGGTTACAGTCCTAATAAAACACAAAGGGAAATAGGGGCAGAGGGCTTCTAGACAGGTAATGAAAGAAAAAATTAAACTCATCCAATTACATCTGGGGAAAAATCCATTACCTATAACAGTGAGAGGACAGCCCCAGGAAAATTCAGATGCAAAACTAATAATGAAGGCGCAGTGTCCTTTCAACAGATTCTAAATGAGCTCTAATTTTCTTATATCCACCATTCCCAAACTATATAAATTTCAACTAAGCAGAAAAAAAGTGACATGCTAGCACAATTGTTATTCCAAACAGGCACAGCTGCTTGCTCACCTTAATTAGACCTAATCCCAAAAGGGAACCAATCTTTCCCTATTTTCTTCGATGAGCTCACCTGATTTACCTCAACTTTTCTTTTCTAATAGGTTTTGCCCTAACCTTTCAGCTATTGTCGTTTCAGAAATTCTAATGGGAACTGAAGAGCTGTAGCTCCCTTGTGCCAAACAGTTTTATCCTTTTTATTTTTTTTTAAGTGAGTTTTCCCCAAATGTCAAAATCTTACTGCGGTGAAGAGGTATTTGGAGACGTGATGGGATGGGGAGGAGAAGCAGAGAACAAAGAAGGGGGAAAAAATGAACATTATATGTGATTTTTAAGTCTTATTTTGTGAGATTCTGGGTCAAATTAAGAGCTTGTCTTCAGCAAAACTTCTTCAAAAGTGAGGATAACTGAAATGACTAAAATAGGCAAGATCAGACATGGGGTCCTGGGGCAGTGCAGGGTTTGTAGGACACCTCTGTGAAGGCATTTTCAGTACCCATAGACATAAGCACAATTTTGATCTCTGGTGCCCTCTTATTTTTTGTGGCCTCTGCAGCAAGTTAGGTAATTATATCTGAAGAATAAAACTTTCTCATGAGTGCTGTGGTTGAGGAAGAGCATCCAGAGGAGTAGAGGAAGATTCTGAACCCTGTTTCCCCTCTTCAGTATTTCCCTTTCTTGGTTTCATTCATTCCAATATTTTTCCCATTCCAAAAATGTCAACAAAAGTACTTATTTTTGCCAAGGAAGGTCAACCATATGGCGGACACATTCAGAAAGAATTATATCAATGATTTATATATACTAAGTTTTGCTATTCCAAAGGAAGGTCAGAAAGTTTTACTGGAAATGACTTGTAAAACCACTTGCAAATACTCTTGCAGATCTTCTGGTAATCAAATATTTCTCAAAATGCATTTTAAAAAACACCTGATAATTGTTTTAGATTTTATTACTGCTAGCAGTATTAATTTTTCTCTGAGTCTAAGTTTAACTTTGCTTTGTCTCATTTTGGAATCAATTCATTTGAAACTGATGAAAATAGCTGTAAATATAAAAAAATAAAGGGCCCGTGTGTCTTTCCAGGACCTTGGTCTAAGTCCATACACAGGGCTAACTTTGCAAAGACAGCATTTTGGTGTTCATGGATTGACATAGAGATGAGAAAATTGATATCAACAGAAGAAGTCTTCCTTGATGAATGAAAAAATAGGTCTTTATGTAGAGATTAAATATGCAAAAATCTGCAAATATATGTTCAATATACCTGTTCCTTAATTTTATGGTGTTTTTATAAAAACAGTGCAAACTTTCTGATGAAAAGTTTCTTTTTATATATCTTTGTATTTAAAATCATTATATATAAAATTAAAATATTAAAAATTAAACTATCTTTTAATCAGAGAAGCTAAACTGGAAGTTTTAACCATTACATTCTTATATTATGACAACATTTGTAAGAAATGTTATCCTTACGGACTGCAACAATTCCTAGAGATCAATTTGCACATAGTGGATATAGTGGAAAAAATGATTTTTTTTTTCTCCTGGCTGAGGTTTCCTTGAGAGATATCTTTACTTCTCCTCCCAGCTGATTTTAGAGGGACAGTGAATGCAACCTTTGTGAAAAAGTGGCAAAAGCAAACCCTGCAGAAAACAGTCAACAATATCCGCAGAAATTCATTTGTCTTTAAGGCTTTTACAGTTTTAGCAAAATACTCATTCCGAGAATGGCAGATTTCTACCTGAATATTCACATTGCATGAGCTTCACATTGCCTTTGTTACTCTGTATGCGTAGATTGACTGCTGTGGCATGGCCTGGTTCCTTCACTTCTTGAAATCATATTGTCAGAGGAGACACAGACCTTAAGAATTCTCTTCGCTGTGGGAGAGGCAGTGAAGTCCAGCCTTTAAAAAATAGCTGAGGAAGAGAATTGTATAAATAGCCACTAATTTGTAAGGGAAAATTCCCTATTGGTAATAAAAGACCATGCTGTACAGTGTAATGACAGATACCACAGAGAAGATTATCATTGCTTAAATGATTTATTCATTTATCATATGGCAAATGGAAAACAGGGTAGAGGGAAAGAAAGTGGGAGCTGTAAGGGAAGTCAGGAATGATGACTCACAAAGATTAAAAAAAAAAAAAGGAGTTAATTCTTCACCTGGAAACATCCAGGTTCAGCATGACACCGTGAACAAGTTGATCAGGTGATTCAGTAGTTGGGCAGCAGCATTTGAGGTCTGTGACTAAACGCCTCTTTCCTGCTGAGAATGAACAGCTCCACGTCCCCTGTATGCCAAGACCATTGGAAAAGTACCTTGAACTCAGCCTGAGGACAATGCAAAGTCTGTGATGGAGGCCCCTGGTTCAGTATCTCTGCCTCCTCAAGAGAATCTGTCTTTGCTCCAAGACTAGATTTATTATTATTATTATTATTATTATTATTATTCTGTTAGAAGATGAACTGTTCAGGTAAAGAAAAAGAGAAAAAAAAAATCAGACCAGAGAGTGAAACTCAAAATGTATTTCTGCTGGGACTGTTAGGACTTGGAAGAAGGCTAAACTTGAGCTGCAGATAATATATGATTTGAACATGGAATATCCTTTGGAAGAGAGTAGAAAAAAGAAATGCATTACTCACAGAGTAAGAAATGGTTAGGTTTTGAGGCTTTTTTTCCCCTATCCCTCTTTCTCTCTTATTGTTCTAATATTATTTGCTTATGTATTTATTGTGTTTGGAAGAAGAAGTATCAAGCTCTCCCCTTATCAAATAGCCATTAACATAGTGATTGCAGTGCTTTATCTAGGGATGCAAATATGGGCTTGAATAGCCCCTAGAGGAGAGGAACTGAATGCAAAGCTCTTGGTACTCTCATCAAATAAAATTATTGCCCTCCTGTGTGGACATAGACCTCCAGCCTAACTTCAAGAAGAGAGACTGTGAAAAGTTTCACCATGTGAAAATCGTGATGTTTGGCTCCCTGTGCTGCCCACAGCCAGATGTGCTCTTCCTCTGCCTCTCTCTCTTTCCATATACCCTGTGTTGCATCATGGCTTGGGAAAAATAATTTAGTGGCGGGAAAGCTGCGGAGGCTGCTTGTATTTTAACAAAGCCTGGTGCCATTTTTCTGGGGCTTGGTGTAATATTGCTGGTGATGACAATGAATACCTGAATAAAGGACCCATTGATTTAACATAGTGATTTCCTACTTAACAGACCAAATTAAGACACCTTCGTCATAGAGGAAAGTGTTTAAGCATGGACTTCATTTTAATTTAATTTTAAGTCTGTGTTTAATACTTTCCTGAATCAGGGCCACTTAGGTAATTGTGTGGCATAATTACAACAGCCAGCTTTGAAAGCTCTGTGTAGCACCACAGAAATGTGATTCCCAGTGTCTGCTTAAGAAGGTGATCTATAGCTTAATGTTAGTATAATCATCATTTGATCCGGCAGTTGCAAAGATTGTAACATGTCTACTGAACAGTGTTTAAAAAAAGAAAAATACATAAAATAGCACAGTGTAAATTTCTCTTAAATTACCACTCCCCCTCTATGCATAATGCATCAAATGCATTTAGCACCACTGAACCAGTTAACACTTTTTTAGATGACTCACTATCTTCATGTTGGAATTGCATTCCCTTGTGGAGAATAAAATGTGTTACCCTTGGGAGCAAAGAGATTTGGGGGGAAAAAAAGAAAAAAATAAGAAAAAATAAGAAAACAAAAATCTGGGGGAATAACTTCACATTCATTATTTGAGGAGGTTCTGTGAAATTCAAATTGCTTGTGACAAAGACATGGATTATTGTTGTTGTTATTATTATTTAGGAAAATGGCCTCTAGCCAGCTTAACAAACCATCTTGTAGCTTGCATTACTTATAATATTTTGCTCTATAAATTTTCTTTTGTCTCTAAAATATGTATGTTTTGGGGGCTTATAATTAACCTTATTCTATCATTTATACTTTGATGCATTCATCTGTAGCTGAAATTTAAAAAAAACATATTGATGCAACTAATTAAATAAAAGTAAAATCGTATAAAGTTTCATTATAACTGTAATTAATTTGTCAACTGAGTAATATAGCTAGATATATTACTGTTTTGACAAATTAAGTTAAAATGATAATGACACTTAGCCTGATCCTTATTTTTTATTGCATTCCTTCCAGATAATTTCTCATTTCTTATAAAAAAAAAAGTCAACTTTTCTTTTGGCTTCTCATAAGTCCATGGATTAAAATTAATATATTTAAGTCCTTCACCATTTCTTTTTCTTTTAATTAAAGTAGAATAATTTATAGTCATTAATTGGCTTTTGCCAAAGTTAATTTGATACTAGTGATAGAATGAAAGCAAAATACATCTACTGTCCATAGGTGTAGTAACATTTAGATAAGCAAGTAATTAAACCACCTAGAATCTTGTACCCTTCATATTCTCATTCGAGCAACTCATCCTGGCTGGAGAACAAATCCCGCTGGCTTGGAGCTAATTCCGTATAAGAGAAAACATTTTCCTTCAGGAAGAACTGCACGGCTTAAAGGACACAAAGAAGATCTGCCCAGGTCAGTATATGACAGATGTTTATACTGTTATGTAAGAGGTAAGAGGGGAGTAGTTTTGCAATGTCTCTCATAACAGAACTTCAGGATAGACAATGAAACAACACTGTTAAAACAAGCAGAAAAATATATTGTGTTTAGCAAGGCTGCAGTCTTTGGAGTTTGTGGATGGCAAAGCCTTACACAGAGTCGAAAGTTGTCCGGAGAAGTACTTGGAAGAAAAATGAAAGGACATTTTTGCTAAATGAGAAGATTTCTCTTTGATTTAAGGAAGTCTCCAGATTTTGGAAGACTCCTCATTACTTATTGAATGGGTACACTGAGAAAACTACACTATGTGCTTACTCCATGCAGTCATTATGGCACCACAGGGGCAGGGCATTGGGATGACCAAATAGCTGGTCTGACAGGTACGGAGATTCTAACACTCTATTCCCAAATTATTCTTACTTTATTACAAGAGTGAGGAACTGATATAACCATGCTAAGAACTGTGTAAAATTTCAGTCTACACAAAATTAAGCATTCCTGCAAAAGGCACAAAGAATATATTTAAATTTTGTGATGTGAGAAGTCTTATAAGCTTCAGCTCTTTCTGCTTTGCTCAGATGCAGCTCATTGCCGTCATAGCTATGGCTTAACCCAGGATTATATTTCTTAGTGCTTTAAGTGAAACATTTTACTTATTCCTTTCTCCTTTTCTTTTTATTTAAAGTGAAATGTGGCTACACTACTAAATAAATGCTGTTCCCAAAGCTATGCATTTTGAAAATGGTGAAACAAGATGTTTTGGGTTACAAATGGGTGATAACTTTTTCTTTCCTTTTTTTTTTTTTTGCCAAATTGAAACTGCTTTCAAAATAAATCCAAGTTGTCAAAATGGCTTTATTTTGCATTTACAAGGATAAGAGTAACGGGTGAAAAACACTAACCAAATCCCAAAGATATTACAGTTCAATGTTCTGAGCTTTCAAAGTCCAACAAATAGAAGCGATACACAAACCTTTTCGTTCTGAACCTGAGATGTCTATCTCAGTGTTGGGCAAAGAGTATGAAATAGTGAAGTTGTATGATACAGTTATCTTTGATGCATAGAGAATCTGAGCATATTATGCCCCTCAGCTACATAGTCCTGGCTCTTGAGTGCAGAACTGCTCATGCATTCAATTCTGGGGACCATATCAATTCAAACACTAGTGTGCTGGCCAAGATGATAACCATTACATTCAGACTTCATGCCGTAAGGGCTGAAAGTTGTAGTCAAATCATGCATAAGACCCTTATGTAGCAATGTTTCTCAATTAACATTCCTTTCAATGCGAAATTGCTGATTTCTTGAACACTCAAGTCCTCAAACTCATCCTATATTTGAAGGATAGAGAGATGACATCATAAGAACTTAAGGAAAAATTTCTTGACAGTGAGGGTGATAGAGCATGGAAAAGGTTGACAAAAGAGGTGGTGGAATCTCCTCTGGAGATCTTCAAAACCTACTTGGGCACAACCCTATGCCACATGCTCTAGGTGACCCTGTGTGTATAGAGGAATTGAACTAGATGATTTCTAAAGGTCCCTTCCAACCTCAAGAATTCTATGATTCTATGCTTCTATGATATTGTTCACTGTTTTGCAATCCATATAATGTTAATCTACTAGCAGCAGTTTTGAATAGACCATCTTTCAAGAAGTTTCTGTTGTTTCAGGTAAAATGCAGTTGTTATCAAAATAAGAGTATTGGTCCTACCACGAATCCTTACAGCTAGTGTTTCTAACTGTGAAAATGATAAATTTATGCCATGGAAGCTCTTTCCATGGGTTATGTTAGCTAGTAATTGTTTTCAAGACTGCTGGGTCCTCATGCCCTTCAGGGACCACCACATGTTCATTGTCCATCATAGTGCATCTAGGCGCAGCTCACTTCTTTGTTTTCAGCCTCACTCTCTCTGGGATTAGACTAACCCAAACAAAAAGCCTGAGTCAGCTCGTGTTTTGATGGCTTGTGGCTAGCTGAGTCATATCTTTACCTGAGAAGCCATGGCTAAATATTACTCATTGATGTCTAACTCTCAAAGTATCTAAATTTAGAGAATACTTGCCCCAACTGCACCTATATACATTTAATATGATCATTGTACACTGTACCATGTACTCGTCTAGCACAGTCGTACCATCTGCATTGTTCATTTTTAGTGGATTATTTACTGTTCATGCATTAAGCAGGACTCAAGCTCTGATCATTATCAAGATGACATTTTCGGTGCATGATACATCTTTCTAAGTACTATATTTAGGTACTTCCTGGACTACACATTGTTCACCACACAATCTCACAAGTGACATTCATGGACCTTTTTTATTCTTTTGATAGACTGCAAACATTCTGATCATTAGTCTATTATCTAGTTGCTTGTTAGTCACACTTTTAAGATTCATATTACTTGTGTTGCACAGATATAATAATGAGGTTTTGTGTTTTTCAGATTTGCATAGCATTGCTTTAAGCTGCATATACTCTTAAATCAGTTTGCAATGATGTATCTTTTCTTGCCACAAAGAAAGATACAGAAAATATATTTGATTCACCAGGAAATTGCTTCATCTTCTTCTGTCAAGGGATGTTAAAAGGAGTAGAATAAAAATGATTCAGTTTGAGAATGCGATAGTAGGAATATTGCTTGTTCCTTACTGCTTCTTGATTAGTGCAAACCACCAACTTGTCCTTGTGATCTCCCATTTGTTTCACATTACAACTGAGGTACTATGTAGAGAAAACACTATTATATTTACCTTAGGGATTGTGGGTCAGGCTATCATATGAACCACATTAGTGATGAAAACCAGCAAATACAATTTAATTACCTGCAATCAATAGAACAAATTCTATATGTGAATGCAAGCTGTGAAAAATAGCAAATTAAAGTTCTGTCGCAACCTGCAAGCACAGGAGCACAAAGCTTCCATAAGTAAAATATGATTGCAAAGCAAACAAAGTAACTGTGAAAAGCAACCAGATCAGCTCTTCCTCTAGGAACGTTTTTTTTTTTCTAAATTACCTAAGTAACACAGCCTCTTACATCCTATTTTCATAAATCATGTAAGCATTTAGGATCCCAGTGGGATCTAGACTCCAAAGTACCTAAGTGATTTATGTGTGTATGCACAAGTCACTTAGGTGCTTTGGAAAATGATACTTCTAAATTTTTCTATTGCTCTTGTTTCCAGCTTAAAAGAGGAATGATGTGCTACATACAGAAGCAAAATTTCTTCGTGCTCAAATAATACTTGGAGAGATTCTGCCATGGGCTTTCTGTGCCTTCTTCCGTAAGCCAGCTCATCACTTGATTAGGAATAATCTTAGAGCCAAAAAGATTATTATTAAAAGATTAATTATTATTTTTAAAAAAGCATAGTTTATCTTGTGTGGGACTGTCACAATGATTTTCATGTACGATAAATTCACAATGAGGCTAGTTTTTGAACTGTTGTTTATTCTATAATAAGAATTAGGATTTTTTTTCTTACTCTGTGGGATATATGAGACTATTCACAGCCTTACAAATGGAGAAAGTTAAAAATGGAGAGTTGTGTGGATTTGATTTTGTTTGCTCTTCTTGTCCCCACTATACAAGAATCCAAGCAATTTCAAATCTGGGCACTAATATTTTGATTCTATATTTAAAAATGAAGTGAAAGATGATATTACTTTTTGTCACCAAGTGGGTATAATATCTTTTATTGAAACAAAGGAATTATAGGAATCCATCTTATAACTTAACTGGAGCATAAAATCTTCATAAAAGTGAGTAGAAGTGAAAGAAAGAGAAAAAACAAGTCACAAAACAAGTCACAAAAAATTACAAGCAGGTACCAGGGATGTTACTTCTATTTTAATATATATCTTCTGGTAGTACATTATAGGAAGCGTCCCTTAAATTCTGCAGTCTGCTGAATCCTTTCTCTTTTCTGTGTTTTTGGAACAGATACTTGGTGATACTGCAAATTTATCATTATTTTACACCACCATGCCTAAGGTCAGAACCTGGACCCTCCGCATTCACCAAACCCCTCCCAGCTCAAGCCTAATTTGCACCACTGGAGAATTCATTTGTCAGCTTCAGACCTTGAGTCTCCTTCTCTAAAAAGTCAACAGCACAATACCAGAAAGTGTCAGTGTTTGAAAAGGTATTTTGCTGTATAATAGGGAACATAATTTCCTCCTCCAACAGATTTCCAATCTAAATAGTCTCTTATTTAGAATCCTGTGTGCAATGGTAAGTGACGTCTCAGTACCCGGCTAGAAATGAGCAATAACATTCAAATGAAAATTGGAAGCTGAAGATCTAATCATTAACAACAGATGGTTCAACTTGAATCTGATAAACAAGTTGTTGGTCCCCATCAACCTACTCCCCCCTCCCTGCTTTTTCCTGACTGCTTTTTTTCCTTTCACTAGTATTTGTTTTTGTGCTTGCAAGTTTTGTTTTTTTTTTTTCTGCAACCAAATCAACAGGGGAAAAAGTACTTCCAAAATCAAAAGGTAACCTTCATGGTAAGGCTGGAACACATTCAGATGGATGTTGAAATCACTTGAGCATCTAATGGTGAGGAGTTTGGGATTCAGGCAGTTAATTAATTCAGGCAGTTCAGTTAGCACAGTGGCAGCTTTCTTAGTCTCTGGATTGCCTCCTGCATTGGTTCATGTCCCAATATTCTCAATGTACAACCTGCTCCACTAAAAAGTCCAGATATGAAGGACTCAGCTCCATTCTTGAATGCTTCCATGTGGATCACAGTGAAAGGCATTTGGAGACCTACAAGCACATCTGATGGCGGAATTTGGCCCATAAAGGCTAGATTTCATCCAAGTTTTAATACAGCTCCTTCTTTTCTTTATTTTTCCTTCTTTTTCATGAGAAAGAATCTTTCTCTTTGTGTACAGTCACATTGCTCAACAGAAAGGGAAATAGAAGAACACATAAATAGAATGCTATTAAAGACAATAACTAAAGAAAACTAACATGCAGTTAAAATATGGAGATAAACAATTGTTCCATTTCTTAGTACTAGTCACCATACAGATTCAAATGCTGTTCAAAATTTTTTTTTGTCAGATAAATACTATGGTTTGGATCTATGCAGAATTAATTTACTCAAGCCATATCTTGGTTAAGGGTAATGTTATTCTGATTACCCCTGAAAGGTCCCCACTTGAGCAATTGTCCAAACACTGCAAACTTAAGGAATAAGTGGTAGAGGAGTACTTCTGTATAGATACACTGTCCTGGAACAATACTGTTGAATTTCTTGGGGGGCTTGGGCAGAATATGTCCATGCTATCACTGGAAAGGATGCAGAACAGTATCAGTGAATTTCTCCAGGTTGCCCAAACTGAGTTTTGGAGGAGATGCAGCTGTACAGTACAAGATAAATTAATCTAAATTCTTAAGACCTGTGGACTTGCTGATCTCTAAATTTTGGGTCTCAGGAAGGCCGTGGTATCCACTGGTTGTGGACAACACTACTCATATCTGACCTAATCAAAGGGCCTCGCCTGTGTTACTGAACCACCAGGTGGTCTCACAAACTGTTATTCTGGGACAACTCAGGGAGAAATTGGAGTTGCTTCAAGCAATACTGTCACCAAAAAGGAGCCTCAAACTACAGTCCTACCTGAGATGAACTCCAAGTAATGAGTATTTGTGTAAGGCTTCTGACGATTAGTAGTTAAATATCTTCCTAGTCCTTTAACCCAGTGTCATGAGAAGAAATGTGGTGAAAATGCTCTGAGGCTTTTAAATATCATGGCATTGAAAAGCAATAGGTTTCTGAGAAGGACAATAGCTCTCTCGTGTTCCTGGACAAGGAAATTATTTCTCAAAAACAAATGATGCAATAAACACAATTTTCCTTCCCACTGGACCCCTCCTCTCTATAGTCTTTTGAATACAGAAGAAATAATCACACCAAACCGAAAGAGTTTTAGAGTTTGTTCCAAAATATTTATATTACAAACAATAAATTATTTTCAGTAGTTGCCAACCCATGACAGATTCAATCTACATCTGTAAACACCAGAGCATTTCACGTTCTCATGCAATTTTCCTGAATTTACCAGAGAGACAAGATTTTTGTGTGTGTGTGCATATTAATCCCAGTGTAAAATATACCCAAATCAATCGATCAATCGATTAACAAATTAACTGCTAAATAATGAATGGAACTGTGAACATTTCCTGACAGGATACTGAGAATAAAATATGTGTCTACAATTCTTTGTCAAATAGTGAGCCAACAAAGCATTGCAGTGTTTTCTTTAGAAGTTTACATAAATGCCTGGAAAACAAATGGAAAAGTGTGTTCAAACAATATTTTATCATTCATATAAGCCAAGCAGAAATGGTCATTACACTGAAAAATGAATAAAATTCTTTTTCTTTCAAATTAAATTTTAATGTAGCAGAACTTTACATGATCCCAGGAACATAAATAAATACCAGGCGACAACTAAATATTTTCCACAGCTAATTATGCCATTAATACTGAACATGGTGTAAAGTACACAAGAAGTAAGGTTGCTAAACACTAAAACAAGGAAAGCAAAGCAAGAGTTGTGAAAACACTGAAGAATTGCATGGTGAACTTTGTATCATGCAAGAACACTATTGTATTTATTTTCAATGTTTTTCTTATTTCTTTTATGCAAGCATAATGTTTTTATAGTTAATTTGTGAGCTTCTATATCATAATTTGGAATCATTTTTTCTCTTTATCAGTTATTTGGGATTTACTCATTTAAAGTTGCTGTCAGTCAGGGTTACTTATCCTTAGATATTTTGAGAGGAAGGAAAGTTAACAAAAGGGCTTGTTTTCTCTTTATAATTTCTATGTAAAGGGAAGCATCACACATTTGTGAAAGGAATGTGAGGCATGAAAGAGAAAATTGTTAAACTGATCTGTGGGTCTCTGTTTGGCTAAATCAGAACTGGAACTCTGTTCTCCCATGGGCCAGACCAACAGCTCATTTTCCCCTGACCATTTTCCTACTTCATTTCTAACTAAATGTACCATATATCTACAGCACATGCACATGCCACTCATCCTTGCTGTGATCAACATGTTATGAAACAACAACCTACTTTGGAGTGTTTAGGGCTGTTAGGATAATGATTTTGCATGGTTGCTCTACTTCCCAGTGGAGTTGTGTTTTCCTAGATTTGCTTTAATGCAAGTGATTTTTGCAAACAGAGGAGACACTGGAGAGGTTTTCAAAAATGTAAACCCTTTAACAGTTCACTGGGAAGCAAAGAAGGATCCCTTGCTAACCATACTGACTGTAACTATGTCAGCTGAACAATCTTGTCACTCCTGTGGTCTCTTTTAATATTTGATGGCTGGTCATGTACAGCATGCCTTATCACATCATCTCTGGAGACAGTGCATTTAGAAATTTGAAAAAAATTCCATTCTGTTGGAAGGATACTGTTGCTGATTTAATGGTTAGCCTATGTTTCTGGGCTCTTATGCCACATGCTAGGATGAAAATATGACTGGCTACAATTTAGGCTTAAAACTGAAGGAAATAATTATGTATATTGTTTGGAGCCTGTGGACAACGTGGAGGGTAAGTGGAGTAGGTGTTAACTGAACTACTGTAACATTTCTAAAGCTATTGTGGGTAAAAACAAATCACTAATTAAAAGAAAAGATAGGAGTCTATTTCTTTGCACCCACATGCATAATAAAACCTGATGAGTGTTCAGACTGTCCTCTCACTGCATCAACCACAGACTCTCTCACTAACTCGAAGAGCAAAACCAAAACATCTTCACTGTTTCACTCACATTTCAAAAGTTCCCACAGAATGAAAAAAAAAACCAAAAAAAACCCCAAAAACAAACAAACAAAAAACTTCTCCAGTAGAGCAAGTTCTAGAGACTTCCCCAGAAAGAAATGTCCCAGTAGAGCGAACCCAGATCTGCAGAAATGGACAGGTTAAGAGTAAACAACCTTAGAGAAATAACCTAGGACCAGAAAGACAAGGGAATAAAGAAGCAACAGAAGCTAAGTGCTGATGTCTGCTAGCTCTGAGCTCCTGTTAGCCCACAGGGACACTATGGACATGTTTGGGAGGCAACCTGAGAGCAAAGGTACCACCCAGAAGGGCACTAGTGGAAATAACTCTATGTTAGAAATGTGATGGATTCTGTGTGGTTCTGCAGAA
Organism: Nothura maculosa; assembly: GCA_032353885.1. Taxonomy (NCBI): domain Eukaryota; kingdom Metazoa; phylum Chordata; class Aves; order Tinamiformes; family Tinamidae; genus Nothura; species Nothura maculosa. The sequence continues at coordinate 466,958 of JAUBOD010000950.1, forward strand.
ATTTCTGTTTAATTTTGCCTTAAAATTAAGCCCTCGTAAGCACTTAGCAATGAACATAATGAGAAGCGGGCACCTGTTGAAATTGATGGCTTTTGGCTTATAGCTTATAATGGTGGTTTAAGCGTCACAATTTTTCGTACATAAATTCTTTAACTGATGTGGGGATGAGGGAGGAAAAGCAGGGCATAAGGAGGAAAAAAACACTTTTTCAACCTTTTGCAAGTATAGTAATGATTTGTAGCTGTGGGCTCAAAATCACCTAACTAATAACTCAGTCATCTAGACTAATCGGAAAGAAGACATTTGATACAAATGTCCCAGCCCTTTGGAATTGATGTTTCTGAATTTCAAATTCATTCCTTTATTGCATAATGAAAAATCTGGTCTTCAGCTAACCTTGGTAAAAATTTCTTTTTGAAAGTAATAAATACCTAGTTAAGATCTAAAATGTTAATAGCTGTGCAAATAGTTACTGCTGTCTAAATGAGTGACCATTTAATGAATCACTTCCACCAAAAAGGTCAGTGTAGCAAATCCCATGCGCATCATGTTATTACAACTTACCAGCAAATGACCACATTAATATTAACTGACAGATTGCAGACCTTTATGTTTATGTACAGTGGGTTTCTGGAAAGTGCACATCTGGGAGGTGTTAGAAAACTTTCTGCCAGCATATCATACTGAAAATCGTGCAGTTTTCAGGTCATTACTTGTACAACATGTGGACTTCTACTTATGGAGCTTTTGGAAAGAGAAGTACTTTAATGAATAAAGCTCACTTGACCTCTTGCCTTCAAAATCTTTACTCAAAACAGGCCAATATTCTTAATTCCTCTCATTCCAGGGATCTGGGCTGTATCACAAATACGTTTTCATATTAGGCAACCCCAAGATAGCTCTGAATTAGCTAATAGGGTGTCTTCAGGTCAAAGATGGTTTAAAATAGAGGGAACAACAAACTTTCATGCCTCTGATGATACTGATGCCTGGAAATTCCATGATAAGGGTGATTGCATTAGGGTGAATTTCTGAATCAAATATAATGTCTAAAGCTTATACTCAGGACCTGTAGTGTCACTATGGCACAGAGTTTCAACATTAGGGGCAGCTATTCTCTTACATTCACTGCCCTAAATGACTTTGTGAGACATGTTTCCAAGTTTGCTGTGTAAAATTAAGTTCTTGTTGCTAGTACCAAGCCACTTGCTTAAAAATCATGTCTATCCTAAAAAATTAAGCATGGGCCAAGGCATAGACCTCTGTCCCTCGAAAAAGGAGGAAGGTGGTCCTTAACTCTCCATGCATCTTCCAGCGTGTGAGTCAAGCCAAATAATTACCCAAAAGGAGTCCTGAATTAATTTGGGAGTTTAAGACATGTCTAGATTCAGGCAAGATGCTTGTGGGATATCTCTTCCTCAAACAATTGTTTTTCTCCTGAACTTTCTTTTGCTTTTTCAATTTTGTCCTCCTCACTCACCCAGTCAGAGTTTTCGTCTTACAAGATTGCTATGATAAAAGTCAAATCAAGGAGATGAAAACAGGACACACATGCACCAAGTCCTCTGTTATAGATTTGAGGAAGGTTAGGCACTCCTGACCACCTACAATCCATTTCTGCATCCTCATGGTTTTACTGAATATCACAGAAAGATGCCCAGAAAGTAGTTAGTGCAGCTCTCACAGTCTCTTAAGATTAGATGTCCCAACCCCCATTCAAACAGAATAGAGAGGGAAAAAATGCTATTAAAGAAATCCCTACTTGCTAGTGTCCTTTTAAATTATGTAAAGCCAATTTCTTGTAATATTGTCACTGAACAAATAATCAGTTGGTTGAGGAAGATTTGTGGCTGTAATTATTTATTCATTTTAATGTTTGTTATTAAGCCTTCCTCTTGCTGTTTGCACCCATTATATGATGAAAGATCAATACAAAGAAGATGAGGAAGTGTAGAAATGACGGTTAATTATCAGGGAAGGAGGAGGAGGAGAGAAGTCCTGGACAAATCGCTATGAGACCTACGACCAGGGCTCTAGTCTTTTGCTTGTATTAGTCTCTGTTTTACAGGGAGGTTTTTTTTGTGTTTTTGTTTTTTCCTTCGATCGGAACAGTGAGGTGAACACTTGAGCTAAGTTTTCTCATGCTTTTCTAATCTACTGCATAGTGTGAGTTGAATTAGGAGAAGCAGTGATGCCAAGTGGCATTACTTTTAAGGAGACTGGATTGGGAAACTTAACTTTTTTCCCACTTCAGCTAGTGACTTACTATGTAACTTGCTTCACAGCTTTGTGTCTTTATTTATACAGCTGTAAAACAGTAATGCTCACACTTACCTTATTTATTAAAATGTTTATCAGTATAAAGATGAAAGGTATTATATAATTACTAAAATCATGAATATGTATTTACAAAGAAATCTGTATTTGTGGGGTTGTGAATACGTGTTTGTATATATATATATGTGTGTATGTATACACAAATGGATTAAAATATCATTTTGCTATAGTTTAGATAAAACTGTTCCATTACTGTCCAGGATCATTAAACATAAAACTCCAGGAGATATATACCATTCTTTTGCACTTATACAAGGGTAAAATACATTCCAATGTGTGCTTCCAGGATTTTGTGATACCTGTTAAATGTGATTTTTCTCCAGCAAAAGAATAGGTACTTAATAGTTGTTACTTGATAACTAGCCTGGGGTAATATCACTTGGTATTAGGACCTACCCTTTGAATTTTTCTACTGTGATTACAGTGAGTGTATGCATGTATTGTACTATATGTATCTACCCAAATGCTATTATCTCATGGACTGCCATGGAGCTCATGCAAGTTTTAAATGGACAGCACAAACTATTTAACCATGAGTTCTCATGTGTCGTAAGAACTCCCGAGAGTACAAAGTCCATCCAATTGGGACAAAGCCTACAAGTGGATCTGTGTTCATGATTTTATACAGATCTCAAGAGTCCCTGTCTAAGTGCTTGCAAAATATATCGCATAGCTTCAGGCCAACCCTGAAATTTGCCCCTAGTGAAAAATCTCCCACATCCTAGACACTGATACATATGGATGACAGGCAACTATGGTAAACATCTCTAAGAGCCACTTTCGATTAACATGAGGCCAGTAACTTTATTAAAATGACAAAAACAATCATACCTCTGAAATCATTCTCTCTCATGCTCTATGTCTGCAGAACTTTTGCCTCAACTGCCTTATTTTCTAACCTCTTTTCATCTTAACCTTTACAAAGAATATTTAAAAAAAAAAGTACTTTTAATTGTGCTATATCCAAACAAGTTTTCTTGCTCATCCAGATTCTAATCTGAAGAAAGATATTCCCTTCAATATTACTTAATTTTGCAATTCAATTCCTTGAGTCATTGACTTACAGGAATAATGTATTTCACAATGAAAAGTAAACTACTTTTAATAGTTTCAATTACATTAGAGCATCATTTGCTCTTTGTTGATTCTCATACTAGACTCTGACAACAGCCAGTGAGGCTGAAATTACCTACAAATGAAGCTATGGTTTCTCTCTAGTTGCAAATGTGCACGACTGAGCATTGTGGTAATTTTTATTGGTACATATACCTAATATTTAGATACGCTCTATTGTACTTGTGAGTTACTCCATTTGACTTTCATAGGTGAATCTAATTCATCAGTTTTTATAGTACTAAGGACTAAACAATGTTGGCAGAAACTCTAAATGTATAAATTCATCTTATTTTTCTTTATTGAATGCTGTCTATTATGTAAAGTTATAGAATTTGGCATCATCATAAGACATAAAAATCTAAAGTTCTAGAGACCATCCATAGAATTAATTCATTTCAATATGTAGGTGTTGTCAGAAGTGGCCCATAGATCTCTTTGAAGTAGAAAGATTGCATGATTATTGTTTCCATGCATGTGTCTGAATAAAATGGAAAAGAATTCTGCCTTTTAAAAACTTTATGCTTTTAGTTCTTTCTTACTTCCAAGTATGGATTCCTCCTCCAAAAACAGAGAGAAGAAATAAATCTCTTGGCAAAGTTAGGAGCTACACAGAAGAGCAAGGCATTGTTCTTCATTTTACTATGCACTTTCCCTTGAAACTTACTGACTGCTTAAATCATCTCAGCTATGCAGAACCCTTTAGCAATAAAATAAAATCTGTATTAAGCACTAAATTTTACACATAACAGATATTTCTCACTGATGGAGAGTTTATGGAAGTTGTCAGATTCTGGGTCCACCTTATATGAAGGCAATCATAATCTGAGGGCATATGAATTGATCTAGTTACAAATGGTGCAAAATAAATTAACATATGTATTTCCCCCCCCACACACACACACACAGAAATTCCAGTTTCTGTTTCTCATTCCCTTGGTAAGGGATTAATAAAAAGATGAATACAGATGTTTAGCCTCCATTAACTTCCTTTTTGAGATTTGAAGAGAAGACTAGAATAGCAATAGGTAAGCATTTAATTTCTGGGCTGCTTGGCCTTTGCAGCTGTAAAGAAGAAGAGGGACAGAGGTTATGTTTTATCCATTTTTTCTATTGGACTCAATGGATAAATTTGAGAGTTTACTACATAAATATGTTAAGTACAACAGACATTTCCATAAAATTCACTGAGGCTAAGATTCATCAGTTCCTCCCAATTCAACAAAACACTTTAAAATATGCTTAAATTGACTTCAGTGGGAATGCGAGTACTTGCTTAAAGTTCAGTGTGTCCTTAAATGATTTGCAGATGAGGACCATCTGCATATATGTAAGTGCTTTGCTGAACGTGCCTAAGTATCCAATCCACAGCCCCATGAATTGCATGTGGCTTCTCCATTGATTTCATTGGGCTTTGGATTTGCTCTTAATTGTTGGATATTACCAGTTCATTACAAGTTCAGATCTCTCTTGTCACTGCTCTGAAAAGAGATGACATTCAGCTTTTCACAGCAATGCCCTATGCTTTGCATTAGAAAGCCCTAAATGGCACCCTATGGTTTCTTATTTAGTGCTGTCTGTGGGACTTGTTGGGATTATAGTTTTACAATGTGCTGCTCAAAAGTGTCAGCTAACACAAGCTGAATAATAATTCCTGTCTAGTGTAGAGAAAACAATTTAGATTGTAGCATATAGAAATTTACATACTGCCTATGCCCATGGTAACAAAATGTCATGAACAACGTAATAAACAATTGGCTTTCATGCAAGACAGGGATCTCTGTTTTATCTGATGCATACTCGATGACAGATTAGTATGAGAACAAATGTATGCATTTTATATTAGAGTCTAAACTTTGAGAATGTGCCAAATAAAGCAGATTATATAAAAGGGGCGTCTTTATGTAGTCAGTGGAGATCATACCGGTATATATTTTGGGTAGTTTGGGTCTGTTTCCCAACCTACATGCTCAATTGAAGCAGTGGACAATTGAATTATGTTCTGTCATCCTGATTTTGAAGGCAATTGTGTTCTTACCCTGTTTGGGACCTTCTGTTTCATTGAGGCCTACTGCTTTTCCACTTATTGATGGAACTTCTATTACTCATGAGATAAGAAGATACTCAAATATCGAGATTTCCTGATTCTGAACAGCTTTTTTCATTCTCAGTCCCAATTTTTACATACTTTAGAAACAAAATGCCAAAAATTTTATTTCATTTTAACACATCAGTGCACAAAGAGGTCCTTTAAAATTTGGAAAATACTACATGATATATCCGGAAGGAATAACAATTTATATTCCAGTGAAAATGTTAGGACTGTCAGATATTAAGAAAATCTTTGTTAAATGAAGGTAGAACTGTGTAACTGGAGGTTAAAACCACCAAGTGAATCTATATATATAAATATATATATAATTCACCCAAACAAAGAAAAAGTTACACAACTAGAAATTTACAGAAATGTACTTAGAGCTAAAGAAAGACAGAAGTAGAATGTGAAGAGGGCTGTGGAACTGTGCCAGACACCAAATTAAGAAGCAAACAAAAAACATTCCATGCTGCCATTTCCCCATGAAAGAGCAAAGTTAGTCTTACAGAAAGAGGGTAGGCATGACATTAGGAAGATCAGTCTTGCATCCTTACGAGTCTTCAATGTAGAGAAAAGTCACAAAAATCAAAGAATTGGAATAAATGCCTCAAAATAAAATATGTAAAAGTAGTAAAGGAGGAAAAAAAATGGACATTTACACAGCTTAATAGAGAAGGGCAACAGGGTCAATAGTCAGGCTCAATCAACAGTTAACAGTCTTGATGAGTTTGGTTCGTCACCACAAAATTTGGCATAATGTAGGCTGCTGTTTTGAACGTATGAACAAATAGATAAAATACAATGAAACTGCAGGACATCAGGCTAAGCAATCTAATGCTTGCATTGGGATAAAATTCCCATATGATTCTTGGTTAACAAAATGATCATAGTTTTGGTGAACCTTCTTTATAGTGAACAAAATAATAAAAAATCCATCTACTCTATCAAAGAGGAAGTTAAGTAAGGATTGGATTACAGTTTATATGTATTTAAAAATATTTACCCCACCAAAAAAAAACACTCAAAGAAATGTAGTTAAACATAATCTAATGTTGCTTTTTTAACAATAAGTGTTATTGTCAAAAAGATTTATAAAGTGCAACTAGCAACCTTCTGCCATAGTGAGTAATCCATCAATACATATTTCTGTGTTTAATCTAAAATAGATGGCTTACCTGCAATATTTTTATTGCAATGCCTTAGAATATAATTAGCGATCTATTGGCACAGTTTAACGAAAGGAGTATCACAATACTACAATATTATCTTTAGTCTTATATATTGATAAGCTTGGCTAGCCTTTGAGACTGATTCCTTTTTGTAGTCTATTGTTGTAATAAAGAAATGATACAGTCACTTGCATTATGTTATTAACTTTACCCCAAAGAGTTCTTATTCATTTCCAGATAAACAGCATTTCCTACCATTGACTATTTGGATATAGACATAAAGTAGGATCCTGATAAACTCCTGTGCCATGTGTAAATGCAGAACCACGCTTTAAAAAAGTATGAACCAAAAAGCAGAACCATGCTTAAAGTTTGTGCTGTAATCATTTCTAGTGCTTACAGCAATGATGTAAATATCAGATAATATAAACTGAATATACTTATTCCAGCCCACTTCACTCTTAGCATCACAAATGCATGTGTCAGAGCAGCACCTTGGCTGACTAGCTCTGAATACTCCTTTGGTTTATGATCCATTTTCTACCATCTTCCAGAGCTTGTGATAGAATTTATGCTAGATTTATCCAAGAGAAATTATTTAGGTTCATTGTTTCCCTCCAGACTGTGATGACTAAACTCAAACAAAAATATTTTTGAAGTATATGTTTCCTGCTTGAGAAGATAAGAGGCAAAGACATCAGGTGAGGTATTTGGAGAGCTTGGGAGTTTATTAACACAAACTCCTATACTGACACCTGAAACCTAGCAGAAATGATACTATCCCTTCTCTTCCATCAGTCTAAACTATTTTCTAATCCTCTGTGACAAACCCAAACTTTTATATTTTCTAAGTTTCAATAGAATTGTTAAAAATACTCATCAATTAGGAATCATTTCCTTTAGTCACAGATACAGCCAGAGTTTTCTTTGCCTGTTGGTCTGTTCTACGTTAACTAACTTTGCAATGAGCTTTGTGGAACTGGGAAAACACATGCAAAGTAAAAACTGTCACTTTTTATATGATTTCTCTAATACTTCTGTGATAAAAGATGTGATTTCGCTTCACAGGTTCAGGATGGCTTAGTTTACTAAACTCTCATTGTATTGAACTTGTGATATTGCTTACATTTTCGTCATATGCCGTGATATTTGGAATATAAAGTAAATGTTAAAAAGGTCAGATTTAGATGTCAGTTCCTCTAGAAGGGAAGGAGGGAAGGAAAGGAAGGAAAGGAAAGAAAGAAAGAAAGAAAGAAAGAAAGAAAGAAAGAAAGAAAGAAAGAAAGAAAGAAAGAAAGAAAGAAA
>JAUBOD010000950.1:475076-488543 GCA_032353885.1 Nothura maculosa
AAGAAAGAAAGAAAGAAAGAAAGAAAGAAAGAAAGAAAGAAAGAAAGAAAGAAAGAAAGAAAGAAAGAAAAGGAAAGGAAGGAAAACATACATTATGCAATTTTCATGAGCAATTTTCATGATTATGTTCTATCAGAATCTTTCTCAACTCTAAATAAACACCATGCATGGAGGAAAAGAAAGTTAGGATAGTTCTGGTGAAATAACTGGAGATTTCCAGCACAGCTTTGAAAAACTGGCTTTGTTGCTTTACACACTGCAATAAATCAGATTCTATGACCCTCTTGGGGTCAACTTCTATCCTTGGAGAAAGTGAGATAAAGTAAAAACCTGGAAATAAAAAACAGTTATTGAAAGCGTTTTTCCCTCCTAAACCCTCTTGAGAGCATTTGAGCTTGGAGGCCTTTTTGAGAGTTGCTTTGTATGCTTTTTAAAAAAGGGTTTTTCTTTTCCTTTTTTTCCTTTTAATCCACATTTCTTTGCCATAGAGTCTCTGTTTGGTGACTGTTTTCTTCCTTTCTTTATCAGTTAGTTCTTGATATTTGAAAGAATTTAGTAACGCAACACTCAAGGACCCTCCTCCCTTCTTACAGATCTTCCAGAGTCATTTTATGCATACAGAAACATGTATGTATGTGAATATAAGTACAGACAATGCAGTAATATACAATTAGGAAAGAAAAAATATATTCTCCAAGAGAGATTCAGAGAAATACTGTAATTCCCAAAGGAATTTTTAAAATTTATGCAACTATCCATCATCTTCAGCTTGCCCATCATGACCATCCCTACATGATCAGAGAATCAATATTCCCAGAGAACTGTGGATAGTCCCAGGGCATGACTTGACTTTACTTCCTTCCTCTAAAAGGCAGTGCTAACTCTAAGCTGTCTAAATATCCTGCCTGCTACGTAGCATCAATTTTCACTAAACAAACGACTCTGCCTGATATTTCCCTGTTGACTTCCCCATCAGAATGTGTCTTTGCTCACAATGTAGATTGTATAGAGGGATACAGCTGAACTAAGCACAATGATTTTGCAGTCATGCACACATCAAACCACTTGCTCTAGCATGCAGCAAGTAGCTAGACTTGGCAGGATTTAGCAATTAAATAATGTAGACATGTAGTGAATGTTTCTTCAAGTCCAGTTCAGCTCCACTCTTGATGTTAGATGTGGCTTATATATCTAAAATGACATACATAATGAAACTGCCCATATTTCTAAAGTGTTCTGGGGTCTAAAGGAGAATGTTAATATATAAAGCTGCATAATATGTCATTGCTATTAGAAACTGGAAATGTTCTCAACATTTATCCAAATTTCAAATAATATTTCAAATAATTGCTCTTCAGGAGCAATTAAAACAAACAAAATCTCTATCCACCCAATAAAAATGATTCTGAAATAGCTCAGTGCACAGCTGAAATATCTGTCTGATCTTAAGGTGTCTCTTATATTTATTACTGAAATTAAAATGCTACTGCTGTCCTAGTTCATCTTTTCATTTCCAAGTCTAGACAAAGGGAGGAAGTAAAAATATCAAATAACTCATAAGCCAAAATTGTCGCCAGAATATTGCCTAAATTAGGACAATTAAAAATCTTGCAAGAACTTTCAGTAGAGGATTTCAATTCCAGCTTCTAGAGTACAGCAAATTAATTCTGATAAACCTAAGAATATGAAAGATTCAGAACCATTCAGCTTGAAACTGCATGGTGAAGAAGGCCTCACTTTCTGAGCATGAGACAAATTTTACTGTACTTAATTATAGTGAACAAGATGGAAGAACTACAGAGAAAAGGATTGGTCCAGGTAGTTGCTGGGTCAAATCTCAGCCAGATCAACAAGTTTCTGAGCTTTAGTTCTATGACATTAATAGCTGGAAATGTGAGGAATGTGATTTCAAATCATTCAACTAAGATAGGAGAACTCAGCACTGAAGAATGTCTCTGAATTCAGTTTAAAATAAACATTGTAAGATTAATTGATCAGAATGAAGTCAGACACACCATTTACATATAGTTTTTTCTAAGCATATATTTTGATAATCTGTCATCCAAAATGTAATTGCATAAGGGGATCCTAAAACCAAGATCATATGCCAAGTAACCTCAAAATAACAGAAGGTACTGGGCATTTATAAGGATATCAAGAGTTAACATTCAAACCTTGTTTGAATGTTGAATGTTGAATGTTGAAAGACATATAAGACAAGGTTGGAGACCTGAAAATGACATGTTTCCAGAACTTTGATCTGAAGGTGACTCCAAGATACAGTTCTCCCTTAAAGGCAACACAGTCTAAGGGACAACTATGTATTAGTACCTTACTCATGAGCAATGGGTTCCATTCCTTAAGAAGTCACTACATTTTTTCAGCTTTTCTTCTTTGTAAAAACATTAAAAACATTTATTTAAAAACATTAATAACATTTATCATAATGAAATGCCTTGAAACTTGCTTTTTGTGCTGATGGAGATTAACACGTTCCTTTTATTTGCTTGCTGTTCTCTTACAGTTTCTATGGAACTCAGAGGTTTAACCATTGATTTCAATCGAAGTTTAGGTATCCCTTTTGCTCAGCTCACAGATGAAAATTATAAGACATTTGTGAAGTGACACTGAGCCAAACCTCTAATCTTTCTGTCTTCCAGCTATCTTAATGTGATCACTCCATTTTTTTTGCACAGGTCTTATGTACAATAGCAAGTGGTGCTTTCCTTCTCATCATTGCACTGTTAACAACGATTGTTTTGCAGATTGTTTTGTATATTTAAATTTTGCCAATATTTCTCATCATTCCCTCCATAGAAATACATTGCAGACATATTTCCATCTTTTGCCCATACTACTTCACAGAAGTGAATAGGGCCAATAATAGCCCTACTCTCCACTAGGGCAGATAATCTGCATTCACACTGCTCAACAGAACCCACAGGAGCGTTGCAGGCATAACCTGTGTGAGGGGTCAATTCTGTGTATCTGCAAACTAAGATGTAACTCAGTGTGCTTTCACAAAGGGAGAACATCTTTCTTAACTCTTCTCCCTCTCTGCCATTCCATTACATATATTGCCATAAAGCTAAGCTAACAGAAGGTATTTACCAATGCACCACCCTTGGAAAATCTGTACAAAATCCTTATCTCTGCATAAGTGTATACACACATACAGATATGCACAAAATGTAGCTATTCATACTATATGCAGTACATACATATATTCTGTATATATACATTGCATAGTTATACATTTTATATGGAGTATGCATAGGGATAAAATAAATGTATGCATATAAGAGACAGTATGTGTGTGTGTTTATACGCCTACTCACATTTAAAAGGCATGAGCTACAAATGGAAGGAAAGGAATGGGAATGAGAGTGGCAATGCCCAAATGTTGAGGGAAGTTCTAAGACATGACAATCTCAGTTAAATGCTTTTGTGACCTTACTTGTGGTGGGTGCAACTGATGCTCTCTGTAATATCCAGATAGATGTGTCTTGTTAACGGCCTCATCTTGTGGTGTCATCATTACTGTAATTAATGAATTACCATAGCAAACTGCAGCGACTATGAAGTTTTAGAGAATAAGCAACCATTACCTGCAACTATATGGTTTGGTGGAAACCAATAGCATATATTTCATATTGGACTGGTTAGGAACGATGACACCAGCAATGCCCTTCGCTTAAAGAGGAAAAAGAAATCAACTTAGAACCTTCCTAAATGAAACACTTTGCCCTTTTGCTGCCTTTCCTAATATAAAACAAGTTAAAATGTACCATTGGGCAGGTTAATTGACTTACAAGTATGTCTTTTTAATAAGTGTCATAAAGTATGTCATGCAGCCGAAACTTGCTTTCAGTGCATTTTTTAAACTGTTGTCAACCAGATTAAAGTTTATTGTTCGCATGTAAGTTTCCGTTTTCAAGCAGTAATGAAAGACATTAAATTGATTTGCCATGCTTAGATATGAAGTGGGTTATGTCCTTTGCTCTTTGTCAATGTGCCTTTCCCATATGCTTTTTTTCTTTGCTGTTTGTCTGAGCAATGAATGCTTATGAAAGGTTCTTCCCTCCCCACATCCGGAGACAAAATTCCTCATTTCTTTGGTATCTCAGGGATTCAGAGAAAAGGACTTGATTCAGCGCATTATGACTTCAATTTTGCCTTTTTATATGTATTTAAGGTTTTGATGACGATGTGATAGAAGAAATCCTAAAAGTTGGCTGTTCAAAATGTTTCTTTACTTTTGTATAGCACCTATCACAGTGGGACCTTTTTACTGAAATTAACATCTGGCATAACTTAAGACTGCAAACCCTCCAGAGTAGCCCCAAAATTTGACTGCTTGAAACAGAGTCTCTGGATTCAGATCTTGATTCAGTTTGGCAGAAAGAAGAGACAACTTAAATTAAAAAAAAAAAATGCTGAGGAAAGAGGAATTGCAAAGCAACAGACACATTCACAGCAGTAAGTGATAAAGGGCCATTGCAAAGCTTGGCAGACATGGAAAAATGCCTGGAGCAGGGGAGATTTAAGGGTAGAAACAAACCCTGCTTGTTTGGGTCTGTGAAATGATCACTAAAAATATTTAGTTACTGAGAAAAAATAAATGACTTTTCCAATTCTATCCCTAACATAGAGACTAACATGTGCTGCTAGGACAAAATCTGTGTCTACTGGCACTGCAATTTGCATTTCATATATATTTTTTCCTTTTTCAACAGATCATGCAGGCTTTCATTGGTTTGGATTTTCCCAAATACATAAAGGGCAATTGCTCGGGTTCTGAAAGCAGCACAGGCTAGAAGAAGTTTATTAACCTGTTATAAACTTTCATTTAAATCAGCAAATTATAGGCTGTTTTGCTGTAAAATTACATTTCACCTTCCCAGCTACTTCTGAAATTATTGAGCCAATGGCCATAAAGACTGCAGTTTTTTTGTTAAATTCACAATTTTATAAACTATTTAAAGTAAATTTAGCAAAGCCATCATGTTAGGAATGCTAAAATAGATCTTGCAGACAAAAGCAGTCCTCCTAACAGTTTAACAAGTAGAAACTGCACTTAGAATTTAAGAATATATGGGTAGATTTGTGAAAAGCAGATACATAGTTGGACTACAATTTATATTATGGAATAGACATGTTTCATCCCAGACAATTTCTTGGTAATATAATTAAAAAAGACTAGAGAATGGTAGAAATGAATCCATTTTCTACATCTGCAGGGGAAAATACATAGTCTTGAGTAAACTCAAATGCACATAAGGGAATAATTTCACAACTGTTAAAATCCAGGGCTGTATCTTGTCCCTCCATGGGACTTCTGATTTTGATTTCATTTGGATGAAATGGCTCTTAACCCCTATTGCATTTGACCCTGTTCACATTTCAACTACCACTGTTACTTTAGACTTTTAATTTTACATGGAGTGATGACTAGTCACTTAGGCATGTCATGGAGAGGAACAGGGGTGCTGAATCTTCCTCTCTTTTTTTCTCATTCTCTCTTTATATCACAAGGAACTTTCAGATAGTTGGTTACCTTAACTTGCTAAGGTAATCTGTGATTTTACATATTCTGGCACAAGATAAGCTGTTTTGCTACTAAAAAAAAAAAGATAGTAATTTTTATTTTCTGCATTGGCACCTAAATTTAAGAGGAATTGATCTTATCTGGGTTTGACTTCTAAGCTGAGATGGCAAAAACATCAAAAACTCCTATATAAGAGTGGTAGGACTTTTCTCATCATTCCTATGGCTTGCAAAAGTCCCCTTTTGCACATCTCACACAGAAAAATGTGTGCACCACTCCTTGCAGACCCTCAGCCTATCACCATCCCCAGCACAGCTCATTTGCAAACAGTCACCACCAGATACACACACTTGCTTCTCTTTTTCAAACTAAAGACATCATGATCTGGACACAGTAAACAAAACTAACAGGAAGCTGTATGAATAATTTAATCACTCACTGAGGATTGACCAGGCAGGGAAGATGAAGCAGCTTCCCTCAAATTAATAAAGGCTTTTATGGAACCATAAAAACAGTAATAATTCAATCATTTTTTTAAAGAGCACTGAATATAATGCTTATTAAACGCTAGGTACAGCTGAGGTGTGCACTGGGATGAAATAGAAAGCATGCTCAGCAGCAATATGCCAAATGCATGTTTTCCTCTTTTGCTGACAGGCAGATAACCTGACCCAGGCATTTAATAAGATATACTTACTGATTTTTCATTTATTTATTTATTTATTTTTGAACTGACTTGCTGGGTCAGGTTACGCTGCTATTAAAAAAAAAATAATTGTAACAAGGGGGTCTATATTTTTCCTCTCTTTGCTTTGCCATTTACTGTGAGAAAGTGCCATGTCCAGACTTAAAAAGTGAGGCAGCTGTGACAGGAGGGCAACAGGAGAAAGAAATCACATGTTCCCTTTCCTGTTCCACCACTGACTCACTGTTTAACTGGGAAGTTGCTTTTTAAGCTCTTAACATTTGTCTCACTTTCCCACCTTTAAATTAGGGTTAATAATATTTACTAACCTCAGTAGGGCAACAGAGTTCACTAATGAGACACAATTCTGAGTGGCATGCAACTCTAAATGTTTTGCTTCGATTTTAGCAGGAATATTCTATATACACTGCTGTCTGTGGGATAAGAAATCCTGACACATGAGACAATGTAGCCCAGTTATGTAGGGAACACTAACTGTTAACATCTCATTTCCCTGGCAGGGCTAAAACCGATCTTCAGCTATCTGGAAATATTATGCTCTAAATATAAAATTAAATTTTGAAAGTTGTGTGAAATACCTTAGTAAAGGTGCAGTAGCTGTTCATGTTTGCTCATGAACTGCTCGTCTATCTAGCAGTTCTTACATTGAACTCCTTTGACTATGATGCACCACGAACTTCTTTTTCTTTTTCAGTGATGGGAGGAACTGAGCTACCTAATCTTCAGACCATGAAGCATTGCATGAAGTTAAGTTTTGTTCACCAAAGA
This sequence comes from Nothura maculosa, assembly GCA_032353885.1. Lineage (NCBI taxonomy): Eukaryota > Metazoa > Chordata > Aves > Tinamiformes > Tinamidae > Nothura > Nothura maculosa. Next base: position 482,099 of record JAUBOD010000950.1, read on the forward strand.
TAAAGCATACTGGCTGCACCTGAACTACAGTCTTGGGAGGTGCTACAACAAAAATTGACTGTTCTTTCTTAGTCTGGATAAAGATTCAAAGGATTCAAAAATTAAAAAAATAAAAATTCATTTTCTACATTGGGGTAGGTCGTGTCAAAACGATGCCTTGCTTTGTTGATATTCTTTCCGCTTTTAACAAATACTGGCAAAATATGTTTATATTTAAATGTTTATATCTAACCTAAAATTTGGAGCAACTGCTGCATTTGCTGTATCCAAGGAAAGTTTTTTAATACCACAGACAGTTAATGGATTTGTGTTGTTGTTCTTTACCTTGTTCTGTAATCCACTCTCTACTGTCTTTCCATTCACTGTAGTTAGAGTCAGATACGCTGCCTATGATTTGACCATTCATTTTAGTGAACAACTGCACCAGTGGAGAGGCCTGACCAAATTACTTTGCTGTTATTGCTGAAGTGGATCTTTTTACCTGGGATTCTCTCATTGAATGTATCTCAGACTCATTTTCATCATTTGTAAAAATCTCCTTAAAATATCTTTTAAACCTACTATTTTAAAACAACAGGGACTGGTACATACACTGCTTTATTGTCTATCTGTTTTGTGTTCTATATTAGGTAGATATATAATATATCTATATTTATTAGAATATTATAATGTATCTGTTACTGGAAGTCACTATGAATTTTATTAAACTTCTTTTTTTTTTTTTCTCCTTTGCACCTGTTACTATATGACATTTTAATATATTAAAAAATATATTTGAACAGAGGTTAAACCTGCTTTTAAAAAAATGATAGGATTTTCAAAGAGATTTCAGAGACAAAGGACCAGTTGGGACTTAGGTGCCTGGCTGCCTGCTGAGGATGTGTGTCTGAATTCCTAGGCTATGAATGTTCAGCCCACCTGATATATCATTTTAATAAGACTTGATGTAATCATCCAAAAGCTACTGAAAGACTGCAACAAACTTCAGTAGCTTTTGAATAAGGTACTGGAATGAGGAACAGAATGTTTTGTGGTGCTGATGCATTATATAAAATTTAATTCATTATCACGATTACAAAGACTATCCTTTTTTCCCGGTTGTCTATTGTGTAAATATCTCAAAACCCTGTGGGGTTGAGATGTCTTGGCCTGTTTCATGTTCGGTGTTCATTTTCACTCCAATTATTTCTTACTTGCTTTATCTACACTTATAATCTGCCCATTCCTCCCACTTAACATATCCTTTGAACTTTTCAAATGCCTTCTGCTTCTCCTTATTATCTTTGCTTAAGCACATCCTTGTCTCTGCCGTCCTATTTTTGATACTTTTTACTGGGATGAATACAGCTGGTATCCATCCTCTATATCTGCCAATTAGATACAGAACTTCATACTTTTTTTTTCATAATGGTAGATTTTCTACACTGCTGTTGATATCATTTCACTTCCTGCAAATTATTCCATATATTAGATTCCCCAAACCAGACTTTAAAAAAAAGGGAGGGGAGGGGGTGAAGTTGCATTAACTTCTGAGATTCTATTTTCACATATACCCGGAGGAATATTTCATATCTGAATATATTATGATCAGTTCATAGACCTTGGTTGCTCAACTATTTCTGTCATATTTTCACTTATTATGGGAGGCCAAATCCAGAATAGTTTCTGATTGCACTCAGTGATAAGTACAATTGATAAAGGAGGTATACAAACCTGGTGACCGCACTGTTCCTCTCTGACCTTCCAGGTATTGCACAGACATTAGCAAAAGGTCTGAGATTTATCTTTAATGAATGTTTGGTTCAGGGAACAGGGAACTGGAGACAGAGAAAGAAAATAAACAGGAATATTTGATGAAATAATGCATGTTTTATTGTGTCTGAATCTTTTTCAAAAAGCCTAGATGCCACTGATGACTTACATTATCTGTTGCCACCATTTTTCTTATTTCAGTTATCTCTGTAGCAAGTCAGGCTGCTTATATCATTTGTCTCTTCAGGCATAGTATTTTCTTTCATCCATATTACTTTGATCAATCATTGTTAGCTTATGTATAGCGCATATCATTGCTATTGTCCTGTGGCGTGTCAGTCATTTGTACCAAACAAACCAGTTAGCAAGCGCAAAGGACCTCTATCAATACACATCTTCTTTTGCAATCTGTTAAGCTTACTTGAGCATGCAGAAGTCCTTGCATGAACATTGCAGCTTTCTGTACTGTACGAGGCTCTGCTGGTGGGGATGTCAGCGCTCCCTGGCAGACACAGCTGCTGTTGATGAGATGGTCTCACTCATTCGACTATATGAAAAGCATTCACAGAGCACCAGACTATGGCAAGGTCCAGATTCCTCCCACATCTGCTTAAGTGGTAGCTAAGGCGCCTTATTTAACAGTTGAATTAGAGTCTAATTTAGCATGCAGTATCTTCTGTATTGCAGTGACATGAGATTTCTTCTATAGGCATATCACTAATAACCAGATAAGCTCTGACTATTTGTCAGAGCTGTACCAGATGCAAAGACAATCAAGACCTCTATTATGAGAAGCCTCTGCCAGTCTAGAAAACTCAAAGGAAATGAAGGTGCAAAGCTATCCTACCTCAAAGTGAAATCCTAATCTAGAGAATCTTCACAAAACCTCTGTGATACTTCTATCCAACACTGAATTTGGGTAACAAGACATGGCATTGGAAGAAGCATGACTGGATAATGGTACTTTTATATCCTCACCATTGTATATGGTCCTATTTGTTTTGTGAAGCTATATCTTTAGCGGCTAGTTAAAGATGATATTAATGGAAAGTCTCTTCCTTAACATAACTGATCGAAACTGTCAAAGTAATCCAACACCTACGTTTTAGCATTTGCTGTTGTCTTCAGTAGCACAGACATAGACTATATATAAATAGATTTTGCACCTTGGAATATACTATTCCAGAATCCAGCCCTGTGCTCTGATTACAATATTGGATGGATCTGCTGGGTACAGTGTGGAGTTACTGCATTTTTCACCAGATGAGAATCTGGCTCAGCATTTTTATTAAACACTCTTTGGCAGACTATGTCGTTACATCAAATACTGAACTGCAGAGAGGATGTAAATATCCATTCTCACTGTCTTCCATCTCAAAATAATATTTATATTTATTATGCTGATTCCTTCTAGCCGGTCAGTTATGTGATTGAGCAGCAGTGATGTTCCATACTTCCACCTGTTTACATTTACTATATGGTTCACTGGGGATCCATGGGAAAAATAATGCTCTCGTGAGCCATTCCACTCACTATGTGTCAAAAAGTAATTTGAATCAAAGAGTCACTAACTTAATTGATGGTGATGGCTCCATCCAAAAACAACCAAAGAAATTGATGTTGTGCAAATTGCACATATATTGCTCTTGAATTTGTGAGCATATTCTTGTTTGCCTTGACAGCATTCAAATTACCTTTTGGACAGCTCAACGCATTGCTTAAGATGTGTCAGCATGTGATTTTTTAGCTGCTAAAGGGGGTAATAACAACCTTCCTGTGAAACTATTTCCTGTGACTTCAAGTTCATCTTACAATTTCTTTTGCTAATTCATGGCACATACCCATCATTGCTTAATATTCACTGTTTTAACCCTCATGCCATTTCTGTGTGCAATACAGCACACAAGAGATTGCAGCGAAGCAGTGATTCCCTCAGCACTGTAACACTGTGGGATGGTTAGCCTGTGCCTCTGAAGACTCAGCGGAGTGATGGAGGAAGAGAGAAACAAGACTTACCAGAGGCTTATCTAAGACTTTTAGACTTGGCTTGACCTCACCTAATTTTCAACAGTTAGTTGAGGTTCTCTCTATGGTCAGTGGAGAGAGACAAGCATCACTTGAAAGAGACTCACTCCTGCGTTTACAGCTCAGAAGTCTCTCTGCTGATAGCTAAAGGCAGGCCAGACTGAACATCCTCCCAGCTTAGGTTCTCCATAATGGTCATTGTGCTTTTTTTGGTCTCTGTAATTTAACTGAAAAGATCCATTTAACCCTGCTTGGCAATGGGTTCACTGTTGATGACACATTTATTTAATAGTAACTCCAGAAGGAAATGATTGAAATTAAGGCTTGTCATTGACTGTTCAAACATATAGTGATGGTATTTGCAGTAGAAAGCTTATAATATAAACAGTATTGACAAAGGATGGGTGAGAAAACAGAGGTAAGAGATAAAGTGACTCCTCAAGATCACAAATTAAACTTTTTGAGCTTATGTTATACATTTCAGTTGGAGTGTGTGTTTATGTAAATCCTATGGGAAATAAGATCATATGTTAGATAAGAAAATGGTTTAATAGTTAATCTTTTGTATCTTATTTTTTCCAGTGAATTAGAAAATAAAAACAAGTTAAGTTGGCACTGAAGAGGAAAAATCATTATGTTGACATCTACTTCACATTATTGTACATACATATATATATTTATATATATTATATATTTGTATGTTTGTGCTGAATATGCCTGTCTTAAGCTGTAGCAAATACAAATGCATTGCATATCGTAGACTATTCACACTTTCATGCTAACAAAATTTGGAAAAAGATAATCTCTACCACAACTAAATTCTTTCTCCAGTTTAGGGCAGATGCTATATACTATGTAACTTCCTGTGCAAAATGTTTGGATAACATAGCAGTACTATCCAATGAATTTATTAGACAATCAGCTGGACCAGTAGTTCATTTTTGACCCATTCTATCAGAAATTAGATTGAACTGCTGTACCTGAGACCGTGAAAACACAGCCCCTATCTGAGACAAGTTTATTTTATTTCTAGGCAATTAGATGAATGATATACCATGTTTGCTCCTCATTCAAAAACAAACCACTGGATAGTTATCCATTTTTTACATTGTCCTGGGCACTGATCAGAGTTCAAGGCAATTGGAAGAAATTCCAGGAATAGAGACCTAATACAATTGATCTTGGGGATCAATTCCACGTCAACAATTATTTCTTATATTTCTAGCCATAGCTAGAGCTCCCTACAGAATTCTTCTCTCACAATGATCTGCATTGTCACAATATTGTAATACTGATTATAAGCAAGACAAATAGCACTTTTTTTTAAGGACAAAACATGTTTGAATGTGAAGGACATTCACCCTAACTTGGCACAACACTACCTACCGGTGGCAATCATTGTGTTTAACTGAGCTTTGAGATCTTTACTTTCAAGGACTTACAGAACTTTCATAACACTATTTAGAAAAGATGCATCAAAACATTGAATTAAAAATGTCAGACTTTTGCTCTTTTTAACGTTTAATTTTAAATTGACTTCTTTTACTCACTGACTTCCTTTGCATGTTATAACATAAAGGTATGAATCCTGTGTTTATAGTTGCATGTATGAATGCATAAAAATGCACAAAAACATGCATATACATAGTGCAGTTTGCCTTGTTGTTTTGCCATTTTTTTTCCTGTGGGTTGTCTATAAAGTTCTGCTGACACTAATCAACATGACCATTTTTTTGAATAATGACTCTTTTCCCTTCTCAATATTCTATGTATATAAACCACCCTTGGCCAAGAAAAGAAAAAGAAATAGAAAAAAAAAAAAACAATTATAAAAGAATTACCAGATTCACATGCCTGCAAGTGAATGCATACTGATTGGCTTAAAAAAAAAACCCAAAAAATATATATAATTGATTATAACTCATCTCTCCCTCCCCAAACCAGAAAATCATAATGTAGCTGTTTGGGGCATTAACAAATTTGATAGAGCATCTTGAGTTCTCACAATGCTCCATCTGCTGATAAACCTCCACTAGAACTTACTGTGATACAACATATTTGAACCCCCTAGAGGCAACTAAGGCACATTAAGATGCCATTAATGTCCATTTTACATGTCTAAGCTCTTCCTCTGAGTTGGGCTGTCTTTGGAAAATGTGACTGTGGGGCTATTTCCATCCAGATGTCACAGCATGGATCTGTATTTGTTTATGGTATTTAATAATATCTTCTGGCTGAGCAGAATACTCTTAGAATGCAGTGCATTGTTTTCAGACAAAACTGGTAGCTGCCATATGAATATGCATCATTTTAATGCTGCAAAATTAAAAAAAATAAAAATAAAGGCAGGAAAAAAGTGCCACTTGTAGATGAAGAGGATTAAAGAAAACTGTAACAGTATTGCTAGTTTTTTAAAATAACATTTTAATGGGTATGAATTAGGCCTTGATCCAACATAAATTGGACTATTTACATGCTTAAATTAACCATGTGTTTAAATTGAGCATAAGCACTTTGCTACCTGGGGATTTGGTGAAGATGTATTATAAGAAATGTTTTGCAAAACACATGGATAGAGTAGAGGAGTACTCTGATTCTGCTTCTTTATCTTCAGCAAAGCTCATGTTTCATGTATACTTGCACTCTGTTCATGTGTGTGGTGAGGGAA
>JAUBOD010000950.1:493727-525117 GCA_032353885.1 Nothura maculosa
CCCTGTAGAATGAAATTTGCCGGTATTATTATTTTTTTAAAAAGCTGCTAGGCCCAACCTAAGAATGACGTTCAGTGCCAGACACTCTGACTCTGAAAAAGAAATGAGTCTACCAAAAGAGTAGTCAAGCAAATACTGTCACATATTGAATACCCTATTACACTGGCAGGGAACTCATTAAATATTGTGTGCAAGATTATAGAGATATTTAGTTAGAGCTATAGGCTGGACCTAGCTCTCCTCTATCCCCACTGAATGCATTAGCCACAGCATAATAAGGCCAAAAGGGGCAGTTTTAAGCAGGAGGGAAAAGGAATCGAGGGAGCAGGCAGCACAGTTGTTAATGTAGCTGTGGTTTTGCATATGTGTGAAAAGGAGAGCAAGGGTCATTCTGCAGAAACATAAAATGAAAAGAATAAAGATTGGAAAGTGACTCAGGAAATAACTCTGCAAAAAGATGGAGCAATTAGCCTTTTTCTATTTTCTTTCTTTACATTATTCCTCTAAAACTTATTGATTTTTTTAACCATGTAGATACAACATTTTATTTTTTGTTTTATTATAACACTCACCATCTCTTCAAATTCCAATTGATCTGGTTTTTGCTTTAATCATCCAATTAATACAGTCCCAGAAAAACTCGAGGGAGATGTACCTAACACTGAGAACAAAAAACTATACAGGCAGAGCTGTGCTTATGACCCTGTTGGAGGCTTTCTGATTACGCTTAACTACTGTGATCAATACTCTAGGACTTTTAAAAGCATGCATATTGGGTGAAATGTAAATGGTGACATTTTTTTCTCTATAGGTTTTATTTAAAACTAATTTGCTGCATTCTGCTCTGAGTCACGCAAATGCAAATCTCAAGTGCATTCATTTGAACCACAAGCAACAAGAATAACATTTAGACCTAAATGATGTATGTGGGTATGGATAGCTGTATGTGGAAGGAGTAAAAAACAGAATATTGTGGATATATTCCTTGGGTGTCAGGGCAGAGGAGCATTGCACCCAGATAGGCACGAGGTGCTGAGGTGCTCTGTAGTTTTCCCTCATTGGATCAATAGTACTTAAGTGGGCTATAGACACTGAAACAAAGCTGAAAATTTAGCTCTGAAAAAAAAATGGTAGACAAGATTGCTTTTCTCTCCTCAGAATTACCATCACTCCTAAATACTGACAGAAATGAAGTATTTCTGGTAGTTTCAATGCTTGTATTCATTTCTTCTCTTAAATGTTGAAAACTTCTTTTTCTGAAATTTTTGACCAAGTTTCAGAGAGAGTATTTTCAGATAGTACTGAAGTCACTTACAAATCTTCAGCCTAGATCTGCCCAACATTGCCCAGCAAGACCCAGTGTATCTTTCTCTAAACCCTGATACTAGGCCCTCTCTGGATGTTGGCTCTGGACACAGTGCAAGATAGTTGATGTTTCAGTGTGCACCATTTCATTTTACAGAGGAAAAGTTGTGGATAAAATCAGGTCCTGAAGGAGAATGGTATAGTTAAACATGGAGAAATGTTTTGGGAGTATTTTTTTTCTTTTTAGCTGAAACAGAGGCTTCCATTAAGACCTTTCTGCTTGCTTGTGCAGTGACTGCTTGCTCTGAGCTTCCTGCTAGCTGGCTTTGTTTCATACTTTCTCTCCTTCACCCCTGAAAAGGATCAACTAGACTCTGCTGTTTTAGGATCTTTAACGACTTAGAGATCTAGAAGTGGTACTTGGGTGTACATAAGCCTCTTTAGAATCTACCTGAAGGATAGTGTTATCACAAAGCCTCTCTCCAATGTGGACAATGTGGCTCTGACACAGAGAGGCTCTTTGCATGGCAGTTATGTAGGTGGCCGCGATGGGAGGCACAGCTCATGGAATGCTCATTGGCTGCCTTTCCAGAGAGGCAGAGCCACAACAAATACCAGCCCCTGGTCTTTGCTCTGCCTGGGAGCAGCCCGCATTGCAGTATGAATTAAGCCAATTCGGTGCCTAAAGAATGATTTCTACCACCAGGAGTTGCCAGGCTGTAGGTGAGTGAGCAGCAGCCCTGTGCCAATTTCCCCTCTATCATAAGGAATCACCACTTGTTTACTTGACAGAGCTACAAGTGTAAACAGCTGTACATTTCTGTGCATACAAGATGTTACAAGAGTAAAACAGCAGCCATGCATATTATGCGTTTCAGGACTCTACAGGTTCCCTCCCTTAAAAAGCAGAGAGAATCGTGCCATTGCAGGGAGAGGTGAATGCATTTACCCAGCTGAAATTACCCTGCAGCCAAGGAGGAGGCATTTGGCTGAGCACGGCAGCCCTTGCACCACTCCAGATCCAGAGCCATAGCCATTGGTCAGCAGCCACCATGTCACCTGTCAAATTGTCTCCGCGGGAGCCGCGGTGACTGGATGCCCTGGTGATTAGCGTGTGGTTAAATCACAAGGGGAGCAGGCAAACAAATCTGAAGCTGGCAGACAGGTTCACCCACCATGTAAGTGTGCTTAGTTCAGAGAAATCACTCCCAATTGGCACCAGAGACTAACAAGCCTGTCTGGAGGGGTGTAGATGCAATGTGACGGTGCCAGAAATGTTGAAACACCACCTCTCTTCCAGATGAAATAGAGCTTTTTGTTAATAATAATAATCTTGTTTAAGTGGGCTCCAGATGCTGTTAAATATTTAGGGTTTTTTTGTGCCATACCAAAGTATAACAAGAGCCATATAAAAGTTTACTTTTGCTTTTTACAAATCAGACTGATAGCAGGTGGAAGGAGAGAGGGATCGAGACAAATAGAAGCGGTGATTTGGAATAGATCATTATTGGCATATGTGCTGCTCATGCACAGCAGCAAGGAGAACTCAGAAAATATAAATAAATAAATAAATAGTGTTGTTTCTGATCCAGAAAGCTCTCAGGCCAAAACATAAGCAAAGCCAAAGAATCCAAAAATAAATAAATGTGTTCATTTACACTTCACGAAATTTACCCCAAGAAATTAGTGCATTTACAAACAAATGTCTTTTTGATTCTAACTAGAACAGAAGAAAGTGCGACATGTCCAGGTAGGCCAGTATCCTGCCTCTGGGAATATTCACTTGTACATGTTTTTGAAGAACGGTCAGTAGCTCCCGATCCTTTCCCAATTGGTCCCATATGTCCTTAAGTATTCACCAAATTTGCTTTCTCAGCTGACTGCAACCAGACCCCTCCTTCACAAATTTGTCAGTCTTCTATGAAATCATTCATAAATTTTACACATATACATAAAATGAGTCTGTGAAAGTATTCTGCCTATGAAATTATGTCTTTGCAAGTGTTAACCACACTCCTATGTCTATAAATATATATATATAAAAAAAGAATAGAAAATATCATGCCAGTAGCTTGGTTTCTTTAGCCACATAAGGAAGTTGAGAACACTGCACCATTTCCCCGTCTATCATTTTCCCAAACTATTTCCTCTATTTCCTGCTCCTTTTTACAATTTTCACCTCTGTAATGACATTCTGGGTGATCCACCACTGCACTTCTAAACCTCACCTTGCTTCTTTCTGACCAAGCCTTTTTAATCATACCCAATCTAATAATAGCAGTGCTAATAACACCTTCTGATACAATATCCTCCTCCACAGGCCTTCTAGGTTCTTCGGATGGCTAATGTCTTGTTAAAACTTTTTTTACTTATTAATTTTGTCTGTGACAGAGCTTGATTAGCTTCTAAATTACCCTGTTCCTATTTTTAGTGCACTATGCCCCTACCCTTCACACACAGTTTAATCCCAAAGTATTAATTCGTCTCCATATAATGCTGACTTGTCTTTCTTCAGGTATCCTAAATCTTCCTGTTTTCGTTTGAGGTCCATCTACCTTTGTTTTAACTCTTATTACCTTTCTCATTACTTTTACTGCTCTCTGTTCTCCATTGACGGGCACAATTGCTTTGCAACAGCCACGGGTAGTGCTGGAGAGGTGAAGGGTCAGGCTCACTCTTTGAAAGAACTTACCTCATGTCCCGCTTAAATTAGCAGTTGCAATAATGCACTGAGTTGAGAGAGGGAGGGATGGGAGATTTTTATGTCTCTAATCACTTCAGAGTAAGTTGTGAACTCAGCTGTCTAGAGAAGTGAGAGTTGGCAGAGGAACTGCTTCACCTCACTTTGTTACTTACTAGTTGTGTTTCCATGCAAGCAGAAAGTGGGACAGGGTGACATGAGTCAGAGTGACATGAAAGGGACGTAGTGACAGACACATAGCCACATAGTTCCATGGTGGGGAATAAGCAAACTGCTGGTCAACCTTGCTTCCGTCCTGACGTAATCACAACCCAGCTGTGGAGACGAGGCAGCATGTCACTTCCCTAAGTTGCAGAGCATCATGCTCCATCATTCTTTACATCCCACATGATGACTTCCCTATAGTCTGTGTCAGATCAAATTACTTGGGTTAGTTTCTTTTTTTTTTTAACTTTTCTTGAGATATCATTTGTATGTTGTTTATGGTCTAAATTAACAGTATGACTTTTTAAGGGGTTCAGCTGAGAAAAAATGAAGAGAAAAGAGAAGGCAGAAAATACAGAGAAGAAAGGAAAAGGTATAGGATAGGAAAGTAGTTTTGATCTCCTTTCTACCCATTAAATCTCTCAGATGTCAATGAAACCCCACGAATTCAGTGGACAGGACTGACAGTAGTATTTGAGCCAACATCTGTAATGGTACTGGAAACTTATTTATCAGATTTATGATCAAATTTGTCTAGTTTCTGGCAGAGCATCAGTGGACCTATGGCCTTATGGCCTACCCTGCCAACTTCCTTCCTCCTCCAGGAACCTGTAAAGAAAGATATATAGGACACCCAAGTTATCTTTGCCTCTGGAGTTCATTCCTTCCAGAAATTAATCAGACTTCAAGCTGAGCTACTTTTGAAATTTAGTGTAGCATGAATCTTGTCATTTTCAAATCCTGCTAGTACAACTGTGGGATGCTTTGCAGTCTCTGTAGGTCCTGCCAAGTCACCATAAACCTATCACCACTTGCTTCCTCCAGTCTAATGCATTTGAGGAGATATGCTTAGTCATTTTAAACAATTTTCCTTGTTTACTGCTGTTATTGAATGAACGACTTTTTCCTGTTTCAAATGTTCTTTACTGGAAAAATGAAGATACATCTGAGTTGTAACATGAAATATACAGGATTTTAATTTAAAATGTCAATGTCAAAAACTAATAAAGCATTATATCATTTTTAAACTCCAGAGACAGAAATGATTGGATTTTGATATACTTCATCATCTCTAATTGGAAAAGATGGAAAGAAGAGGGCAAAGAAAGAAAATAAGGACAAAAAATACAGAAAGCAGAATTCCTCAGGAATGCTTTGACTCTCATATTCCATCTTAGCAGCCAATCTAACTGTCCTGCAAGGCTCCAATCTTGATTACTTTATCTGCATATATTCCAAGTCCACACACACTGCTGACAGCAATGGCAACAAATACTTCAGTCTCACTGTAACTAACAACGTCATGGAACGAGGCATCTGGTTAGTCATGAGTATATTCTTCCCTTTTTATCCCCTTTCAAGTATTGAGAAAAGCGATTGAGATAACCTTGAATAGAGATCTCTTCTTTCCATGTCACTCATACCATCCTCTGGGACAGGTTCTCTTGATTGACCGCCCTTCATTACTATGAAGCCATGTGAACAAAGGCAACTTCTCAAAATGGGAGGAGAATATGCTAAAATGTTTTCATCTTCTGCCTCTGTGCTGCCCCTGATGCACTGGCCATTTGAATTAATATGATCGTAATTACTTTATGGAATATGCTGGTGGAATTTGCTCCTTCTAGGTATATCGAAAACATGGGGTTGATGACTTGACCTTGTGGCTCCTTGCTGGAATGCAACTCCAGTGTGTGGAAGGGAGACAATGAGTCCCACACTCCTAAGAGGTGCATAATCAGTATCCAAAATGAGTAGACATTTTGCTTAACAACAAATTTAATGGAAAGGCTCCTTGTAACACAAAGGGAGATGAGCCACACATTCCAAAGCTTTGATAATCAAATCATTATTTCTGTAGCCTTAAGGGATATCTGCTTACAGCAGGATTCAACATATAGTTTAATTTACTTATCTGATCTTTCTCTGCACATGAATAGCTTCTATTTCCTGCTCTATTTCAAATTTTCTTACATAATTCAAATGGCATCGCAATGTCTGTATATGTGTTTTGTACTGATGATATTGACAACTGACAATAAGAAGGTTTTATTTCTCTGTTCTTGTCCCTTCCCCCAACCCCAGCTATTTAAGCCAGAGCTCAAAAGGATTTATTTTTGTTGATCTTAGTTCTGTGCCAGTGCGATTACTATTAGTGTTTTAAATTCTAACCTCTGATCTCTTTCATCTAGTTTTTATTGTTGTGCTTTTACTAATCCCTAGTTCTTATAAAGTGCTTCTCATTTGTATATCTTGAAATGCTTTACAAAGGAGGCTGGAAGAACTATTCTTACTTGATGTGCTAGGAAACTAATGTACAGAGTAGTGACAAAAAATACAGGTAGGCCAATGCTGAAAGAAATTTCAATTTTTCCAACAATTTGATGATGTAGAACTTATAATGAGATACGTATATATGGTCTTATCACCCCAAACAGCTCTACCTTGCTGATTCAGGAAAAAAAAGAAAAAAAAGTCCTCCTCTCTCCTCCGCTTCCCCCCAAAAACCCGACCATCTCAGTGCTTTCTTGCTCATTACACCGACCTGTCAGAAATGACAACTCGGTGGAGGCCAGTTATTCCATGCTGACAAGGTGCTGTATATGCTTTTCTGTAATAATGTCAGCTTTTAAAGGTGCAATGTACTTAGGGAAGCTCATTTCTATGATTTGGCCAAAACGAGCCATTTGCCCTGTCAGTGAGGTGAGAAATACCTTAGTTTTCTTTAAATTAGGAATCATTTTCATGAAGATTGTTCTTGGGAAGCTAGTTCCAAAGAAAGGAACTCTTTTTTTTTAAAAGAAATTGCTTACTGAGCAATTGTCTGATGGTTTTGTTGTAGTGTCTAAAACAGCAATAACGTTATCCTTAATATCAGACATATTTCAAAAATATCCTAAATGCAACAAAATAAAATTGCACTCAGGGACATATGCCTACAATCTACTACAAATAAAGAGATATAATATAAACATGACAGTTTAAAGGGCAATGATGTAATAAATGTGCATTAAAATGCTAGCAAAGCTGAAAAATATCCAAGCCTCACTTGCAGAAGTAGAGAATTTTAAGGTAATGGAATAGCATTAAGTATAGAGCCCCTGGAAACCTGGGAGGGGAAAACATTACTGTCTAAATGCCTGCAAGAAGGACAGGATAGCAATTATAGGTCTTCACAGTGGTTATACACTAAGGCAAAGTTTATCAAACTATGGATGTGAATATTGTGATTGCATCCAGCCAGTATAATCTCAGAATTTACTGGAATCTAGAGGTTTTAGCAGTCTCACAGTTCCTTGCTGCAATGGGAAGTCTCTCAGCTGATATGGCAGATTCTTGTGAAATTCTTGTTTATTGATCCATGCATCTAGGTTCAATTTCCATAGATAATCATGTCTATTTAACATTAATTAATTATCAAAACCATGCAATTGCTTGTGTTGCTTTGATATATTTCTCCTTATAACTTGGTTGGATGTTTTATCAAACATCATTCCTTCTGGCAAAGTGTTCAAATATATACTTATGAATTACCTTAGTGCAAATCTAAACTCTGCATATTATAGGATATTTTGAACCAAGTTTTCTAATAGGCAAACAATGTATTAAAGTGATAAACTGCCTGAAATCATATCTCCCTCTGCTGGCAAGGTTACTAACTGCTAAAATATCTTAAGCCTGTAGTGAAGATTTTTAAGATCTGAACTATCAGACTGCAAGGTTAAGGGTTTGAATCATGAAGTGGTGCTTTTATATAGATTAACGTCCATTTTCTGCATCTTGATCACGGGAAATTTTTGAAGACTGACCTCTCAGTGAAAAAGAACACTGGTTCTCACATCTGTGAGGCAAAGAAGGAAATGAAGGTCTAAAAGAAAGAATGGATGGAAGTGGCAAGGGATTGTGCTGTTCAGTTTGGGTGGCAGTTCTAAGAGACTTGTCCATTAGCACAGCCTCAGAACTAATATTTCATCTCTCGGCATTTAAACCTTTCTCATTACTGTTTGCAAGCACTGCAAAACACTTTTTAAAAATGCACAGAAAGGCTGTGCTAATGAGGAATTTACAACCTTTTCAGAGGAAATATCTGCATGTAAAATTTGTCAACAACTAGCTTTGTTTTTGTTCCTTGAATTTATTTAGGGATGGTTGAAATGTAGAAAAGAACTCATGAATTTTCCTCTATTATTTTTTTCTTCCTATTTTCCATTAGAGCAAATCTGTAATAAAATAAGCAAATAGAAATAAAATATTCAACCAGCTGTCAGTGCATCAAGACACTACTGTTATAGGAAATAGATTTGCCTACTCCCTCATTCCAAATGTCACTTCATGGGGCATGATGGGATACTCAGTCCTTATAGAGCATTAGAATAAAAAAGCTGAGAGGCATTTTTCCCATGACTTTATATTTCTCACATGTATGCAGCAATGCTAAGATACGTTCACAAAAGAGTTTAAGATTGTAAGAAGTAACTCTCCTTCTCTACTTGGAAATATTATGGAATAGGTTTTCAATCTGTTTTTTAGCATTTCCCATGTGCAGGAGGAGGAGTTGCTAGCATAATTAACACAATGAAGGTACTTTGCTTATAACACCTGGAGAGTTATACCCAAGAATAAATCTCATTGTAATAAGTTAGTTTTTATTCAGTAGTATTCCAGCTATTCAAATACAAATAAGAATAATAAACATATAACTCTGAATAAGCCAGATCTGTTCTCTTAGAATATAGTCTGGAAAATAAAATTGAGACAGGTTACTAAGGTTATTTTCAGTTTCCCAGATTTGGTCTATGTTAGACAGATTGATGGTAGGTCATAGAAGCAGCTTAGTAACAAGACATGTCTAAATACCTAAAACTTTAGCAGTTGTCCCAGCTGTTATTTGCACTACTAATTAGTAGCAGAAAGAAATGAAGAAATTTTAAGCATATAAAGAAGAATTAGCTTTTTTTTTTTTTTCAGATTACAATGTGTTGCAAATTGCTGCCTGGACTGGACTCCAATAAAAGAACTCACCTTGGAAAGCCTAATGAAGGAACTCTCAGATGCTGAAATCTGTGGTCTATGGGAGAAGAATTCCTTCCTGCAAAGAGTAGATGTCTGAAAATTATCCTGCAGCTTCAGGCAAACTCTGTCATGTCAGAGAGAGCACTTACTCACATAAATGGACTCAACCCCTGCGGTAGAAGTATTTCTGCAAATGAAAATCAATGAGTTTTGTAACATTGGGCCCATTCCCACAAAGAGGAATCTAACTCAGGCAGCAGCTCAAATGCTTATTGATATAGATGCAGAGATGCACATGTATAGCACAGACACAAGTATCCATGTGTATGAACCACTGGACAGGTCAAACAAGCAGCCTTAGAAAGAGGAACTATCATCTCCCCTTTCCTGTCAAAATCACTCTTCCTTCAACACCTACATGATCTCAGATTCATTGCCCTGCTCCAAAACATCTCCTTCATTCTCTCCAACACTGCCCCTCGCACTAGGGAGAAACTGTAAGCATCTGAAAATGCACCTTGTTATCTCTACCAAAGCTTCATCATTTCTCTCCTCCACTGCTATACCTACAAAACACAGAGTAATTTTCAGGAGGCATGGGCATTCACTGAAAATGGAGTAAGTACGATTGAGCGAGGCTCCTCAAATGCCATTTCATGGCCCCTGAGCAGTGTGATGCTGTTGCAGCCTTCCTTCGAGTCATTCCTACACCCTTTGCACCCAAACAACCCCTTCCCTATTCTGATATAGATATAAATACACATATATGGCTTCAAAAATGTAAGTTAGTGATAGGCTCTGCTCCTGAGGCTGGAAATCCTTTCCAGCTTTTCTGGTGGAAAGATTGTGGGCAAGTGGAGGTTCACCCCCCGCTAACAAGATGTAGTTGAACAGATGAGAAGTGGGCTTTTTTTGCCCTCTTCCAAAAAAAGAAAGGAAAAAAATGTAATGTTCGTGACTAATTAAATTCTTGCTCTAGTCATGATTAATGTAACAAATAATTACATCTTAGATCTAATATAGATACAACTAATTGTTCTGCCCACAGTGCATCGTGACTAACAATTAAACAGAGCTTCAAAAGCAACCGAGAGTAGATCTTAGGCTAACCTTTTGCCTTGTTGTGCTTTTGCTGCTGAAGGAATATACATGCCTACAGCTTTTGTATTCCCATTCACCTCACTGGCAGTGACAGATTCTTCTCTTATTAGATGTTAGACAAGCTTATTCCTTTTAACTTCATGTGTTCCCACTTTGTGAGACTGTAGGGCAAATAAAAAAAAATAGAGACACAGAAAAGAAAAAGACTGCATCACCTCCAGGTCCCTCGAGAGATCCCAGCCTGGAAAGATCTCTTTCTCTCTGTAGCTGTATCAGTAGAGCTAGTTTGAAGGTTTTGAGTTGACTCCAAACTGGCAGCTAGAGAGGAGTCTATTTTTCCCCCCCCTCAATATGTTTCTTTTTGCTGTTTTAATTGAAGAAAGCTACATTATGAAAACATACTTTCTGGCCCTTTCAAAGTCAACTGTTGTAGAAGGGAAGCCTGGACTTCATAGTTCACAGAAGCAGCACATTGGATTTACTCAGTACCACACATACATA
The DNA here is from genome assembly GCA_032353885.1 of Nothura maculosa. Taxonomy (NCBI): domain Eukaryota; kingdom Metazoa; phylum Chordata; class Aves; order Tinamiformes; family Tinamidae; genus Nothura; species Nothura maculosa. Next base: position 504,553 of record JAUBOD010000950.1, read on the forward strand.
TTTTTGATCTTCATGTGCAGAGTCTGAATCTGCACCAAACAGCTTTGATGGATTAAGTAAAGAATGGTAAAAAGAAAACAAGTTTTTGAAAGGAAGAAAAGGTAGCTTTGAATCCTAACAACATAAAACCCAGTGGCTAAGCAACCAGTAACCTTAAAAGGCCAGGACTCCACTTCTGCTATTGTGTTTCAGAAAAATCATTGAACTAACTTCTGGTTTGGATAAAGCTTCCACCTCCTCCCCAGATATCCTCTTTGAATTTTGATGAGTGACTTAATAGTATAAATAGTGGTTAGGTTTGTTTTCTTTTTTCTTGTGGCTTGTATATAGAGTCTATGAATAACTAGGACAAAAATTTGTTTGGATTTTGGTCACTATCTAGCCATAGCCCCTTAATGACAGAGTAGTGGTGTTAATGAAATTATAACAGTAATAATACTAGAAGTGAATCTGAAATACATGAATAAAGGATATTAAGGTACTAAACTTCTTTTGACTCAGATGGTGATGAGAATGAAAGCTCTACAGGTATAACTTTAAATCAGTTCATTGACCTTTTTAGTCCTCAGATGTGGAGACAAATCTGTAAGAATCTGATTTCCAGTTGAATATTCATTGAATTAAATGCAAGAAATGCTGATACATTCAGGAGTGAAAAGCAATGTCATGTGAATTAACCAGCCAATCCCAATTACTACAGGCATCTCAGGAAAGTTTGATTGTAGAAATACATCAGGTCTATGCCTGGAGGAGATAAAGCCTTAGCTGATACACAGCATAGCGCAAGTGACTTCCCAAAAAATCTTATTGTTGTAACTCATGTTAATGTCCAAAATAGTAAGAAGTTAATTTTTTTTCTTTCAGTTTTGAATAACAATAAAACATTCTGCTACACTTGTAGCAGAAAAATATAGAGAGATAATTACATTTCTCAGATATATTAATTACTGGAAATTGATAGTTTGCTACTACTAAAAAAGAAGAAACAGGTTCTTGAATGTGCCTGTCTCTCAGTGACTTCCAAGTGGCCATCTGGTGAAATTTGTCCTTAAGTAACAAAATGATTTTCAACTTTACACTTCCCCTTCTACCACTCAGGGTTCATTTGAAGGTGTGCACTGATGCATTGCAGTTTTGTAGCAAACTCTAAGGCACTCTCAGCAGCACCAGAGTAATATCCTCAGTGGAAACTTACTGAAAGCATTGCTACTTGAAGGATGGCCATGAGGCTTTAGAACTAGCTTTTATGAAGTTGATGAACATTCACTGAGGATTAGGCTGTACTCATCAAACGATCTCACTTTTTCCTCAAATTACAGAGTGCTGCAGCTTTCTCTCTTCTAAATCTAACTGTTCACAGCAAAAAATTGTTATAAATGTACATCCCTCCTCTCCCTTCCTGCTCCACCAACTTTACGTCATTTATGAGTTCTTTTTTTTTCTTATTTATTCCTCTTATCTATGTGCCAAACAGCATGCTCTATTATATAATAAGCTTAAAATAAAATTGTAGAAATTATGATGTTTCCTAGGCAATCTGTGATACATAAAAAATTAATCAAAGTGATGAAAAAAGGGATGGCTCTGCCATTTAAATTTACATTACGTCTATGTGTTCTCTGTGGGTGATTCTTACATTCTCAAGTAATTCCCTTTTGGTGGTTCACATGTTGGCTCTGCTCCTCTCTGCAGATAGTAAAAAGTCTGGGTTAAATCCCAGCAGGTGTAAATCAGCCGTTCTCCAAAACTCATCAGAACAAGACCAGTTTATAAGAGATAAGCACTCAGTCCCACTGACTATTATTTGACAATGAACCTCACCTCAGTGGAAACTTTCAGCTTAGTCAGTATGTAATATCCTGAACTGCAGTAAGCAGATTGTCAGATCTGTTATCCTTTGTCTAATACACACAAAGATTACTATCTCAAATGAGATACTACAACTTAGTGCATAAATGAACACTACTGTCAACCCTGTAAGCTTTGATTGATTTGCCTTACCTTTCAAGCCAAAAAACAGTGTGGAATGGGTTTTGGAGTGGCCAGAATTCCACCAAATGTCCATTCCTATAGGAAGTATCATCAGTTATTTACAGTTCATTTCCTCTGAAATGAAAAGATTCCAGAAACATGAAAATGGGCGTAAATTTGTAAACAATTGCAAGATAGATATCAAAGATAAACTTGCCTCCACATAGTGAAATGTGACTGACAGTTTTTTTAGTCACTTACTGGCAGCAAGTCAATGCTTATAAGAAAGCTTCATGACGGAATCTGGCACCAGCTCTTTGTAGGTCCTGAACACATGGTCATGAAATGGCTCTGGCAGAGGCCATGATTGTAACATGCTGTCAGCAGGAAACATGCTCCATCAGCATTAGGCATGGATAGTTTCTTCATGTAACTCTTTTGTCCTCAAATGAGCTATGATCTTCATGCAGGAAATTCCTTGTTCTCCATTTGTTTGAGATGACTTAGCTAATAGTGGAAAACTGTGATCCATAGCTCTTAAAATGGGCATAGAATCAAGCTAAAATGATCAGATATAGAATTCAGGCTTTTTTTTTTTTTTTTTTGCAGTGTTTTGGCTACATAATTCACCTTTCATTAAAGTAAGTGGAAAACTTTCAATTTTGCTGCACACTTCCAGGAGGGTACCTAAAAGTTATTTCAGGATTTTGTACATGAGAAGTTTATGTTTTAGCAATCTGACCATATATTTATTATAAATTTTCCAGAGATTGTCTTCAGATTTTTCAGACTTTCTGAAGGATAATGTATGTAATTGTAATGTGATATAATGTAAAGTACGTAATGTAATGTCCTAGGCTATCTGAATGGGATCTGTCTTGCCTAACTTCACCTATTTATGAAGTAAAAAATCATTTCAGATTTTTTTCATATTACGTAGTAAAAAATGGACCATTTTAAAGTCTAGAATTAACGATGCTGGAAGCACCTATTTTTATTCATTGATGTTAGTGCAAGTCTAGATAACTATCTTAATAGTGTAGATAACTACCTTAAAACATGCTTACTTTGGTGGCTACCACTCAGCTATACATCTGAAAGCTGATACTACAGGAGTACTAATGGAGTAAAGCTAAGACATCATTGTAGGTCTCAAAAAGGTATATCAACAAAGCAATAGTGATAGAAAAGCAAACAAACAGAAAAGAAATCCATGAATATGTTCAGATGTTTCTGATTTTAGGGTATTATATCTTAACATTATGAAAAAATCTCTCATTTTATGAATTGTTTCAACACATCTACAAGCCTTTTTTTTTGTTAAAGACAAAACTTACCATAATATCTTGATATATATAACCTTTCCTAGGAGATCTGTTATTTCTCAGAGTGTTCTGTATAACTGTTCTTTTTCATTTCCACTACCCAAACTTCCCAATTTTTCCACAAGACAGGCAGTGTGTTGCTTCCAGCAATTGCACCAGGACTTTTCCTGAGAGACCACTTCTTGGTGTGCTATGAGTTAGTTCAATCACCATGGTCTGTGCCTTTGCTACTAAATCAGTAAAGAGTGTCAATCACTGCCAGTCATGATGCTTTCATCTTTGGTATGGAGAATTACCACTTTGACAGTGAAAAACAGAAACTCACTTCCCACAGGCCACTGCCCAGTCTTCCTGGGGTTTGGATGTTTGATTACTTCCAGAAATTGAACTTTGTATACAGGTAGGATTCTAATACATTTTCTAGAGGTCACTACATCTGTTACAGAATATATTCTTTGATTTATTTCTTAAGTTTAAGTATAAGCTTTTTAAATTTGAATTTTGCTATGTCAAAAATAAATACAATGAAGTTCTTTTTAAAAAAGTTCTTTTCAGATTTCTCTTTCTGTGATAGTACTTGTTCAAATGCCTGATAATTTAAAATTCACATTGATGTTTTGTGCAGTTGTTAACTAGAAGATTCTCTGAGCTTCACTTGTCAAACTTCACTGGATATATTTCTGACCTTCTGAACATGTGGATAGATAGAGATGTAAAAGTAGCTATAGATATTAATGTGTTATATAAACTTGTCTATATATAATATGCACAGAAATATATGGATTATTTGTCATTGTCCTTTTAATTTGTAGGGGATTTCTGTTAAGTTCTTAGTTTGTCAAAATTATACTGACTTTCAAAGTCCAGTAAGTTAGATTGTGTACATATGACTTTATATTCTGTCAAACAATGTGCTTCTTTCTTTTAGCTTGGACTGACACAAGTAACCAGAGACTAGTTAGAATCCTGCTATAGATAGTGGGGGCAATATTATGGGAGGAACAATATATTTTGATTTTAGGTTCTTTTCTCAGTATTATGCTTATAGTTTCTGAGTGTCTTCCAGGAATTGACTGAGTGAGCAATATCTGCCATGTGTAGCCACATGCCATGTTCCTGTAAAGAAAAAGTATATCTGTGGTGAGTTTTAGGTTTTTTTGTTTGCTTGATTTTTAAAGATTAGAGTATGTGCTATTTGGAAGCTCATTATATGGAATGTTGTTATTCTTTTGGGAACCAAGATATAGAGTGTGATCACCTGAGTATTTAATTCCTACATTGTTGCATTTTCCTGCTTTTTCAATCTGCTTACTTTTATCTAGTTGAACTACCTTCCTTCATCTTCAAGACTCATAATATTTTAAAAGAAAATGTAAATACCAACAACTTTTATTAGCATCAGAAAAAGTAAAATAGAAAGTGGCTAACATCTTTGCACACATCTTTTTGCGTTTTATCTCTGAGATGAATATAACATTAACGTCCAAGTATTGTACTGTCTCCACCAGAAGCTGTTTCTTCTAACATCATCTTAAGCAAATTTAGCATTGTATTTTTAAAAAGTAGTAAAATACTGTCTATTTCATAGTATAAACTTTTACTATTTTATACTTGTACTAATTCCTAGCACTTTTCAAATTGCACAGTCCCTTGCAGGGGATGAAAATTTGATCTCTCCAAACAAAGCTTTTCAAAGAGAGTAAACATCTCCCATTCTGGATTCCTTTCTCTCTGAAGCATTCAAACACAAACATTCTCTTCAAAAGGAATTCTGGGCTCGTTCTGCAAACTCTCTTACTTACCCTAAACATGTAATGCTTTCTATGGAAATGTACCTGGAATGAACTGAAGACCTTGATTTCCAGGATTGTGAGTGCTAGTCATCATGTGGCAGTAATAGTGCAAGATAAGGGCAATCACACTGAAATCCATGGAGTTCCTCGAGGAGGTGTGTATGAGGAGGGTGCAATTGTCTTTAGTGAGGAAAAAAAAAAAAAAAAAAGAAGAATTTGGAGGGCATCTTGTAGTAGAAGCTACACCAGGGTAGTACTTAGTATTGTTACTATAATGAAGGAGAGATTTTACGTGTATTGGTAATGAGTTATTATTGGAAGAAAATCAGAGAAGCGATTATGAAATGCAAGGTGGTGGAAAAGACCTCCAGGAATCGTGACAAATCTCCAGCTCCAGAATTTATTCCATTAAAATTAGGATCTTTAAGGTCTGTATCTAACAAAGGAACATAAATAAAGAGAAGGGAGAAAGAAAGGGAAGGTAAAAAAATGTCTGGGGATACAAATCTCTGTAGCTCTGCTGAAGTATGCTACACTTATTAAGGCTGTTTGAGGGTCTGTTCCATTACATTTATGGCTTCTTGTTCGGTGACTAGGAACAGTACAGAATGCAACCTGTGTATGACCAACACAAAGCAGCCTGGTAATAGAGCTTGATCATTTCTGCTGGCTTTTAAAATTGAAATGGAGGACGTGTACTATTATATCAGGTTCAAATAAAGCTGTGTAGGAAGCACAGAAAGGGAACCACGCAGGTTATGTCATACTCAAGCGTCTCTTGTTTAAAGACTCACAGACACAGCTCTGAAAAGCAAATATGATTCTCATTGGAAGCATACACAATACAGAAAGGAAAAAAGAGCCCACAAATCCTTAGTGTAGCTTATTCATTGAAGGAGATGCTGGCTGACAAAGGGTCAGAATGCCATGAACCACAGAGCCTGCAGATTTATGAGGAAAAAAAAGTATTTGTTTCTGAAAACCCGTTTAGACAAGTTATAAGAGCCCCCAGGGAGTTTTAGCTTGTCTGTCCAGCACCTACTGAACAAATAACTGACATTTTTCCCTGACCTTGCCAGTATTACAGCTCACTTTAACAAGGATAAACCTGGGAAAAAAAATCTCTAATGCATTAAGCACAAACATGCTAAATTCAACATCAGGAATGCAAGTCTGTTTACAATGTGCCTGAGAGACTTGAGGAAATCAAAATGGACATGAATATGTAGATTATTTTGGCTTTGAGCAAGCTGTAGCCAATGTAAAAAAAAATCTGCATTAATATTTACATTATACTGTACATTCTCTAGAGGTAAAACAGATAGGAGTAAGGAAAAAAAAGGAGTATAGCTTTGGGAGGAGAAAGATACTTGTGAAGAAATCAAAGTGCCTTACACAGAAGCACACTCTTTTTGTAATCATAAAAACAATAATAGCCATGATGTGAATAGATTGAAGAATTCCAGAATATATGAAGTCAGATGTAAGAGGACAAAAATGTTGGAAGTATGAAGACACATGAAAGCCCCCATGCCTGACAATAAGTACAAAGAGTACAAGAACAAATTAGAAAGAAAAATGTTGAGCTTCTTAAAAATAACAGCAAGTAAAAAATTAAATTTTATCCTATCTATTGTTAGAATAAAGAACAGAAAAAAATGAAATAATATGTAATAATAGAAAAATAAAACAGTGGATATTATATATAAAAAAGTGGAATTAGTAAAACTAGCATTGGCTAGAAAGAGCAGTGAAAGAATTAGATATATTATTTGTTGCTGTGATTTTTAAAGGTACATGGTAGGGTTAAGTGGGTAAATCCCTTAAAGCTTTTTCAAACTATCACTTGATATATTTAATTACATCAAAATATCTTAAATTAATAGTATTAATAAAACATATTTGAGGCACCTGCAACTAGAAACTATCAGAGTTAATGTTGCTCATTCAACTTAAATTTTCACTTTGTCTTCCAAATTCTTATTGACCTTGCGTGCAGTGTATCATAGTCTTTATTTAAATTCTCACATATATTGCTTGTGTGACCCTTTTTCCTCTCAAGAACCCTAACCCCTTCCCTTAGTGGTATAAAAAAAATTCATTTGATAGGGTATTTTCACAGCTTAACTTCTTTCTTGGTGCTCGTGATTATGTCCATATATGAACAAAAAACATGTTGCAGCAGGAAATGATGAGTAAAACAACTGACTGGTTCTCAGGCACCATCTATGTATGTAATTTGATCATTTCATTCCAGACTAGATTTTACAGAACTAACCAGAAAGATGAATTGCAAAATCACTCACTAGTTTGAGATACATTCCTGTACATTCCAAAAGTTCTGTTTTGTTTTGGTTTCAAACAAACAAACAAAAAAGTTATTTTCATAGTGATCTGGTATCTCCATCAAATCATAGCAGATGATGTGGACAGCTCAGGCACATGCACTGAGCTTTATATGCTGCAGACAGAAATACTGGATTTTCATCTTGTAAGTACAGGACTCCCGTCATCCCTTTCCTCCCCTATCCATCAGATCTATAGTTCAGAGGCTGCATGGTCCTATTAAATAGAAGACTAGGAAAGCTGGATCTCATAGGTCATTGCATCCAAGGAGCATCTGGGAGTTATCATCTCAAGATGATACTTCTGATCTCTTCAGGTTACTTCTGCTGCTATTTCCCTCTCTTTCTGGCGTATTTCAGGATCAACTTCATCCCATGCTGAATTTCATGAAAATTTTAGAATCCTGCAGTCTCACTATTAATTGCCACTTGATCCCAAAGCATTCTATACCTTCAACTATAAGACATACAGACCAAAATGGAAATACATGATCAAAGAAGACAGCAACATAAGAAGAGAAAGCTAAATACTTTTGCAAGAATCTGAAAGAATCAATTGAACAACTTTCTCTAGGGCTGCAAAATACCTTAAATCTGAAATTAAGAGACTAATGCCATTTGACAACAGATAATGTCCAAGTTAACATAACCATCTTGTCCTCTGCTATCAATATAAATTACCTACTTACTGAAAGAAAAAGAAGGACAAAATAGTGTTGGTCCTAAGTTATCCTTATTCTTGGATGATGAATGTTAATGAAGTAATCCTGTAGGTATGCATTTAATTTGCCAGGTAATTCATGTTCTTGCTTTGTACCAAATTCCTTAAATCCTCTATGTGGTAGTTTGTTCAAAAGCAGTTTCATTTAGAAGAACTCAATGACTTTTCTCCAGGATGAAATACTTATAGAGTTTCGGGGGAGAGTTCATGCATTCAGACTATAGGAATGAGATCATACCAAGCTTCCCCGTTCTACAAAGGCTTTGCGCTCCCTGTTCCAGCAGGACTTGCACCACTAACAGTGCTACATCCTCATGCCATGCTTCAGAGATGCAGCATACACGCTTAACATTATCATATAAGACACTTATATTGGTCATTCAGGTAGGTTGCAGTACAATTTCAGGTACTTTAAGTGGATAGAAGGAAAGTAAATTAGTCTGAAGGCCAGAAGGCCAATACACAAATGCTTTCGAAAACCAAACCAGACAGTACAAAGTATGGACACAGTGGCACAAGGGAAGTGTGTGGAGCAAAGTTTACACAAACTTCACTGCAATATCTGGTCTGTGAATGAACACTTGTACTTGTCGCTTTGAATGCTCTGCACCAACCTTTCTGGTACTGAACTCTGCTTACTTAAACCATCATCCTGAGGCAAAAACGCAAGGGAACAATAAGTTCCACACCATACCTCGCAGGTCAATAAAATCCGACTTTGTTGGACCCAATGTGATAAACACATTTCAAGGGAAAGCATTCCTGTTTTGACAATACCCTGCCTCTGGGAACTGTCAGCGAGAACATCCATACTGATTTCAACTGTCAGATTCATGATAGCTGGGATTCAGACTGTGTATAGCTTTATAAAATCTTTGAAAACTCATCAGCTAGAAGTGAGAGAGATGTCTCTCAGTATCACAGCTGGTGGAACAGTGAGTAAATTGCCTAAACATTTAAAAAATAGATTTAAAAATTATGTTGCTCAGGTTCACAATTTTGGCAGATTAAAACTTAGGTGGAACTGAACTGAATTCATATAATGAATTTTAATTTTGATGTATTTCAGGATATATACCAATACTAAGAGCCCTATCATACTGGATATTCCTTTTGGGCACTTCAGAGAGTAATTCAGATCTCTGCTGGATTAATAGCCCTGTACAGATACCTAAATCACAGAAAGTCTGGAATAACTAGACTCCGGAGTTCAGCACCTCAAATAAACATGTAAAATGAAGCAATTAATCCATTCATAGATGTCTATAATGCTAGTCGTAGGCACTAAGATGTCATGGATCTGATCTCACTAAAATAAAAAAGGTTTCAATAAAATAATTCAAAGAAATAATTATATATATAAAAATTATTAATGCTTAGTAACAAAAGTGTTTCTACGTAACCATGACAGATAGGCATCTATTTTGTATTTTCTGTTTGTTTTAGTAACAGTTGAATTTGCATATAATCAAATCACTCTATGAGTCTTAAAAAATGTAAACACCAACAAAACCTCGTTACTTATATCATCATGAAGTGAAGAATTGGCAGTATGGTAGCAAATATGAGAGAGATGTGTATACGCAGAAATCTCACTATGTGCACAATCACAAACAAACTAGCTTTTAGGAGGGTAATTTGTGTGTGGAAATGCTCATTTGTCATATATAACTACCAGGCAGGAGGGATATGGGAATACCTTTTTGTGAAGAACATATTTTATATCTCAAAAGGATTTTTCTTTCATCTGGATTTTCCTTTGCTGAAAATATCAGCTCAGTCGCAAAAACTTCCCTCATACAATCACTTCACTACAGAGTGGTATTCCAAACAATGCTTTTTTGTATGTTTGTTTTTAGGACAGATAGGATAGGACCAATACTCTAAGTGGTTAGCAGCTAACACTTTTAAATGAAATTAAAAGAATTAAGATTCATATAATTTGAGGGATAAAGTCTTCTCTTTTTACCTTTCATATCATTATCTGGAATTCCTTCACATTTCCAAACTCATTTTTAAATTCCCATAAAAATACGGAGAAATTAACAAATAGGACAAAATATGGGATCATCAAAGGAATATAGAAGAAAAAAATGGTTTGTTGAGCAAAGTTGTGAGGAAAGCTGCATGAAGTAGGTACAATGGACAAAAGAGTGAAGTTCCTTGGTCAACAGATATAAAGGACATTCTCAATTAGCTAAATGGACTTTGAAGCTCCAGCTTCATGTTGTCTTAAATCAATTACTACATGGAAATAATTTAATGAATAATGAATAACTGAGAGGTTAAAAGTCAGATCCTGGGAGCATTTAAGTATCTTCTTAAGTGTATATCTCAGTATAATGCCATGAGATTAACTAGGAGAGTTTGCTGTACCTGCATTGGAAAGAGTCATGCATCCCCAAATCTCAGATCTATTTTCTGTTAGCTTCTTAGAATAAATTTTCTATCTCTCTTCTGCCTAGTGAAATAATCACTTGCAACGTCCTTCTCTCATGACTCCATCAAGGATAGGGATGAGATGAATAGTCACCTATAGTACTGTTTATGAAATAGCATATAGCAGCTTAAGATACTGTCTGCCAATGTGCAAGTCATTTCCTGTTTTCTTGCCTTTCAATAGTAGTCCTTCAATAGCAGATAGGAAAGACAGTATATATTTGAATAGCAGACATCCAAGGCAAAATATTTGCTCATGAAGTAATTGAGTGACTGGAAGACAAAGATAATTTTCTTATTATTAATCCTAACAGTTTAGCTCAGAGTACCTGCATATTTCCACTGCATATTCAGCTTCATTGAATATTTTTTCTCCTTTTTTGACATGTGGTTATTTAATCTTCTGCCAACACCATCTACCAAATGCTTTTTTTCCCTGCTATGTGCGTGAAGTTTTTATACTATTGATGTTTTCACAGTGAACGGTGTATGTGTGTCAAATTATAGCTATTGATCTATGTTTGTTTTTTAATATGTATAGTTTTTTTAGATAGTATTATAGTTTGTCTGATTGTGGATATATAAATAAAAGAAGGAAAGAGGAGAAGAAAAAATGCTATTTTTATTTTTTTATGAATTTCATTGTTGAAGGAGTACTGTTTATTTGAATTGAAAATATACTGAAATCAATGTTTCTTTAGATATGAGTTACTTTTCTTTTTCTGAGCAACAAATTGAAGTTATAGGACATGGAATCTTAGTAGGAAAACAAACTGAACAACATTGGCCTCCTTTATTTTCCTTTGAAAAAAATAAAAAAGAGAGATCTTTTTATATCTCTTTTGTGTCACTTTTTTCTCAGAAGTTTCTGTTCAAGCTACCCCAATAGCATTCAGGGTTTGAAATAGATGCTGTCAACCAGTTAACAAAATAAATAAATAAAAATAGTCCCTGTGAGTGATGCCCTCTTCAGTAGTGTGAAAAGCAAGTAATTTTCCAAGCAGTTTTGTTTTTCTCTTTTTCTCCTCCATTTTGCAGCTATTATTTTTCTTCTGTAACACATGGCTAGAAAGAAATGAATGCCAGCAATTCTATTCAATGGTCAAAAGAGCAGACTGGGACCTCAAGGAAAAGACATGGCTTTCCTGTGCTCTATGGTGATCTGGTGTGTGGATTTCAACAAAGCTTTTCACCTTGCTATATATCCTGTCAGGAACTGTGCTATGTGGTACAGCACGAGATATTCTACTTCTTGTTCAAAATTAGTAATGGAAATTATAAACTTCTTTCAACAAAACAAATGTATTTTATTTTGCCAACAGTAGCTGGAATGCCAGCTTTTATACTGACTTGGTAGGACGATATTTATTCAGTAAATAAGTATGCCTTGCTCAGATAGTATTTTGAAAACCTTCTGGATGAAAGTAGAATGATGAAACCAAAGGACTATGTAGATAAAAAAAGACCTGCAGAGCACAAAGAGCAGGTTTGCACTTTAGCAATAAAACCCAACCTTAATGACAAGTAGTAACGACACATGTCCAATATTCACTAACATAAAAATTCAAACACAGCACAATCTAGTCTAAGTCTAAACCCACTGTGGAAGAATTGCTTGAAAAGCAGGAACTTAGAGAAAAACTAGGGCCTAACAAAAGCTTTGGCATTACAGAAGCTTTCTGAGGGCGATACAGTTACCACTTCCTGGATGATCTGTTTTGCACAGACTCTGCTCCTCCACGGATTCCTAGGCAACACAATCTGCCCTCCTCACAGCTCTAAAGAGCAGTAATGGAGAGGAGTGAAGACATCACAGCTCGACTCTGTTGTACTACCTGTGCTGATAACCTGCACAGTACATTACCTGAATGTACAGAAAAAGTGTAAAAGTTGAACTAAGGAGGAAAGAAATTAGAGGAGGGAAGATTCAATCGTAACTCCTGAGTCAGTCCATGGGCTGATCCCCCTTTCTCTCCCCTCACGCTGAGGCGACGCCTGAGGAGACTCGAGACTGAGAGCCCTCTCCCATCTTCTGGGGTGAGTGATGATTGTACATTTGTACATCAGAGCTAGCTGAAAATCCCACTCTCTAGTAGAGAATTTCCTGTACTGACATCTGAAACCTGCTTTGTAAATTTTGCATTTGAACAAAAAAAGATATTTGTGAACTTGACTATTTGTTTGGAAGGCGATCGGACCTATTGTTGACAGATGTTCATGAATTCGATACTGCCAGACTAAAGCTTAGAGGTGATCGCATATTCGGGAACTGGATTTGCTCCTAGGTAGGTGAACAGACCTACCGTTGACAGACTCTTCATGAACCTGATATACGTAGTCGAGTGTATAGCTGACATAGTATTTGATAACTCATTCCCCACCTCCCCACAGTTTTCAAACTGCAACACCCACAAAGATAAGAGAAAGGAGATTTTAGCTTTAAGTTTTCCCTTTCAGACTGTATATTTTATTTCCCGCCCAATTTTTCTAGGGGTTCTTAAAGAACCTATGACTACAGCTTTTCTTCAGGTAAGTAGGGCTTGAACTCTGAGAGGATTGTGCCATTAAAGTTACCATTTTTTATTGAGGGATAAAGATTTTTTTTCCATTAAATAGTATTTTTTTCCTCTTCTGTTTTCTCTTTTACTGGTTATTGAGGTGACACATCCACCTCGACTATCATTTATCATTATGAACTATGATTTCCTCAGCTACTCTAGGACTAGATTCATATACACTTACTATCTCATCTATAGTGACAGAGGGTCCATATTTCCTCTTTTTCTACTCCCTACACATCTATGATTTCTTATTTTTTTGAATATAAATGTCTAATTCATCTAACAAATTCATTCTGTAAAAAAAATACAGCAAGTATATCCCTCCTCTCAATTTAGAGGTGAAGTATTATTAGCCAATCAAAATGCAAATTAATTTCATCTTATTAGTTGCTTTTATTTCTAGGTTATCAAACACATCTCTTTACTGAGATTATCTCATACACTACCTGTATAAATTCTCAGTGCTTGCTTTAAAGATCCTTCTAAGCATTTACCAGCAGTGAAGTTATGATGTCAGCTTCTCACCTTCTGCCTACACAGTAAAATCCAAGTCTAAAATCTTTTCACCTTAAAAAAGGTGAGAAATATCTCCTGAAAAAATATCAAAACCTGAAAAAATGTCTGAAATACAATGATTAAGCCTTATTTTGATCCTCCATTGTGCCTTGTACTGTTCCTGTTCAAATCAGCTGACATTTTCTAAGGATCTGATGTCTGACCCTCACCTCTCTCCTTCAGTAACATTTTTTCTTTCTTTTATCTTTTTTTTTTCTTTTTAATCTTCTACCTTTCCTTTCATATTCACATTAGTAGCAATGAAAAGAGAAATTATTTAGGAGCCAAGTATCTATGGAAATGATGAATTGAAGGATGAAAGAAGGGTACATAAGTCACAATAGCGATGAAAATGAATATGATATAAACTAAAAGAAGGAAGTGACCATTCTAAGTCCTGAAAAAACTAACCAAGGCCCTATATATATCAAATGTGATGGTTGCATTACTTGAGAATTTGTAGTACAATTTTGTACTCCCTTCTTCTAGTGTTGGATATCAAGTAGGAAAGTAGAAAAATTATGATCATGACCTACAGCTACATTCATGGTCATGATATCACAGTGAAGCCAATGAATTGCTTAGTTTTTATTCAGGTAGTTAAGAAGTGTACTAGATCTCACTCACAATAATTCAACTAGAATTTTTTTCTATTAGTACAAAATACAAACAAATATCAAAATTCAGTTTCCATGTTCTAAACCGGTTCAAGGAGAGATTTCTAAGGATATCAAGAATATTTAGAAGCCTGGAAAGCCTGACAAGTATGAAAAAATACAGAGGCTGTTTAGTCTAAGGAAGAGAAAAAATCAGGATGAATGAGGCATATTTCAGTTATTCTGAAGGTAGGGGTACAGAGTAAGGTGTATCTACACTATGGGTAGGGGCAATTGCCTTGAATTACTGAAATAGGATTTAACAAAAGCAACAGAAACAGTTTCATAATGGTCAAGAAAATGAAACACTGTCATAGACTGTCCTAAGATTTTAAAGAAGATATTATACAAGCAGATGTCATGAACAAGTGAAATGGAATTGCAATGATCTTAAGGTAGTTTCTTTGAACCTTGCACGCTCTCATTTTTTTTTCTATGATTTTCATAATTGTGCCAAGCCTTGTGCACACACTTAAAGGTGCTCTATTGCATTTCTTAGTGAAAATATTAGTACTACAAGCTACAACACCTTCTTTAGTGAAGATACTCTATTAGAAATAAGGATGGAAGTTTATACTTACAGTATAGAAAATGTCTTGCATTGGACATTTTGTGTGTTATTAAACCTACCAAAACACGTGTTGGAAGTGTTGGCGAGAGGACATTTAAATATCATTTTAAGTGTCCATCTTAGTATTTTCATTAACCAAACACACAATTCAAACACATCAAAATAATGGGTGGTAATACACTTCTTTTTTTTTTTTGCATTTTATTTTTATGCATAAACATATTGGCTCTGCATTGACTGTATATATATTCAATATCATATTTGTTAAATCAAAATGAATGGAGATATTTTCTAATGGAATTCAGAAAATTACCATGCGAATGTAGCAAAGAATTTAAATTCAGGATACTGTATCTGAAACAGTGGCAATTTGAAATCCTTATCAGGATCCAGATTCTTTTGAATTCCTCTCATTATTGTATTCATCTAAAGGATGGTTTAAAGAATAGCAGAATCAGTTTTCTTGAGGAGGAAAGAATTATATTCCCTTAGCTGGAAGTCCTTCCCTCTACCCAAGTCCAGTTTCAGAAGGGACCCTTCCATTCTCCCCTCAGATAAAGAGTTAGCCACATCCCTTATTGTGGTTTTAAAAATCTTAAAAGAAATTGTGTAAACATTTTCCAGCCTCATGCAGCTGGAGCCCTGAAGCACTGAGCTACAAGCAGTGGTGGAGTGCTGTGCTGTGTTTTTGCAAGTACAAGACAGAAAATCTATGTAATTACCTCTGAAGCAGAAGAAGCTGTGCAGCCTGACAGAACAGCATGTGTAGGAAGCACTTTGTCAGGTCTCTGCTGACTAATTTCCCACTCTACACATTTTTTTTCCCTAGTAGTCTTTCAGGATTAACCCTCCCTATGCCAATATTTTATCGCTCTACCCCACTGTATGTGAAATCATACAAGTAGGTTCAGCGCTGGATTCAAGGCTGGTAGACCTAGCCCATTGAAAGCCTGCAGGTAAATAAAGAACTGTGGAGATAGCTGACTGCAAAGAGAGGAAGGGAAGGTGACCAGTGACCTAAGTGGGCGTTTCTTTTTCCCAAACACTTACACAAATGTGGTTTTCCCAGCATGAGTTTTGATCTGAATATGCTAAGGCAGTGCTTGCTCATGCAGGTATCAGCTCACCATGGACCTAGAAAAGTTTCCCAGGGCTTCAGACAGTAAGTGACACTGGGAAATCTATGTTCTCACTTCCAATGATTTAGGAACAAAAACCAAAAAGCTTTCCAGGACCTTCTCAACTTAGTCTAGCTTAGTCTAGACTGGCTTAGTCTAGACTTGTTTAGTCTAGTTCCCAGCTATTTCAGATCATCCTTGTCTTTCCTCTTGCCCATGAACATATGAAGTTTCATCTTCAAATTCACTTCAGTCTCATTACTTTCATCGGACAGATGCTAGAGATTTATCAGATTTATCTGATTTTTCAGAGCTTTATCTCATTTCCAGCCAAAGATATTTGTGGCTATATCTAACCACATGCTCTTTCTGTAAGTTTCAAGTGACACTAGTGAGAGAGTTGTTTTAGGTGGCTAAAATGGTGGAAGACTCTCTGGAAATACAAGTGAAGTCATTCATCAGACATATGCTAACTTTCCCCACTTAGTTTCACTTAGTTTCCATTTGGATCTGGAGTTCAGAGCTGGAGTTGTAGAAAGTAAGCCTAGAAATTTTGCTTTAATCTCCATTCCAAGCTCTCACAAAACACAGTTTGTAGATCACTGTCTTCAGTTCTGAATGCAGCCCAGGCCATCTAATCACTTAGTGAGTTCAGGGAGACTAGACGCTCCTCTTATGTAGTTTGAAATGCAAAACTGTTGCGATCCTTTCTATTTGCTCAGTTTAGCAGCACACACTAAATTACAGGAGTTTTTTTCCTGTATTTTTTTTCCCTCACAGTGTTTATGGTACTATTTGTACTTTTTGTGTTTGTTTATTTCGAGGGGTTGTGAAAAAAAAAATAAAAAGGCTACCTTGATTCCATAAGCAATTATTTTCAATTAATCCTCCATGTTTAATTGTCTTTATTCATACCATAACTCTGTCCACATTATGTGACTCAATGCAGTAACTTTACTAAAATAGATGACTGAATAGTTAGTTTCAACCATTTATTTCTTAAACTTCCCTCTTCTTTCTAACATTCAGTTATTTATTTCACTTTTTGTTCTTTTTTTCTTATTTTTCATCTATATTTCTTTCCATTCACTTTCCAGCTCCCTTCTTTGGTTCTGTTCATTTAGCTGCAAACTGCCAAACCTACATTTGAATGTAGATTCTTTTTTTTAATTAAAGAGAGAGAGACATGAGCTTTTTTTTCATATTCTCAGAATTTCTATTAAAATTTATAACCATGCGACCCTAAAGCTCTTGGTAAGATGGACATTTAGCTATAAACAGGTCTCTTGTACAACAGTGGTATACTGACAGCAGCTGGACAGAGGAAATTGGGTGTGCACAATTAATTTTTAAATATATAACTGGGACAAAGATCTTGTTAAATGCAGTCAAGAAAGAGTAATGTATACTTGAAAAATGAGTGTAATCTGTATTTCCTTTTATTATCAAGGACAGTTAATATTTTACTGAGGATTTTTTATTAGTCCATAGCTTACCTGTTCAGCTGCCTACACTTTATTTATACACTTTTATCAAAGTATACACTCTGGGCATTTGGGGCCTTGCTCCTTCCAGTCATGTCTGTCATGTGCAGTGAACCTGCCAAACTTGTTTGCTTTACCTTCATCCCATGGTGGGTGCCTTTTCTTTCTTCCAAAATGAGTAGTCTTTTTGTAAAGCAAAGATACTGCAGTGCTAGCAGTCCTTATATATCCTCTTTTCAGTCTGAATTGGGATCACAATGCTCCTAAAGTTGGTATTATCATTTCAAATATATATTTTTTTTAATTATGAAAAATTCCCTTGGATACTGTCGTCTACATCAAGAGTCAGTAATAATTTTTTTAAAGTAGGAAATAAGCCCTGACTTATTGAAAACAAATTAATGGGGTTCCACATATCCTCTCCAATAAGATATGACTGATATTTAGCTGATATTAGAAGACCTCAAATATATGGTAACATATTAAAGTTAATAAGTTTAAAATTCAAAAAAGTTTAAGTGCAAAACTCTGAATCATTGTTCATTCTTCAGCTTTGGGGTTTGATACTCAGCTGATGTGAGCTGGTGTTATTTACACCAGCCATTCAAGTAAAAATTTAAATTTTGATCTATTAAATAGAACTTGGAAATTTCTAACCACATAGATGCAATTCTACCTTTCAAGAATTTCATTACTCTGTTTTCAGCCAAATGGGAAAAAATAAGAAAAAAAAGTTTCAAGTTTCATGTTGTTGTTGCATTTGGAATGAAGAAAAAAAGAATCATAATTAAATCATAACTAGGAGGAAAAGCAGTAAGAAAAAAATGCATCAAAAAGTGGTTTTTAGACCAATGCTGAAAAATACGTTGCTTTCACTAGCTCATAAATGTATCATTTTGCTTTGAGTTAAGGAACAGGCTTTTTGTTTTTTGTTTTAAGTTTGTCAGTTTATTTATTATTATTGTTCATGTTGTCTGACTGAGTGAGGTTCTTGGGCACTGACATACTTATGGTCTCTGAGCATAGTCCCTCATTGGGCAACAAAAATTCAGTGAAAACATCCTGGCAATTCTGACTATATCCATTAATTTATAGCAAACATTTTCTATACATAATTTTCAGACCAATATAGTGATTTCTTGCTTTGAAAGAAACAAAATACTTTATGAGACTTAGCAGGCAGATAAAATAACACTATACTTGTAGCTATGGACTTGAATCTTGGTAACTGCAATTCTCATAGGAATTCTTTTCATAGGACAGGAACCCTGAGCTTCCTGGGGAAATTAGAAAATTCACTGGGAAGACAATTTTTTATATATTTTGTTTTTTTCTTTTTCACTTACTTTTCCTTCTTGCTGATCATTTCTAGTCATTTTTAGTTAATTCTAGTTTTAGTTAATGGAAGGAATACATATCTCTGATGGGCATTTCCTAAGAGTGATTCATTCCATTCTATCATCCAAAAGCGGGCAAGATGATTACTTCCAAAGGTTTTTCCCCTCACTGGCCAAAAGGAGCAATAATGCTTCTACCTTAATCAGTTCAATTAGATATAACCTCATATATCTAAATAAAAAGTGAGGTATCTCAATTAGATATCTATTTTTGCGTGTCAACTCATCCTTCCATGTAGGGAAAGAAATTGCTCCAGGTTACAGGCTGCTTGGATTAGGAAATATCCAAGACAGGATAACAGGATAATGGGATAAGATAACAACCATTATGATGTGATAGAAGAGGTAGAACAGCCTCTGGGACCCAGGATCTCCAGTTCCAGGGCTCAGAGCTCAGCTAGGGCTCAGCTCTCTGAACTGCCCTAAGTGCCCTAAGTACATAAGGTAGCCTGGAATTAGTGGGGAGGTTTTGGTGGGTTTTGTTTGTTTGTTTGTTTGTTTGCTTGTTTGTTTGTTGTATTCTTCTGATGATGTCCTCCAATCCTGTGCCCAAAGGGCCAATGTGTCAAAATGCCAAGATTATCCAAGTTAGTATGTTCTCTTTGCTCTGAGACTAAATGGTTTTGCCATTCAACCTGAAAACACAAAACACAAAATAATGCAGGAAACTGTAAAAGAAAAGTGCTAAGTTAACACAATGACACAATGGAATGAATGTCATTAACTACTAATGAGGAAATGAGGATATTGAGATGAGAGGCCTCTTTTTTTATTATTTTTTCTTCTCTTTCCCTCTTTTTAATAATATTCTTATCCAACTGTTAGGAAGAAATGCACTGTATAAGCTTTGGAAGAAATTATCATTCAGTAGTTATAGCAAATCATTTTGTATATTCTGTAAGCTTGGAATTTTTATGGCTGAATATAAAGACTAAGAGTCCACTTTAATTCTCATTCACTTTGATTCAAATACAGAATAATTCTACTGCATGCCCAGCTCTGATGTGCATGCAACTATTCTACCTTTTCTGTGCTGCAGAAATGGGAATCAAATCTGAGGAAAATATCTTGCAACCAAGTCTACTTTCTCATTGTAATTCCAATGTTCTCCTGTTAAGAGGATTTTAAGGGGGAGAGTTCCTTGTCTATAATATCTACTAAAGTACTCAGGACACAGATTGATTAGAGAGAAGAAAGAGATATTGATTAACTGCATGATTACTCCACTCAAACTGAGATTCCTCAGACTTCAGAAAATATCTAATTATTTTTTCAGCACCAAAACTTTGTTAGATGTTTATGTATGTAACTCACTAAATAGCTGCAGTGAGTCTTCCAAATAGAGATGGATTTTTTTTTTCATAGGAAATGTTTTGTTTTATTATGAATTATGACTCTTTTCAATCAGGAGCACAGTTTCTTGCTTTCTTGAGACATGTTTCCACAAAATGTTGGAGGAAAAGGACCTGAAATTGTAAGAATATATTTATTTATTTTTTTTTCCCTAAAATGAAAACTATTTATTTCCTTCATTTCCTAAAATGAAGCCTTCCAGGGCTACCAGGATGATCAGGGGCCTGGAACATCTGCCCTATGAGCAAAGGCTGAGGGAGCTGGGCCTATTCAGCC
>JAUBOD010000950.1:525217-573967 GCA_032353885.1 Nothura maculosa
AACTGAAGCATCGGAAGTTCCACAGGAACTTCAGGAAGCATTTCCTCACTGTGAGGGTGACAGAGCCCTGGAACAGGATGCCCAGAGAGGTTGTGGAGTCTCCTTCTTTCGAGATCTTTAAAACCCGCCTGGATGCAGCCCTGAGCCGTGTGCTCTATGTGACCCTGTGTGTGCAAGGGGCTTGGACTAGATGACCTCTAAGGTCCCTTCCAACCTTACACATTCTATGATTCTATGATTCTATACTATTTAGATTCAAGTCCATTCCTTTTCTTAGGAGTATGTATGCATTTATCATGTGTTTTATAACCAAAAAGAGCCCAAAAGCCATATAAATAAATAAATTATAGAAAATATGAGGAAAGATGTCTATGATGCTTCTTTTTTATGTATATATATTTAATTCACTCTTTCCTTTTTCTTTCCTTTTCTCTTTAGATTTTGATTTCTGTCTGACTTCTACATGGAAAAAATAATCCTCAAAATATTAGAAATTCTTGCTAGATGGATTAAGCAAGTGTTTATCCAGTTCTAGCCACAGATCCCACTCTTTGCTGACCTACAGGGGACATGCCTTGTTACATCTCCAGCAGTGTAACTTTAGGTCGTGGTGGAACAAATCAGGTGTTTGGCTTTGGTTGTCCCCGGCCAAATCACTGCTGTACAACCAAGAGGGCGGCCACCACACACTGTTCACAGGAGGATTATTGAATGAATTAACATAGTCCTTGGAATAATCATCTTTTAACAAACATGACATCATTTCATTAGCATGATGACTTTCATACTAAGTGGGATACCTATTATTGCATTTCCTTGAGAAGAATGTATGCATTCGGGACTATATCTGAAATAAATGAACCGAGAGAAGGATAATATTTTCCTGTTTGCTAGAGCTGCCTTCACAGCAGCATCTTCTAGTACATTCTGAGAAAATAGATGGTTCAGGTTGTGTTTAGGCATCGTTGATACTGAGAAAGCAAAAGAGTTTGCTGAAGGATTTATGACACATAATTTTTTATGATGTTTTTCATATTCTTTTTATTTATCTGATTGTTTAATCTATATAATCATATAGGATTTTAGTACCTGAATGGATGTATTTATTATGATTTAAAGTTTGTGTGTGTATGAACAAGTCACAAATCAATCGTGCTTCCATGTCAGGCCTATAATTATAACTATTAGAATGAGTAATTGGATATTTTTTTCTTTTCATATAGGCCTCGCTTATGAACAGTTCACTTCAACTGTTTGCTATTCATACTATGTAGCATTCATCTAAGTCATGGGGTGATGTATTGTTCATTAATTTGACAACTGAACTCTTATCATTAAAAAAGGAATGAGCATATGAATAGTAAACTAGCAATGTATTGTCTGAACAAACTGTCAGACATGGTACAATTTGTTCTAAAAGTTGTGACATTTTGTTGAAACTGTAAGTATCTGGGAGTTTTTCACATAAATATGAAAAACAACTAATAGATTCCTAAGAAACTGGGCTACAGATTTATTTTTTCTTTACTTTTTTTTATGAATGATCAAAGGCAGTCTTCTACATCCATGCTTAGGGACCTAAATGGCTTATTTTCCATGACCTGGCCAAGAGCTGTCATTAATCTGAATGATATATAGTGTCATATACATGAACTTAAATGATATACCTTTCTCAACACTTCAGAAAGTCAGTTCACCACTTCTAGAACCTACTAAGCTGTGTCTGTGAGCAGAAGTTTCACTGAAAAGAAACGTCACAAAAGGGTCGATTCTCATAGGTCTGCAGGCACCGCTTAAATATAAAATATATTGCATTCTAAGCTTTCTACTGCTTAAGCCTTAGGTGTAGTGCCTTGGCATTTCCCTTAATCATATTTACAAGAAAGAGGGTCCTCCTATACGCATAAACTACCCAGAAGAACTCACCTCTGCATTTAAAGCCAGAAATTTTCTTATAGGAATAAGCACATTCTACAACATCCCAGGTGATGGGCAAGTTTCCCAAGGATGTGGCTTGCACTCTGCACCTTGCCAACACTCCATTTAAGTTCTTTTCCAGATGAGTACCAGAGTTATTTTGCTTGTCTATTCATTGCAGATTGGCGTTAGATTTTGCAGATGTCTCCTGCTGTACCCAGTTAAGCTTGTGAAGGGTAGGTGCATACAGTAAAATATGATACAGTGCAAAGGTAATGAGCTAATGATCCACTACCCAGTCTTCTTTAACCTAGGCCTGGAAACTATCTGTGCTATATCCGTACCAGCACCTACAGAGCTGAGCTGCTGCTTGTGAAGATGGGCCTGTGATTGTTACCAACACAGATGACCCCACAGTTTCTCTGTGCTCTTTCAGGCCCAGGATGGCATCTTGGGCAGATAGACCCTGAAGAACTTTTAACACTACAATCAATGACTTGAATGAAATGAGTCCAGTGCCCACATTCACGAGTAAGAATGAATCTTCTACAGTTTGATCTATTTTATTCAGGAAAGAAGCAGTGTATTATCTCTTTGAGTACACCACCTCTTCCTTTATTCCAGCCACTGCTCTCTCCCAGACTGATAATTGGAATTTCCCCTCAAAGTCACTGAGATCATCTCATATAGAAGCCAGGTTTACATTTTCAGAAGCACAACTGGAGAGAGAAGCTTTAGATGAAGCAAAATGTATTTCTTCTGCTGCTTTATTGCAGCAGTTATTTGGAGCTATACGCAGCTGTTCTATCAATACAGCTGATGGTGGTAAAGTGCAAAGAAAATGAAATCAATGAAAATCTTCTTGATGGATCTGAGTTTCAAAGGGACAACATAAAACAAATCTCAGCTAAACTTTTCTGCAGAGAACTAAAACTAGCAACAGAGGCCTTTAATTGCCCTGCTAGTGCTTATAATATATGTACCTCTTCTCAGAGTTCTAATTTTCTTCTTGCTTCTTTCCAAATTAGGCATTGAGAGCATGTATGGAATGCTACAAGCACCTCCAGACACCCTTTTATAACAAGTTTCACAGTTCACTGATCCTTAAGAAATAGATTTTTCAAAGCTTCTCAGATAACTTTGAGATCACTTTTTACTGCTTAAGACATTTAGTAAGAGTAATAAGTCAAGTTTACTTCAGCAAGAGTTAGGGCTAGGTATCTCTACACAAAATTGAAAGCAAAATTCAAGGAGTAAAGAAATAATAGAACATATTTTGCAAAACCTTTCTCAAAATTGACCCTTTTTTTTTTCTAAAATCTTACATTTATAAATTTTAGGGTTTGCATTGAGTTGATCCAGGCCATATCTTTTGAATATTTCTTCTGAAAACTGACCTCTACTTCTGGACAAAGACCTCATCTTTTACCTCTATTTTACTGAAGAAATATGCAATGCAAATGCACCATTCAGCTAGCAACTGGTGTTGTAATGATCTTATTTCCTAATATTTAATTGTGCATTTCTATCATGTACCAAGCCTGCATGAAATATTATTTAGTTTGCCTGAAAGAGGAATTCTTTTAAAGGGAAATCCTGTTGGCTGGCTGGCTTTCAGATTGCTGCAGTTTGGATGTCATTTAGTACCAGGTTTAGTACTGCTGCAGAGCTAATTGCAAAGTCCATCATAACGTAGCTCTAGTTTCACACTTCTACTAAATTTTTAGCGTAGGTCCTTTATCTATTTCTCAACATTCCATGAATCCTCTACCTGAAGAAACAGTAATTATTCATAAATCTTATTAATATTACAGTAATTGGCTTGCCCTCAGCATTTCAAAAAGATCTAACACTGATATGATTAAAAAATGAAATTTAGAATGAAGTTGTTAACCTGTATAAAACCTCCTTTAGTACTACTATTTTTAGACAACGCTATCATGCTTGAACACAGAATATAGGTCCTCTCACCTCCTGTGTCATTCTAAAGGAGATGCCTCATTTTCTTCTCCACCTTCTCCATCTGTTGAGGAGCTACTACTTGTTGTTGGCTTCTGGGCTGTCCAGAATCACTGAAATCTAGCTCATCATCTATCCCACATTAAAGCACTGTAAAATGTAAAAGGCCTGTAATCTTTTCTGTCTAATAATCCACTGATTAAAGCATGTTTAAAGTACATTGTTAATTTAATCTCCAAATCACTTTTTTTTTTCCTTTTCTTAAAGGCTTGCCCTCATATCTGCTCTATTTCAGAGCAGCAACTAATCCACCAGGCACCGGGGTTTGCTGATGAAGGACAAGACCATGTTAATGAGGTTGTTTTAGATATTTAGAAAGTACTACAGATTGGTTATTCTGTGTCCATATAAAAGGTGATTCAAAGCTGTGACTGATAGGATAAAGCCAGTCTGCTTCTGGGCACTGATTTTTAAAAAGCATCTTAAATCATGAAATCAATTCATTTCTAATCTTTGCAGTCTTCTGAAAGAGGAGAGGGAGGTAGATGTGAGTGACCAGTCAGAAAAGATCACATTCTTATTCTGCTTTCCATTTTCAGCATGAACTGAAAATTCTCATTTATAATCACTTGTTAACAATTTCTTGTTAACAAAACTTTTTGGACAGATTATCCTATGTGTCATAACTCTAGGAAAAGAAGTACAAACTTAAACACAGACATCCTTTTTCAAGGCCCTCTTTACCGATTTTGAGATAATGATCTGATTTTTCAAATGAAAGCTAGAGAAAGGTCAAATGTTCCAATTCATTGAGTGAAATAAAGAAATATATATACATAAACACACACTCTCACATACAAATATATAAATATATACTTACATATTTTCATAAAATTAGCTAAAGGTATTGATTAACTGCACTAAAATCAATAAAGTTGGATATGAGAATTCCAGAGAAACACACTTAATCTCTTATGAGTCTGCAATGACTTTTAAGAATAGGTGTATTTTACAAGCATTAACAGAGATATTCATCTTACCTAACCTTAAGAATTTCCAAATTAACAACTTGTCAAAGTAGATAGACAGTGGAGGGCGACAGATGCTTCAAAGACATGATTAACCTTTCTTACCATAAGTACCTCTTTATAGCATGATAAAATGTTCCATGAAGGGATGTGATTCTCCATTGACCAAAGAAGATGAAAAGACAGCAAGTTTGGAGAAAGCACCAAATGTGTAGATGTCTAAAGCTAAGTGATCTGAAGTCCACATTGGTATTGTTTTATTTAAGACCTGAAAGCTGGATGTCTGTCACATCCAAATAAATGAGATATGTTTATTCATCTTTAAATACTACTTCAAGAATCTAATCAGGAAACTAGTCTTAAAAAGCTGCTCATTTTCAATCAAGATCTAGTTTAGAGCCATCATTTTCTTTGAATCATTTTCTTTATCTTTTCACTTTCCTAAGAAGCTTTAATCCTCCAGATAAAAACAGATTTTTTTCTTTGGCATACTTTTCTTAATCTTGAAAGATTTAAAATTTATAAAAATTCTGCCTTTTTTGTCAAATGATTTATATTTATTGGGATTTTTTTTTCCTTCTCTCTCTTTCTCTCTCTCTCCTTTTTCTATATCATTTTCACAGGTTGGAAAAAAGCAATGGAAATTATAAGCAAGAGGAAATCTTTTCTTCTATTCTGCCTCAGGAATAGGGAGAAGAGGGCATTTGAGAATTGATCAAGACTTTAATAAATCACAGAAGATTAACATTCTCTCTAGTTTTTGCTACATTATGTATATCTATATTCCTTTCTCCTTCCTGTAAATGACAAGTGAATATCTCACACACATAGGGCAGAATATGAAAATAGCACCTGAATGCAGTTATCAAAAGCACAATGTTTTTCAAAATGTATATTATCTAACTTATGGCCCTTAATCTACAAATGATCTATTATGCTTTTTTATTTTCAACTATTAATCTATGCTTTATTATTTTCGTCTAGGATCTAACTGGAAACTTGTAAAGGTATGTCTTGTACTGCATTAAACTGCTTTTGGTGACTGTAGTTTATTACTTTGCCCATAAAACCAGCACAGCAAAACATATTTTATTAAGCAAACCGCTAAGTACCACTAATTTAACAGCAGTGGAAACATACTTTATTAATATTATAAGGATTAACGTAGAGCAAAAAGACACTGGCCATATTTTTAAATCATTATACAAAACATGTTGTTGACATTCTAAAGATAAGGTTGCCTCTAGCCAGCAACAATAGATCACTTCTGGTTGCTAATAGCTATGTAAAAATTGCTGGTCTGATTAATCTGTTGTACAACTGTGCAGAAGTGGATGGGTTTATATCAATGTCAGTGTGGATGCCATTCACTACCCATGTGACACTTATGGTTTGAATGGTTCATAGAATTTAAGGACAATAAGCTGCTTTTATTAGCAAAATACTAAATGCACACACGTGGACTATGGAAGTTTATCCAGTAAACTTACAACAGAAGGACTTAGGTTCTTTTTAGTACAAATGTGTCCTGATTTTTTTTTTAAAGAAAGCAATAAAGCAATAGTTCCCTGAGCTGGTCAAGTCTTCATTACAAGCAAAGGTATATGAAAAAGCTATAGAGTTCATACTTAAGCTGATAAGCTGAATCCATCTCACCTAGAGGCGTTTCTGTTGGAGATTTGACTTCCTGAGCTTTCTGGTTCTATCTTTGGGAATGTTACAGCTCATTCAAATGAAAATATGTAAGTGTAAAGAGGAGCCAACAGGACTCCATGAAGACCAGTGCAGCTGATGTGACTTTCTGTTAGTTGTGATCTAATTCTTTCCCTCCATATATTTCTATGCATATTTTTTTTTCTAATTTGCAAGATCTTTTTTTTAAATTTAGTCTTAATGACACACTTCACAATTCTTCTGTAAAAAAAAAAAAAGGCAATTGAGAGGTAACCTAACAAATACTTAAAGGAGAGTATTAAAGAAGCCAAGGTCAAACTCTTTCCAATAGTAGCTTTGTGATTTGAGATGTTCAGCCTGGATATGGTGAAAAACGTGCTTATCAGAACAGAATTGCATCACTAGGTAGATTAAAATAGGTTAAATAGAAAGCCTTAAATCATATAATCCAATCATGGTATGAATTTTCATTCATACATTGTTATACAAGATCTCAAAATATTTGGGAGACACTTTGTTACTTACTAAAAAATAAAATTAAATTAAAAAATGCAAGTATTACCTTGAATTACCTTGAAACACAATAGGTAACAAAAACAGATAAAAGCAAAATTGCAAGTGGGGCAGTTCTGAGATTTTTACATCTAAATGTTCCACACTGTAACCCTAAGATATTTTATGAGAAAAGTAAACAAAGCACAGATTGATAAACTTCCCACTGTGCTGCACAGGTACTGTTGCTCATTGCACTCCCTGGGGTAGAAGGCTTTTACTAGAGCTGTGTTAAGTAGCTTTAGAAATTAATTTTCCTATAATAGAGACATCTTTAAAAGCATGATCTTGCTGTGCAGTAAATCAATTCATGTGACAGATTTATTCTTTTATTGGGAATTTTGTCAAGGGGTTTAAAGTAAGGAGAACTAGTTCATATAAAATGAGAACTGTCTCAAATATTGGAGGAAGTATCTCCCACAGCAAAACTGAAGTTGCATACTCTGCCAGAAAGTTAGTTGAACATTTTTTGTCGGAGTAATTGATTTATCTTCTCTTTGAGTTGTGTAGATATACAACAGCTTACCGTCCCAAGTTTTATTTGTATTCATTGTCCCTTTACCTTACAGGTGCTTTCTGATTTTAGACAGAAAATAAAATAAGGCTAAAATACAACAAACCAAAAGATATTTTAGGTATTTCCAGAATGTTTCCAATTCACTAGAGCTTAAAAAAAAATGGAGAGCTCTCCATAGATTTTCAGCTATGTGTGACCAGTCAGTGAAATCTTTACATGAATCATTGCCACAAGAGTCTGATATTTAGAGAACCAGGATTATGTTCTCCACCTCTGCTACAGCTTTTCCATAAAATATATTGCTCGCCATTTAATCTGTCTTTGCTTTCATTTCTTTCGTTTACATTGAAATGCCTCTTCTGAGATGTGTGGCAAAAAGTTGTGCTCTTCCAAAGTGTTTGCTGCTTATTATCATCAGTCTTTGATTTATCATAAAGGGTGAGAGGGTGAGGCAGGTTATTTTGGGCATATATAAAGATTCTAGAAAAAAAAAAGTATGAATACAGGTCTAGAAAAGAGAAGCACAAGCAAAAAGATTGTGCTGGTTGAGTCTAGTAATGCAATACAAAGAGTAATTGGAAGTCTTGAAGCATGCAAAAAAAAATCTGCAAAAAGAGTAAACTAAGTCCATTTTTTATCCACAGAAACCTGGAGATTAAATTCAAAATTTAGAAAAGTTTTTTTTTTTTTTTTTTTCAAAGTAGGCACTGGAATGGATGGCCAAAAGTTCAAAGACTTTGTTTCTTTCTCAAAACAGGTAAGTTTTTAGTTTCACTCAATCCCACTTTGAATTCTGATTAAATGATCCCTTCAACTTCCTCTTGCTTATTCTGAATCCACCATTTTCTGATTTAGTTTTGTTTCAGCAAGACAATAAAGTACAATATCCCACAATATTTTGGCTGAATTTCAGACCAATCCAAATCCCATTCAGAATAAGGGACAGTCTGATTATCTGAATGCGCATTGCAGGATGTATTTTTTGTAGATAAACATTCATACTTCAAAACCAAACCTTTTGAGTTTCACCATTGCTACTTAACAAAACAGTCTCACTGGATTGGAGTTTTTCTTGGCACAGAGCTGCATGCAATTAAGAGTTCCACTAGCTGGGTTGTTCCTGCCTGCAAAAATGAATAGTTTCTGTATGAGTTTAAAAAAAAAAAGGAACTTATTCAGCAGTTGAAATATACAATAAAAATGTCACTGCTATCTTTGCTTTAATTATGGAGCTCACATTGTGATTATATTCTATACCAGTTTGTCAGAAAATGAGACTGTAACCATTATTGCTAAGCACTGTAACATCTCTTCTCTTCACTGAGTTTGTGTGCCCTCATTTTTATTCAGTCATATTCAAACCATATCCTTTTCTCACAGGTTTGCAATAACTAGGACATTTTTCTAGCTCATTCTGTCTGTT
The DNA here is from genome assembly GCA_032353885.1 of Nothura maculosa. NCBI lineage: Eukaryota > Metazoa > Chordata > Aves > Tinamiformes > Tinamidae > Nothura > Nothura maculosa. The sequence goes on from JAUBOD010000950.1 coordinate 534,288, forward strand.
ATAAATGAATAGCCTGGAAAATTTTCTTCTCACTTCCATGTTTAAAGGCACAGATCAAGGACAAAATAAAAAAAAATCTCTTCTGCCATTTGTGCAGAAGGCCTTCCAGAATCACAGGGGATCTCTAAGGCTTGTGCTATGCTAGAGCCTGATCTTCTGCTGAGGGTAGTAGGAGTGCAGCACATTGTCACAAAGCCCTGGAAAGTGAGGAAGGACTTGAAACACTGCCCCTGGCTCTTCCTCCTGGCAGAAGAGAAGCCTGAAACACCTAGACATCAGGTTTTGAAATAACTTGTCTTCTGGTCTAGGGAACTCAGATCTCAGCTGGATGATCAAGAGTGAGTCAGAAATTCAGCTCCATGTGGAGGTCTGTCTGCTGAAGAGCTGGTGTTCCCAAACACCTTTTTCTGAGGAATACAGTCGCTGAAGCAGGGTTTTTATCACAAGTTTGTCTCTTCTTTTTTGCCTGTTTTCTGCAGGCATTAGGTATGATTTTGGCAATTGATATCAGATAACTTTCTCTCTTAGCTATTTTGGCCATATTTTACTTGTAAAATTTATACCTGATTATACTAAAAAAAGGTAAAAGCTGTCAATTCTCCAGCATGACAACTATTTCTGAACATTTCAAAAATTTTGATTTTTGAAAAATTTTACTCTCCATGGTTTTATCTGCAGTGTGTAGATAATACAGCCCATGTCTAGCTTTTGATATACTTTTCAATAGACCAACAAATGCTTTCTGAATAGCACTACAGAGAAGATATTTCTGCTGAATTCTACTGACAGACAACACAATTAGGACAAGATCTAAGTACCTCTCAAAATCATGACTATTTTTCTGAATTTTGTTTGTTTTTAGAATAAAGAAGTGGAAATAACACCCAAATTTTAATAGTCTTGAAATGTCTTGGTATTTACATTTTTAAAAAGGCTTTGTTTTTTTGTTGGTTTTGTTTGTTTTTTGCTTTTTTCCCCAATTGGTTGCTTTATGGAAGATATGTATATATCATAACAAATATGATATATTTTAGGCTGGCCAAAGAAGGATTGTTGTCCTCCCCAAACTTTACTTGCTAAAAAAATATGAGTGCATTTATTTCATTGCAGATAAATCTAATTCAAAAACTATATAATTCTATGTACATACACATTCCTATATTTTGCCCATGTATGGTTATTATCACAAACTTCCAAATCCCTCTGATTATAGTGGACAGACATAAAGAATTAAGAAGGCTTTTGTTTTCAGCTAAATGGAAAATAATAGTAGTCTGTAAGTGATAATAACAGAACATTGGTTTTCTTTAATACATTTAGGATTTCAAAAAATCCTTTAAAAATCAGGATTTCTAGCAAATTTTATTGTATATTTTCTGCTTATTTAATGAAGGAAATAATTAATTAGTAGTCCAGAAAAAGAAGTGATACTGCTAGATTTGGTCCTAGATTTTTTTATTCCAGAATCAGAAATATATTTAAGTATGATAATTCTAAATTTCTTGCCTGAATCAATGGTAAGGAAATATGTTTTCTTCACTATACAATGGCAATTTATCCAGATGTTGAGAGAATCTTATCTTAGAATATACTCTTTTCAGATATTGAGGCATTTCTCTAGGCTTGAAGGATATACAAATTTCAATCCCATTTACGCCAATCAATGAATTAATTTAAAGTGAAAATGTTATATTTAAATATTATCAGGTTATACAATGCAAGAAAAAAAATCTTTTTCTGATTTTTACCACTGAAGTCCATGACATCTTGTGACTCTGCCTTGAAAAGCAGGAAATATTTGACATTTTTCTTTCTACGCACTACAGTTTAAAATTATTTTCTGAGTTCAACTTTTTAGCTTTAATTTGTGACTACCATACTACAGTTGGCTGTATTTTTAATTCCCTTCTTCATTTTTTTTTGCTCCTCAAACAAATGAGTCAAAAAGGAAAAAAAAAAAGATGAAAATTGCTTCTCTAATGAGAACCAGAGAACTATTCAGAATGATAACTTAATTTACACATGAGGAAACTGAGCAATAAAATATGCTAACTCCTTGCTACTGACAAAGCTCAGTTCTTCAATCTTCACTATGGCAAAATCCTAGCCTTATTCATGGGCCGATTCTCCCTCAGCAGAAGAAAATGAGATTGTGGTGCCCTCACCAAATATGTGAACCCTCTGGCTGTGACATCCTTCTTATGTGGACTCTGTTTGGCTGGCTGCACTGTGGCATATTGCTTACTTTCTCAAGGAGGATACTGTATGTTGTGTGATTTGCACTGCATGGGAAAGAAAGGCTTTTTTATTACTCATCCTTTTGTTCTAGCATTGCTGGCCAACTGCTGAACCTAGTCTTAAAAGTTATATTAAGCAGATGTAAATATGTAAGTGCCTTCTAGTTTCCAATCCAGGGAAGTGAGTAGCATATTCTCAAACTCAACTAACAGCAGACATGAAACATTTACATCTCCCTCTTCAGCTAGTCACTTTGGGCTCTCCTTGTACTCCTTAGAGAGTGGTAGGAGATTTTAGGATGCAATTTGTCTAATCCTTTTTACATAACTATTTTAGGGCAGAAAGAATCATCCTCTTAACTATAAAGTAACTAGGTCAGAGGTATCTACACGGTGGATCTCCGCACTAGTTCAGATGAATGTTTCCCATAGGGTCCGACAGCAGCTTGAATGTAGGCACATAACGAGATTAAGAGGCTACCTCCTCCTTTTCTGACCCCTAGACATTCATTAGTTCCTCCTTGTTTGATGATGCCTCTCATCTGTGCTCTCCAGACCATTTAATTCAAAACAAACTAGGTTAACTTAACCAATATAAATAGTAGGTCTGTATTTATCTCTGTTTCCTTTTGACTGAAACGTGTTGTGGAGCACTCAGGAAAATAACTCAGTCATCAAAACTCTCATCCTGATGGAAAATTGAACTTTAAACTAAATTGAAAATTTCAAAGAAATAGCATCTTTCCTCTGATTATTTTTGAGCTAAAAGGTTTTCAGGGGTTTTATTTTTCAACAAAACACAGTCTTATCTGCAGAGAGTTGTACTTCAGGCTATGTTTTATGTCCTTCTTCCCACTATATGTATTTTCAGGTATTTTTTCCAGATAAGTTTTAAATAATTCAAATAATAATGCTCCAAATCCTTCCATAGCCCCTCTTTTAAGACTCAAAAACTTCTCCCAGGATTTAATAATAATTCCATATAACTCCAACTATTGCTATTTTGGGTGTCTTGAATCATCCCAGAAAGTTTCTACTTTCTCTTTACATTATTTTTTTTTCAAGTATATGTGAGAAAAACTCTCAAGGATTTTTTTTTTTAATGAAGATCAACCCAAATTTATTTTTTTCTATTTGAAAATACACTGACAAATTAGAATTGAAGAAGTTTCTATTGAAATAATAAATCTATTCTCTTTTTTTTTGAGTATTCTACAGAAAATTATTTTTACAATTTTATTTCTCTGAGAGTGTTGGGAATGTCTCTTCATGCAAATGGTGTTTCACTTAAAGATTGTTTCATAATGAAACTCCTTTTATTTTTCTTCACCCTAAACTTGAGGATGATCGTGGAATTATTTGCTTTCTCAATTGTTTTTCTGGTCCTATTTTAGACCAAAAATCTAGAAAGTGGTGGCATACCTCTAAAAATAGAAATGTATTTCCCTCAACAGGTCTCAGTTCCTATAGAATTCTTAGGATAAAATAGTATGTAGAACAAGGAAATCCAGTCTCTTGGAAGTCAATGCCCGAAGGAAGACTAAACTATTTGGAGTGGGATTCTGACCTGCAAGAGCTATTCTTTATGGGTAAATTTCAACCACTTCAGGGCATTTTTAATTACATTAAATACCTTTATTTGAGGAGCTGATTTATTCCCCAATTTACCTCAATTTATGATAGATATTAAGCACATCAGCTGCATTTTCTTGTTTTTAAACCTGGAAATAGGCCTTTTTCTTTGTCCAAAATCTCCCAAGAAGTTTGCACCTGAAGCTCGAGTGTCAATCTATCTTTATTTCTGACCCTGAAGTTAGTGCTGACATGTAGAGCAGTGCTATTAATAAACAATAGTCCAATGGTAAACAAGTTAATGCCAGACATGAATGTTTGATATTCTGTCTTAAATGAAAAAAAAATGTATTCTATAATGAATACTTAATTAGGACTGTGATCTGAATACAAGGAATAGAGCCCCTACTGCTGTGCAGACAAACCAGAATGAAATGAATTACTGTCATGCAGGGGGTGATATTAATGGTGTCCAGCTTTATAAATGAATCCAATTTTAAGCCACTTTAGTTGCTATCATACTGAGAGAGAGTGCAACATGTCTAACATATCATTTCTGTTCTGGCAAATGGTAAGATTTAAGCCGAAAACAATTTTAACTTGCAGATGTTTTCCTGCATTAAATATTTCTAATTAGCTTGCTGTTACAGTCAGACATCATTAAAAACAAATAAAATTTAAATCTTTGCTCCTTTCAGATACTTTTTTTTAAAAAAAAAAGCTATATACAATAGATGGACGATGATCTTAACTCTCTGATTTTCCAAACAGCTGAAGTTCTGGCCGATGCTTAAAATGAACTCTTTCTATTCAACCACTTCTAATACGGAAGAGTAGTTTCTCTTAAGTATTTATGTAATCTGTGTAGAACATGTCATATAGTTGGCTTTGTGGCTGACAGTACGTGACCCTCTGTTAGAACTTGTGCTTACCTCTTTACTTGCAGAAATTTTAGTATTCCCACATGAGGGAGCAGTCACACAAAGTCATATACCTGTGATCAGCCTCAGTCACGCGAGTAGCTTTTACCCATTTACCTAGGGATGGTGCACGTGCATGTGCAAGCATTTGCTGGGTTCAGATACATCATCAGGGCTTTGGTTTAAATGTGTTTCCTAATGTCTGACTCATTTAAATCTTCCAGATTTTCACTTGTAAAACAGGTTTTCTCACTTATATAACTGGCATTTCTCTCCGCCCCTGCCAGCAAACACTCGGATAAATATATTACAAAAAGGCAATGTCAGTCTGCAGCCAAATTCTCTGGGAATGGTGAACAGCTCGGATGGCTGGTAGTGATACAGATGAAATCATCTTCCTTAAAACACAGATCAAACAACTAACAGGAAAGCAAAGCAAGTTCCCATATTTTAAAGACATTTGGTGGGCTATTTAAAAGTATAAAGTGTAGTTCTTCCTCTACTCTCCATGAGGTCTATGCAAATTCCACGACTGACTTAAAGAAAAATGCAGAACAAAATGTTTTCTAAACATCAAGTTTGAGTCTAAGGTTTGTCTCAAGCTGCATGGATATCATACTGTCTTTTTGTTGCAAACAGTTATGTTCAAGTACTCATGCGTTGCAGGAATGAGTGGAAAGCTTTGCAATGTGACTGAAGGACAAACCTTGAACTCATAGACCTACCATTACAATAAAATACATTGCCGATTCTCCCTTTGCCAGAAATCTTCTCTTTTGAAAGAAAAATGGCACTGCTTAAGCAGAAGGAGAAGCAAATCTTTCCCATATTTTTTTCCTCCAATATATAGGTCTTTGAGAACCTGGTAAAAATTTCTTCAAAATCAAAGAATTATGACTTTTAACACTCTTAACCTTTTTCTCTCAACAAATATTTTTTCATCTCTGCTTAGGAAAAAATATCACACAGACTGAAAGGAGCTTAATTTGTCTAGTGAAACAAATGAAAAAAGATCATTTCTATGAGCACTGGATGTTTCTTTCCTCTGATTAGTAATAGGAAGGGGAGTTTAATACTTCTAGGTCACTGATTTGAATTGAGGTTAGTTAGGTAGTGTATGTTAGGCAGAAGTTCATTATTACATTTTGTTATTAATTATGGCTTTTGGTTGATTTATCTGAAATGATTAAGAGTTATATTCAGAGTTTGAATTCCACTTTTGGTCTTGTGTATAACTCTTCCTTTAGCTTATTTTTTCAGATGTGTCCTGTCCACTGGGATTTAGTTGAAATTTTGGCCATCTGGATATAATTCTTTCAAAGGAGGGTCTAGCAGCCTGATACTCATGATTCTCTGAAGCTTAAAGAGGATGATCTCCTCTCAGTTTAGGACTTTGCTAGGCCTAATTTATCCTTTAGATATAGAAATTATGTGTAAATTTGGGTAAATAGCTAGGTTTCTCTCTTTACAGTGGAAGTAACTTTGCTTTCTAATGTTGACTAAATGTTATGGAATTGTATACATTAATATATTGAAGTACTTGATTGTCATGGTAATGGATAAAGAAAAAATTAGAGTTAGAAATATTAGAAAATGTTGAAAATATATTTTCAATATTACTGGAAAAATCTTATTGGACAAATGAGAGTAGGATTAATTTCTCTGAACTTCAGTCACCCAGAATTAGGTCATCTAGTCTAACAAATCTGTCTTGGCTCCCTCAATACTCAGTGGAGATAGGCAGACATCTCCAGGGAATGATTCATCTCATATGCCTCACACCATTTTTAGAGTTAGTGTCTATACATGTTAACTATAGAGAAAATCTATCTGAAAATAGATTTTTATTAGCTAAATTAGCTGAACTCATCCTATCCTACATTTCACTATCTTGTCGCCATTGCTGACCCATCCCCATAGTCTGTTGTACCCAAAAAAACCCTGAGGAATGCAAGTGTTAAGGAGAAGAAATACTTTCCTCTCTACAATCTCAACCAGGCTCCAAACAGCAGCCTCTGATGTAGTAGATAAACAAGGGAGATTAACGTTTTCATTTGTTTATACCATACCAATGTGGCTCATAAAGAAGCAGCATCTTCGAAAACAAGAAAATGCATTTTCTAAAAGTAATAACAGAAAATACAGGGCTATCACACAATATCTGGAAAAATCACACAGAGCATAGCTGTGGAACAATGACTGTTTAATCCACATTTAATTTGTGTCACCATTGTATATTGATTATCCATTATCCTCATGCAAATGGCATGACTTATCCATTGAAACAGCTGTGCATTGTTTTTAATTTTAAGTGAATTCTTTTAGTGCTCCATGAAAGGTGTCAGATTAACAGCCCCAGGGACTGAAGGCCTCTGTTTATCCACAGAGCATATTTGAGTGATAATGATGGATCCACTCAAGCAGCTGCCTCAGCCATTACTTATCTTGATTGAGGGTTTGTTCCACTGCTCATAGGGCCAAATCGTCCCCTGCACTCGCACAAATGAAAACCAGACACACGCTGGGCCTATAAATGTAGAATGAGTGTATTTACATCCCAAAGGCTTCAGCAGCAATATGTCCCCATGAACTTGGGAGTCCTTGTGTAAAGCTGGGAAACTGAGGCACGAGATGACAGTCCTGGAATGACATATATATAAGAATTAAATACTGCCAGAGGTTGCCCTATTTCCCTATTAGGAAAAGCCTTTTCTTTTCATGCTGTATTTTGTATTTATCTCCTCTGTTGATCCTTTTCAGATCATTAATGAAAGTACTAAAAAACACAGATTTCAACACAGCAACTCACAGAAAATACTGTGTAGCAAGGAAGTGTAAGCACTACAAAATAAACTGGATTATCTATAAATGTAATTTCTATGGGAGGATTTCTTTTTTTTTTCAGTGTTTATTTGCAACATCTTTTACTATTAAATTCCTTAGACTGGATAAAAAGGAAGCTCCTCTTGTCAAATAATATCTAGTTAATTGACAGCAAAGCAAAGGTAGGAATAAATGCCTATGTTCCATCCTAAATTATTTTGTGTAGTCTCTAAGACTAAAACTAACTTTACAGGGATGCAGAAAAATCCCCAAATTTGAGTGATGGAGCAAGAAAATATCAGGTGAAATTCAGTCCTGTAAAAGTAAAGCAATACCCAGAAGAAAATATAGCCCTGACTACACATTCACAATGATGAACTCTAAATTTCCTGTTACCACAGAGGAAAAGGATCTGGGAGTCATTGTGAATATCTGTCTGCAAATGCCATCTCCTTGCTCAGGGATATTCAAGAAGGCAAATACAAAGCCAAGAACTATTAGGAAAGGAAGAGAGAACAAAACTGAAACACTGTTATACCTCTGCATACCCATGGTGGAGCTGCATTTTCATGTTTGCAGTTCTGCTCACAGCATCTGAAAAGATAATATAGCAGAATCAGAGAAAAAAAAAAAAAAAAAGGAAAAACAGAGAAAAGTCAAAAGGATGACCAGGATTGGTTTTGAGGATGGGGACTGTACAAGAAAATACTCATTAATTCTACCCCTGAAACTTAGGGAAAAGATAACTGTGTGAAGCTTTTCATAGAGGTCTGTAAAGCTATGTTCAGACAGGAAGGGGAGAAAGCATTCACTATGTTTGATTTCTCAAAACACAAAAGTCAGAGGGTATCAGACTCTTGAACAACAGATTTAAAACAACAGCAAATGAAGGCCATCATTATGCAACACACAATTAAATTGAAGAGGGTTGCCATAGGATGTTTTTGAGGCTGCAAAAGGTTAAAATGAGACTAGAAAAGGTTAAAAAAGAAAGAAAAAATGACAGCTGATAAATTCAGAAAGAAGTACTCTGTGTATGCCTATCAAATACTGTGCAAAGGAACACTAGTTTTAGCTCAGGAAGTGTCACCATCACAAGCTGCCAGAATCGGAAGGAATGGGTCACAGGAGAAATCACTCCAAGTTTGGTTTTTTTTTCTGTTTTATTCTTTTTCTAAGTATCTTATACTAATTCCTTGGAGAGGACAGTGATCTTGAAGATCTTGAAGCAAAGGATCTCCACAATCACTGCCTCAGTTATGATGAATTTATTTATCTCTTTTTCTTTCAATATGGTAGGAAGATATGCATTAGATTTCCATCTCCTGACTCCAATTCTTGCTCTTGACTTTCTTTCTCCGTATAATGAAGAGCTTTCTCATTACAAAAGGATTGTACAGTCATTACAGTCTATTAAAGATGTATAAAAAGGGAGATGGAAAGAGAGAAGACTATTTTGTGTGCCAACTTCTTGGGAACAGCCTTGCATAAGGAAGAAGAAGGTAAGATGTAAGGGTGATTCCAGGAATTTCTGATTCCTATGATCCTTGATCATGATCCATAGTAATGTTGTGGACAAGCTCAAAGGAAAATCATCTCCCAGCCTGTTTCTGCTTGAATTCATAACCTTTGATGCAAGCAGAGAAACATTTCTGACTGCAGCAAAAGTGATTCTTAACAATGCATTGAGAGTACAAGTTTGAAATTGCAGATCTGGAGTTTACTTCTGAGATAGATGTTGACAGGAAGACCCTGAAGATCATTGAGAAGAGCAGATACTACTGCATTCAGACCTACTGTATTTGGTGTTCCAAGTGTCCTGCTCATCTTTTAAAACAACATTATGTGTATGTAGGTTGCAGAGGGGAAATAGAAATTGTTGCATAAAAAGAATTTCATTCCCTTGCCTCTTAGGACTTCAAAATGATTTTAAAGAGGAAATGGTAACAGTGACTTTTCAAATTTGTTATATGTAGTTATGGACAGGCATGATTCTTTTCCAAACTAGGGGCCTGCCCTGACACATGTAAGATCCTTAGTCCTCTGGAAAGTAAACAATTAAAGCTTTAGAAATAAGTGTTTTACTTTGTTTTGCTTTCTATATGGAGGTCAAGACATATTTGGAAAAGAAATTTATAAAAAGCTTATATGATAAAAGGGAGAAATACTCATACTAGACCGACAAAATCTTATTATTGTTCTTTTTGGTGGGATTTGCTTGACTTCAGAATGTTTATTTAAATTTCAGATATATCTTTTCAGTCTGTTACCAAGATTTTTCTTCAGGAAATGAGAATAACAAGAGGGAACAACAGGCCATCTTCATAACCCTGCACATAATCATCTGAATTTATAATGTCTTTCCAAGGCAGCAGAGGCTGCAAGGTTCAGGGTGGGCAGCCCATGAGCAGAACCTCAATATTTTCTACTATTCAGTACCCTGGCTACATTGGAATCTTTTCACACACAGCTTAGGTTTTCCAGCCCCACACAAACCCTCATCTTGACTATTGACTTTCTGTCCTTATGAAGGAGTTTTTCTGAGAGTGGTGAAAAAAGATAAAGGGACATTAACACAGGAGGTTGGATATTCATGTGTTCTGCTGTGTTTCAGTCACTGACTGCCTAGCTACAGTTGAAGTTTAAAGATATGGATAGTATTTCAGTAATAACACATCATGCTATAGGATTCTATAGTATATATCTATAATACATCACTCCCTATAAGAAAGTATTTTCTATTCATGGCAAGGACTATCTTTTATATGGCAAAACAAAACTGGAAACTTTAACCACAAGCAAAGCAGGTAGGTGAGAAAGGCAGCAGATTGATACAGGCAACAAAATCATGGCCTTGAACAAGCCAAACAGAGAAGATAAAGAAAATTCTTTTATTGACATGGTGACCTATGGCAGGACATGAGCCTTGGACACTGGCCAGTTGGTGTGAACTAGTTCAGGTTTTCACTGTCTTTGAGAATTCACCATAAAGAAAACTGTCCCTATTTTTATCCCTTGAAAGGGGAGCTTGGTGCCTCACTCTACACAAAAGTGTTAGAATAAACTAATGAACATGTGGAGCCAGAGCCATAAAGTGAAACGAGTCAAAGTGCGGCTGACTGTTTGAGACCCACTGAGCTCTGTCGTCATCTGGAGAGTTACACTGAGGCCCCTCTTGGCCAGGAATCATAGAGTATCTTTGCTGAACTGGCTACCTAGCCTTGGCACAGCACTGCTTTCTCCAAATATACATCCTAATTCTCAGGAAAGTGTGCAGACAACATAGCACTGGTGTTTTGGGGAGGGAGAGGCTTAGAAAATGGGGCCTGAGTATTGTCTTTATCTGTTTTCCTTTCACCAAAGATGTCTCAACAAAGTCCTCTGTTAGCAATGGAGCAGAGGCTGAACCTGTGCAGGGTGTAACTGGAAATGAAAAAAACTACCAAGTCTACCTACATCCCTACCTGGGAAACCCCTCAGTCTCAGAGCCTCAGCTCTTTGAGAAGGATTGTCCTTCAAAGAATAAGGAGGTTGTAAAGTTGTTGTAGAAATTTGTTCATGTTACTCTCTTCCTTGTAGTAGTTCCCATAGAACTACTGTATGTTCAGAGAGACAGCAAATGGAGGACCTTATCCTTCTATGTTTCCCTTTCTCCCACACAACTCTTCCCTCATGCCATCCTCAGCAAAGTCCCCTTCTATAACTACAGAACTCAAACTGGTCTGTCCCAAATCCTTCTGGTTCATGGTGCTGATACTGTTCATACAAAAACCTTTTCAAGCCAGCCTGGGTAGCGCAAAGGTGCTTGACCCACACTGCTATGGCCAACACAGTGTAAGCAGAAAGATCTGCTAAGGTGACGTCTGATGGATGTGTTGCTCTATTCAGCAATTGCTTGTAAATCACTAAAGTAAGTTACAACGGAGTAAGAGGAAAGGAATGATGTCTTAGCAACCATTTCTTTATTCCCTGAGCACAGGAAGAAAACAAGTCGGATAGGGCACTCTCTTCTAAGATTCTTTACCTACAAATTAGGGCTTATCTTTCACAGTACACTTTAAAAAATCCCTCATCACGCACACACCACTTTTTAATCTGCATTGAAATAAACAAAAAATGAAAAATCCAAATACTGTCTGAAGATTAATGAATCATTACAAATGACCTTGTTTGCCTTTAAAATGTATCAAATTTCTTTTTATTGTATTGTATTTTATTTTTTAAGCTGGTTGCTTATAACTCATTTCTTGAAAAATTGGTAGCCAGATAAGGCGTATTAAAGCAAAGCGTGCTGTGACTCTGGGAAGGTCACCTAGCCTGTACTTTCTATTTCTGATATAGATTCATAGATTTTAAGTCCAAAAGGGACCTTGCATAACTCCTCCTGCATCACACAGGTCAGATAACTTTGCTTGATAATTCTGCATCAAATCAAATTGAAAGCATACAAGGAATGCAGATGGTACTTTATTTTTCAGTCAGTAACCTCCCCCAGTACTACACACATATGTGTGCGTGTCTCTCTCCCTTTCCCAGGTTTTCCTTAGATCATACAGGGCACAGAGTAACTGCCTATTACAGCTTCGCATGAAAAGAGGTAAAGGGAAAAAATATATATAATAGTTAACAGCAGCTGGTCTGAGAGTAAAACAGAGGAATGGAGGCAGTAGGTCAGAGAATAGATATGACAGAGAACAGAAAGTAATGAGCAAACTACTGTATTTCCAAGACCTCCATTCAAATTAATGCTTACTATAGCAGTAGGTCATAGATGAAAATGAGCTGGGTGGTTCCACCTCATTCTGGACTGTGGTTGTCATTTGTCAATATCACCAGCTATCCCCTAATACCAGGACACATTAAGTCCAACAAATCCTTTAGGTGAACTTTACTAGTGGGAAAGCTTTACAAGTCAAAAGTGATGCAAGCAGGAATTATATATTATAAGATAGCAAAATTTTGGCCAGGCTTTCACAATCAGAGTGGTGAAATTACCCCAATGTCTATTTTGACATTTTTATTCCATCAGCTGAGATAGTTTTGATGAAAAACATTCACACTTTTTTCATGTTTTAACAGCCTTCTAGATAAAGCTGATATCAATGATACATGTGTTTATTTGATTATATAGGCCAAATGAAAATCACTGCTGTTCTCAGTTAAATTATGAACTTTCCTACAGATTGGTGCAATGCAGTAATTTCAGGGGCAAGAGTGGAATTCTATTTCCCTCATTCCAACTTTTCTTCTTCACAGGTATCTCAAAGAAAAACTTTTTTTTTGGGGGGAAGATTTCCAAATGGAATATCTAAGTTCAGAGTCTCACTCCTGCCTAATATTGCTCTGATGTGCAATATCACATTATCACAACAATTGTGGGTTCCAATTTAGGCAGGAAATGGTATGAATTTCTTTCTTCCCTCCCCCAAAACAACTAACTCAAAGTCACATAAGAATTTTAACTAAATATAGCCACTGAATTGTTTTTCTGATCAAGTCTCTTTTGCATTTCCTAGCCCAGGTTATTTATTGAAGCATGCTAAGAAAAAGACGCATTCAGTCCCTTGGAAATTGTCCGCGGCTCATTCTTATGCAAAGAAAACTTCATCTTCTTTAAAGGAGAAAAATTAATTACTAATGAACATTAAAAAAATCCAAGAAAAATCACTCAGCTTTAGTAACACATCACTGCATCAACTTTGTCTGAGAATTATGAGTAGTATACATCAAAGTTTATTTCAACTTTTGATGCTTCTTGATGGTTTGGTAGAGCTATGGTGTTAATGTCGAATAATGATTTGTGTTTATGTCATCTTTCATTGAGGACATCCAGGCCCCTCATAAGCATTATTTAATTAAAACATAGCACAGAAGTGAAAATTAGCTTCTTTAACATGAGTTAAATAATCCATGTTTTTTCATATTTATATTTACCACTGAGACTGATTTATTATCTTAGGAAAGCACCTGTTTATCAAGCCCTTGTTCAGTTTCCATTGGCAATTCCAATACTTTCGTGGAACTACTATGCAGCTAAAGTTATTTATACTCCTACTAAATGAAGGTAATTTAAGTTCAGCCTACACTTGAGAGATTTAGGTATCTTCTGTCTTCCATTTTTACATTACCAGTAGATCTGGGGAATATGGTTCTTTATGTTTGGGATAGGAAATTAAGTTAGAGGAAATGTTCATGGACAGAGGGAAACCATTATTTATGCTTATTTAAAACTGGATTCATCCTTGTCAGATTATTGCCCCATTTCAACTGTTATTCTCCACAAATTTTCCAGAGCCAATTTTTGATTCAGTATAGCCAAAAACATTCTCAATAGGAAATCTGGAAGTGTCAATATTGTGTTGGAAGCGATGACAGAGAACAGTCCCAGGTAGCATTTAATTTATTGGTGTAAATAGAATTTGGGACTCCTGGCCACAGTATAGCCCTAAGATCACTAAGATATACAAATATGTAAAATATAGACAAATTTAAATAAACTAACTGATATGCAGCTTATTTTCTTTCTTTACCTTCTCTGATAATGCAGACAGAGAAGTCGTTTCACCATTCTGCTGTGTTTTGTCCATAAGAAAAAAATCCTTAAGCACTCAGCTTGGCATGACACGAAAGTCCTGGTGTCAATGCGAGAGACTGAACACAACTGGGACCTTGTTGTGTGACATGGAATTTCTTGTATTTAATGGAACAGTGTTTAGTTCCCTGCTGAATCATTCTCGAGGTGTTTGTAGTTAAAGGAGTCGCTGAGTTTTACTCTGCGCCTTTCCTTAGGAAAGACTTGCACCTTGTGAGGAACTGCAGTATGATTGCCATTTGATTCTTTCTATTATTCTGTGGGAGGACTAGGACTGGTCTACCAATGTTGATATAGGTCATATGAGCAAAGTCCTATTTGCTTAATATGTAACTTAATACAAACGGCTGAATTTCATCAAGATTAACTGGATCACTGGACCCGATAATATCAAGGTGGGTAATCCACCTTTTCAAATTGTAATGGGAAAAAATGAGTAAGATACACAAGGATCGTACTCTGATTAGTAGCTATCTGACTGTTCCCAGCTTTTGATAGGTTATGCCTGAGCTACCAGAATTCTAGTCAACTGTCTGTCATTTAAAGGTGTACTCAGATAGTATTGGTTAAGGCAGTCTAAGTGAGTATTGGCAAAATGGCTTGGGTCTACTATGCTTCCTCTTCTACCAGTTGTAACGTTCCTACCTGGAAAGTCTTTTTATATTGAGGAGCTAGTGAAGAACATAACAGTTAAGCTGGGCAGCACAGGCCAGGGCTCTGCTGAGCTGGACTTTCAGGTTTACATTGTGCTCTGCATATCCCTTGTCTGCAGGATGAATTGAGCCAGTTCATCCTAACAGAAGAGCCTCTTGATTTCTCCCACTTTATACTAGTGATTATAGCACCTGTATGAACTTGTCTTTATCTTAAAGTGAAGCTCCTATAAATGGTATTTTACGCAATATCCAATGAAGTCTAAGCACCTTTCTCATTGGGATTAAACATTATGCAGGAGGAGAAGGAAGTGCAAGACAGTCACTGAGGGTGGTATTGAGTTGTGATACTGGCTCACATTTCTGACCCAACAGCACTGAAATGGTCTAATATACCCAGGAGATAGCTGAAAATTGTCTCAGGATTTTCACCATCAGTGTATAAGGAGACAAAAAATGTTTACAGTTGTTTTGGGTATGGTCACAATTTCTATCTGAAGACAGATCTTCAGACTCTTCCCTGCCACGAATGTGCTTGTCTTTGTACCTCCTCCTGATATAGTTTGTCCTATATGCTCAGCTGGTAATATAAGCTTCTATGATCCCTGAATTGGGTTTAATCATATTCTTATCTATTTCCTTGGATCAGTGCATCTTCATTTTTGACTCCATATCTAAAAGAACATTCAAGAGGAAAAATGAAGTCACAGAAAGATAGTTAAAACTTTTTCTCTCCTAAGGAAGACAATCCAGAAGTGGCTACAAGAATGGCTTAAAATAAAAGGTTATTATGCAGTTAGTCAATGCTATAATTAGACGTTCTCCTTAACTGTAGCAGGACTACTTGGGCCAAAAAATATGTCTTTCTGATAGGAACTTAAGTCAAAATTACTTTCCTAGACGTAGCAAAAAGATTACTTGATGTAGGGAAAAAAAAATGTGTGTATGTATCCTCAGCACTAGTAATAACAGCAAATTAGTTGCTGGCAGTGAAAACTTGAGTGGATTTTACCCACTTCTTAGAATAAAGATAGTCAGTCCTGGATGGTGGAATTTCTTCATCTTAAAGATTATGTCCTGTATCTGAGCTGAAGTAACTGATAAAGACATGTGCTCTTAGCTCATCCTCACTGTGGGGTGAAATATGTCATTGTAAGCATTATAATCTGTGGAGTGTATAGTCATTCCCTCCCTTTCTAATAAAGAATTTAATCACTTCTTTTGTGCCAAGATGAATATGTACAAATGAGAAAAAAAAGAGAGAGAAATAGAGAGACAAACAAAAAAAGAAAAAAAAAAATAGGATGATACAGATTTGTTTCACCACTCATGACCTATTAAGCATGAAGAGAAAGAAAGGAAAGAAACTTTAAAGGCATTTGTACTATGATGGATGAAAATCTGAGAGTAATTGAAAAAAATAGTAACACTGAACGCTGGCAGAGCAATGTGACAAAGAGAAAAAATGAAAGGGGGGTTAGAAAGAATGGGCTCAGTGATGGAAAAGTTTTAGAATGTTAAATTCTAGTTGAATTATGAGCTCTGGGTGTCCCCGTCCCTTAGCTGAAGTTATTGTAGTCATGAACACTCTGTGCTTTAAAATTAAATATTGGTAAATCTAATTGTCTCCTGTGAAGTGGAACTCAGAATTACTGTATCTTAAAGCTATGAAGCAGAATAGTGGGAGGCAGAAGAACTGTATCTGTAGCCTATAAACAATGCTGTTTTGAGGCTACAATTAAGGTGTTAAGATATGTCTTCTCCCAACAACCTTCTCTGCCATATGGCCGGTGAGGATAATAGGAATTACATGGCATTTTAGTGCACAGCAGTATTTGTAAAAAGTGATGCCTTCATATTGGAGATATTGTCAGGTCCCTTCAACAAACACATATACACACTAGCTTTTTTCACCATGTTTTAATAGAAACTGGCATCCTGGCCACCACTGTGCCAGTCTATGCCTCAGATATCTGAATTTTGGGCAAGGTTTGAGACTGTATTACAGAAGTGAATATTCCCACAAGTGAGTTGCCGTGTACAACCAGGCATTGTTAACTAGCCTTGCAGGAGCACTTTATTTCAGCTATAACTGACATGGTAATGAGAATTAGGAGGTCAGGGGAGTAGGAATAATTTTTAGAATCTACCCTTGGATCTACAAAACAAAGTGGATGTTTCCTTTCTCAGCGTTGCAATATTTAACTTTTAGATCCCGTGCCACCTAGTGGAACCTACAGTCTCAGACTAAAACGTAGCTTTGTGAAAATATAAAGGAGGAACTAAGCACCAAAAGAGGACATAGGATCATCAAAGAGACCTTAAAGGGCTGACATCTATTTGAACTGGCCAATAAAATATACAAGGAGGAGAAAGGGCAGAGGGAGTATTTATTTACTTGTGCTGTATACAAGCCCAACTGTGTTTCCAAGCAATTTCTACAGAGTCAAGGGATCTTTTCTTAAAATTATAAATAAATAAGAATCTATAAATTAATTAATTAATTGC
The DNA here is from genome assembly GCA_032353885.1 of Nothura maculosa. NCBI lineage: Eukaryota > Metazoa > Chordata > Aves > Tinamiformes > Tinamidae > Nothura > Nothura maculosa. The sequence goes on from JAUBOD010000950.1 coordinate 551,593, forward strand.
TAAATAGAAATAAATAAATAAACTGCCTCCGATTGAAATAAAGAAATAATATTTTTATGTGGGATTATAAAGTGTTTCTAAAGTTCATAGTAAATTTGAAAATGAGGAGGGGGGAGCCCCAGGGAAAACCTGCTACTTTATGTCCTTCCTGAAGCATAAAATTCAGCAAAAATTCAATAGTGCTGTCAAATGCCAAATAGGCAGGTCAATATGTTAAACAGGAAGTAGTGACACTTCTAAAGAAATAGGCCAAAGCTTACAGCTAGCCTGCGATATAAACTCTAATGATTTCACACCTTCATTCTTAGTCCATAGGTACAACAGCACTCTGACTGAGTAATAAGCATTGCAGAATTTACAGTGCTGTCTCATGGGATATTTGAGCCTGCCTTTTCATACTGCATTTCTCTCACTCCATCATAATGCTTGTTATATTCATTTTGTTCTTGTTAGGGATGAATGAGAAGCTAAGACCTAGCTGACCCTACATTAAGTATATGAACATGCAAACTTATCAAAAGTTTGTTGAATTTTAGATCAGATACTCAATCAGATTTCCCTGTTCATTCTGCTAAATCAGATATGAAAAATGTAGTTGTTTTAAATCACACTCTTAAATTAAGCTGTTCTGCCCAAAATCTGGAATTCTCAGAAACATCAATGTCCCTGTCGCTTTTCCTTTTCTCAGAAGCAATTCAGTACCTCTGAAAAGCAGAAAAGCTTGAATTCTACAAACTTATTTGAACACTTGAAGTATAATAAACATCAGCAAAATGAAGGTAAGAATGTTCTTTCTCTTTTTTTGCTTATCCTAGGCCTATGCTTTATTTATATAGTTAGCTCTTCTACACAAGTACAGTCTCTTACAAAGTTTATATAATAAGCACAGTGTTCTGTTTTGAAATCTTTATCTCTTTTTACAACAGAAGTAAACAACTATTCCAAAGTCGCATACTAGAAAATGAGATCCTCCTGTATTCTTTAAAAATATGTTCCCAGACCAACTCATGGCTGATTTTACAAAGAGATGAACAATATCAGAAACATGCCCGTCCACGCCTCACACCTACAAGATGGAGAGGTTATCATTTGTATGAGGCTAATTTAAAAGAAAGCTTGGCTTTATAAAATGGATTCTTTTTGGGGGGATAAGTATTGTCCCTCTGCAGCTGTAAATATATATGTCTTTTTCTGTCATGTAGGATGTTGATTTTTCAAATGTATTATATGCTGCACTACTGTTTTTCTTGAAAAGATGCTTCTAGACTGGGTAGTATCCCCCTGAACATTTGCTACATTAATAGGCCTCATAACACACCGTGCGTATAGTGCATTGATGCAGATTAACAATACAAAAAGTTAAGCTATGCTTTATATTAGCATTATTCTTAATGCTAATGTAATGTCTAACCACTAAGGCAGCATTGTTAGAGTGTTAGTACTGTAGATTGTAATGACAAAAGGAATTAGATGGGTTTTCTATGTTAAATCAATCATTAAGTGGTGGTATAATTATTTGCTGTTAGTAAAGCTCTTTTTTCCCCCTATTGTAAAATTGACAGTGTACGAAAGTAATTGCACTGTTTTCATTGCAGCAGGGCTCCTTAAGATTAGACTTGGGGAGGAAAGATGTGGCACTCCTAATCCTTTTGACATTTCAGGAGGAATGCATGAGTAATATTGCGTAGCCATGTAATTAATCAGCCTGGGTATTTGTGGTCTACAAAGCATGTATTTCTACTTGCATTAAGATGGAAAGGGTGAGTGGTGGGTGGGAGAGTTTCTATGTTCTGCCCTTCTGCAGTTTTAATTACAGTGGGACACTGTCTCCAATAATTTCCTTTGTCAAGTTTGTGTGTGCCTTGCATGCTAAGATCATGTCTATAGGACTCTCCGTGGAAATATTTTACCTTTGAGTAGAGGGACATGATTGCTAATAAAGCTGGGTTTTACCTTTGATATACTAGTCTTCACACACAATTTAAGGGAAATAGACAGCATTATGTCCATGATATTTGCATATTTCTCTGCTTTATAGTAACTACATTTAGTTACAAAAGAAACTTGGCTGTAGAAAGATAATGAAATCTCCTTGGGGAGGGGAGGATGGATGAGTTTATGTTTGTTTTTTTTGAGGTAAAGGAAGATTTTGTAAGATCACACAAGGAACCAAGTGTGGAGATATTATTTGGTTTGGAAATATTTCAATGAAATGTTTAATCAGAAATGAACTTTTCTAGGAAAATATAATGTTTATAATGACATTGAGTCAGGAAGGTTTCACAGAAGCCAGTGTTTCTAGATAAAATCAGTTTACCCTTTCCACCTCGGCAGTGATATACACTCATGCACCATGGAAGGCCCATACTGAATGCTTTGTTCAAGGCCTTGTTTCAGGACTTCTTTTTTCCTTTCCTTTTCCTTTTCCCTTTCCTTTTTCTTTCCCTTTCTTTTTTCCTTTCTTTTTCCTTTTCCCTTTCCTTTTTCCTTTTCTTTCCCTTTCTTTTTTCCTTTCTTTTTCCTTTTCCCTTTCCTTTTCCCTTTCATTTTTCTCTTTCCTTTTCCCTTTTCCTTTTCCTTTCCCTTTCCTCTCTCATACTTCCATTCCCTCTCCCTCTACTTCATCTTAATTTGCAATTAAAGCAAATTCCAATCTTTTAATTTTTGTCTCTCAAAATAACACTCATATTCGGTATCTGGAAAAGAAACTGGACATATTTAACACAGATCTTAGTTAGGATAATATGAACTTTCCCTATCTTAGCTCTTTGAAATGATTTAGTATCTGTAATAGCAGTAATAGTAGAACAAACTAGTAAAGAAGCACTTTTATGAAATGACCTGAAATAATTTTCTAAAAAATGATAAGACAAAGAAGAATAATTACTAAAATCTTATACTCACCAATATATGAATAAAATGGTAACTCGAAGATCCACAAGAATTTATGCTATTACCTTCCAATTTGAGGAGACCAGACTTTGGGTACACTTCTGAAAAATGTAAGGCTCCATTCTGCAAAAGGAGAGGTTGCTTACCATTAAGAGAAGACATTTGTAATCACCCACAGCTGATCCACTGCATCTGACCTCTGCCAGACATATTTTCTCTCACTAGCTGAAGAAATGGCAATAATATCAATAATAATATTCCTTTAATGACCTGTAATGTTATCAGTTTCAATGGATACCATATTGTAAAGTATGGGGTTTCAGTTTTGAAAGTGTTTGAATACTTTATAAACCTAGCCAAAAGAGAACCGAATATATTGGTTTTTGTAAGTTGTTAGATACTACACAGGTTTGGACATATGCTGTGTAGGCTGATACTGCCTTGAAAATCACAATCATCATGAATACCATTAAGAAATGATATTCCTTTCTTTTTGTTAAGAAATGGTAGATAAATATAAGCTATATATATAGCAAATATGCCAGAAAACTCTTGCATCACAATCACTGATGAACTGAGGGGTGGATTAAAAGAAAATGAAAAGAAAAAAGAAAAAAAAAGAAACATTCTCTAACCAGTTCTACATTTGTTTGGGTTAGTTTTTTTTAACCACTGACATATTTTCAAGCATCTGTTTTAAAATGTGTTTATCAAGGTCTTTTCTTTAACATATTAAACTGGGAACTAGACCTCCAACACCCGCATCAAGCAACTGATTACACTTGATATAACCTTTGGTTCTGCTATATATATATGAAAACTTTCTTGTTGTATTAGGCATAGATAATTTTCAGCCACTTTTATGTTTCTGTTTTTAAAATTGTTAAATGGATATCAGTAATAATAATTTGCAAGTCTGGTGTGCATTGATATTTTTGGTATTTTTACTGTAAAGATAAGCAGATGGAGACTTATTGAATTCTGTAAAAATATATATTATAAGGAAATCAAATATGAAGGGAGCTTGAAAAGTCATGCTGAGCAGGTCTCCTTTTTAACTGGTTCAGAATCACAGCAAACAATGTGTTGGCAGCATATTTCATGTCGCTAATTGGTTATGGTCTTTATAGTTCTAATCAATAAACTAATTGAGCTGTGTCAGATTAGTTTGTTAACTTGTATTTACCTTAGGAACAAAATATAGCCAACGTATTTATATCCAATTTAAATCTAATAGCTGAAAGATTGTAAAAATCTGGCACGAGTTCTTTCTTGCACATCCAGCAGCTGAGAAAATGCATCCTGTTGCTGAATTCACTTTCACTTTGACATGGAAATCCAATAATGTGACAATAGACTTTGGTCTGTCTCTTGGCAAGTCTATCTGTCTGCAAATTTCAAAGGAAACAGAAACCAAGAAATAACTGCAATAATATTCATTGAAGGATGGATCCATTCCTCTCTCCTTGAGCGCAGCCCTCAAGGACACCTTTCGAGGCTCTGAGTGCATAGGGAGTGACAGGCTGATGGGCTCATCAGTGGAGCAGTAACTAAAACAACTGGAAGAGCTGCAACACCTCTTGTGCAGGCTCCATGCGTTCACACCTCTGAATGAGTGTTCAGGGTGTTTCATTTCGGATCGCACAGTCGTGACTGAGACTCTTCCAGGAGTTCTTAGCACACCATTCATCCATTTTGCTTACAGGATCTACTCAACCTCTAATGAAAGGGAAAAGCTGTTGTCAAGGGAGATAGCAGGGAAGGAGTTAAGATAAGCACCAGCTGTTGGACTGCTAGACATGATTATTCTAATCTTACATGTACATGGAAAATTTTGAGCTGGGATCCCCATGAAGAAAAAGAGAATTCAGTGATCTTTCAGATGGACTCAATAGTTAACCTAGGGTAAGAATGACTCCTCTTGTGAAGTTCTGACTTCTGACATCCATAAAATTTTGGCAAATGAAGCTATATTCTTCTAGCTGAATCTGGACAGAGTACTCATTTTGGATTTGCAGTGGAGTGAGAGAAAGGGGAAATTTCTATAGGCTTCCCAAAAGCACACCCTCAGATAGTCCTGTTTCAGAGACCTTTTGACTATTCTGTCAATTGTATAGACAATCATAGGAACCCAAAGAAGTTATATTTTTCTTATAGCATATCTGTTCCTACAAGCTCATTGTGGTCCGCAACATCTATCTTAGATGCTGGATAATTAACTGAATAGCAGTTTTTCTCCAAGCTATGTCATATTGTGCACATATTGCTAGCAGATCCCAATCTAGCTGCTTGAAGCCCAGATATGACTACTTCTGAATGACAGAGATTTTTAATCCTAAGCATGAGTACATAGCTGAAAGAGAAAAGTTAATTATATGAAGACTTTAGCACAGTGTGAAAACCCAAACACTACTGTGTCCTCTCTGCCTACTCATGGTTATCCATGGAAGTTATGTTCGACTGCTGAGTTTGGCAATGAGATGCTAGAACAGTTTTACCTGGCAACAGGATGCAAGAAATATCTGCCAAGCTCAGGGAAGCAGCAGAAATGTGCAGCAAGAAGGGAAGATTAGCAAACAGCTCGGGAATTGTGAAAATAAAATATGTGGGAATATTTTACTTCAATCAGGGAATAAGGTACTCATTAGTAATTACATTCATCACTAGAGAAATTCTATTTTATTTTCCTTTACACTTTGCCCTTTTTCTTATTTAGTCCAGATTGAACTCTTATTCCTAAACTAAAATATAGACACTTGGGTGAAGTGTTTTCAGTTCCAAGGTTACAAGTAAGAGAAGATATACTATGCAATATGCTAGAAAAAACTTCTTTTCTTCACTTAAATCAAAGGTTATAGCTATTACTGGGAGGCAAAAGTCCTCCTTACTATATGAAGTAGATTTTGAAATGTCAGTTACCTCTTCTTTTTGATTAAAGTTATTAGCTGTTAAACTCCTATGTAGGTAGGATATAGGTTACATCCTGGTATAATTATGGACATTGTTTTTGATGGTCTCTTTCATGGTTTGATCTCTCTGTACTAGTCCAGTATTAGTTTTCCCAAGAATGTAGCTGAAAATTAGCTTTCATTTTTCTTGGGACAGTATTTTAATTACCTCTTGCCTCACATTTTCTATTTGCTAAGGGAACACCACGTGGCTGTTTCTGTGTGATGAGGGACAAATGATGCTATTTAACTTCTTTTTGAATGGTTGTAAGATCTATGGGGAAAAATGTATATACATTAGAATTTTCATAGCCATTTTTTAAAATCTAGCAATCATATTAAGAGCTTATTCTTCTGTATTATGAATGGATGAAAGGACACAGATAATGAATTGCCAATCCAGAGAGAGGAAGAAAATAGCCCATTATCTGCATTTTCAGGATAATAGGATATCCAGGGAGAAGATAGAAGCCTGGAACATGGCCTCTTATTTTCATGAACTTTACTTTGCAACAAAATTGAAGCATTTGTTTTGTTTTGTTGGCATCAACCCTCCTCAATACTACTAAGAATAGTTAAACGTTGTAACTTAAAAGGATAATGTCAAAATAATAAGATAAATGCTAAAAATGCTTGGTTTTAAAAGGAAAAACACCACCAGAAGTCCTGCAGTGTCTGGAGAAGGTAGGTACAACCTGAACTAAACTACAGTAAAGCAACTCAATAAATCAAATATTTAAAGCTCTCTGAAACATTTCGAGCTTTGCAATGCATGCAAAAATTACATTTAAGAGTGGTGACATTAGGTTAGAGCCAGCAAAGATAAAGTGAGATGAAAAGTAAGTCTTTTGAGCTTATAGTCATATTTCCTTTAATTGTTAAAGAGACAATTGTTATTTTTTTATAAGTAAATTTCAGAAACTAGCCTATTTTAAGTGCGAGGTAAGGAAAAAATTCTATCCACCCACATCTGCTGTTTCCTGGATACGAGCCAGTCTTTCAATGTAGCACTAACTCACAAAGCAGCTGAGAAAGGACAAACATGCCCCTTCTCTTTGCCTGATTAGAGGATGTCTCATAAATGCATTCCCTGGACAAGCTTTATAATAGACTCATCCACTTTGTGTTCAATTGTAAATTCAATATCTACCACTATTAGCTGTTCAATCTGCTGAACTTCATCCTGTTAAACATTTACTAATAAACAGGACTTGGACACAAATAATAATGATAATTGTGTATATATATATATATATATATATATTTAAAGTGTGCATTGTTACCTGGGCTTTTTTTTTCTTGTATGTATATTACATAGAAACATTGTGTCTGGCAAAGCCTGGGTCAATCAGCAATAGCTGTTGCACTTCCTCACTTGCAGTTGTTCCAGGTAAAAATATTATAAATGCAGATACTTGTTAGTGACAGGGTTTTTTTTTTTCCATTGTTTATCAGCTCTTTTATACAGTACTGATTTTAAGCAGGGACTCTGCTAGAGCAGCTTGGTTGATGTCCTGTGCATTAACCCTCACAATGCTGCATACCCATGAATTCCCTTTCCTCAGAGGGCCTCCTAAAGAGTTCAAGCTACTAGAGCAAACAAAAGAGCAGCCTAATTAGCCATGTTTAGGTCCTGCTGTCTGCGATGCCACACACAAACTAGGGATGTAACTGCACATTCATGCTTTAAAGAATTGGTCACTGAAATTTTCAGCACAAGAATCGGTTTTCTACTGAGAACTGCTTGTCTATGCATCCCCTAGTGGATAAATGTGTTTATCACAGATTTTTTTTCGGAGCCTGCAGGGGTTGCTTTTCCAGGAGAGGAAACATCTCCTCTTCAGGGCATTAGAAGATTCTTTTACCTACTCATAGTTTGTTCAGAGCATCCCATCACAGAACAGCACATTATGGAGACTTTCCTGGAGGGATGGCATTGCTCAGAGCACAGAAAGACCCACTCACATCTGCCTCAATGTGTGTCTTTGGCAAAGTGATTTTATGCCTCAGCCTATTCCGTTCTAGAGGGACTGGTCACATGGAGACATGGCTTTTGCTAGGAGTTGATTTTTCTGGTATTTACAGGGCTCAGAATGTGCAAACCGTAGCATAAAGGCTGTTTATCTTTTTTTCCTCACCATTCATTTGCTTTAATTGGAAAATCTAAAAGATTGAAATAATGAAGCCTTTAGTTCTGATAAAAAGGGGTGTCATTTTTACCACGGTGGATCAGGAGCCGTGAGTGAATCCTACCGAAAATTTAACAGGAGCTTTGTTTAGTTTAAAATAAACGCAGCTGCAGTCCTTTTTACCCTATCCTAGAGTAACAGAAACATGGGCTGTGATTTATTTCTCCAGCCCAGGTTGTTCTGGAAAGCCAGGGAGAGGCATCGATTGCGGGTGATTTCCAGGCCTGTCTCCCGGCTGACGCGCGCAGCAGCCGAGCAGCCAAACTTGGCTGAATTTCACTCGCTGCCGCTCAGCGCCAAGGTGGCCTCCGGGAGCCGGGGATGTGGAGCGGATGGCTAGCAGCCCTTAAGAAGACAGCAGGCCATGTGTCAGTTGTCAGGAAAACATATTCCTCTATTTTCGGACCCCTTGAGTCAGCTATATTTCACAGCTCTGATGTCAGTGGAAAAGCTTAATATCAACTGTAGAGGAAAATACAGCTTTCCGATTAATTCATGCCTTTAAAATGTGACTTCTTTGTGTGTATTTGTTTTGTTATTTTCACTCACTGAGTGTGAAAATCTGACCACAGATATGAGAGTTCAACAAGTACTATGGTTACTAAAAGAGGCACCAAACCAGGTCTGTGCCTTAGGACCTATCTTTTGTATGCAAGTAATAGCAGAACAGTGTCTGCATCTCAAATTCATGTGCTTTTTCACAGGTCAATAAAGAAAAAGAACCTACTTATTCACTTGTCTGCTTTGGACTTTGGTACTGGGAATATTGTTATTGCCTCTATTGCTAGTATCAGTCCAGCTGATGCTGAGATATGACAGAGTTTATTAAAATTTTCGCTTTGTACAGGCTGAAGGCAGGGATCTTAGGAGAGAAGCTCAGAGCATGTTTTGAGAAGCCAGAGGTAGACAGATTTTTATATTTCAGTTTGTTCTGAGCTATTTTTCAATTGAAGAAAGAGGATCTTTCCCAGGACCCCTGCTGCAAATGGAAAGTTGTCCTTGGAAGAAAGAGAGATATAGTTAGATTTTCTTCTAGGTGCATTTCTTCCTTGTGCATCATTGGAAATGGAAATTGTATATTAACCTTTACAATGATTGTTTACTTTATCCTAATGCGATCATTAGATTAAATCATGTGAAACATAACTTAGATCTGTTTATTTTTATTTACTGATAATAGAGAAAACTATTATTAGATAGTTTTAAAACTATAAAATGCCTATTAGATTAGGTAGTTCAGCTGCAGATGTTTATACTGTAGATGCCTAAAGTCAGGGAAAATAATCTCATCCTCTATATTCCAATTAATTTTAATAATATATTGTCCTCAAAAGATTCTGGTCCTCTGACAGACTGTGAGCAGATTACAAGCTAAAGATGTTTCTACAAACTGCAGATCAGCCCATGGCGGTCCCAGCAGATTGCTTTCTAACCAAAAGCAGAAAAGATGTTGCCTTCTCATACTCTAGATATAAAAATATCATTTGCAACATTCACATCATTCTTGATTATCAGGAAAATAGGCTTTACATAGGCTTCAGCCTTCACAAGTGTCTATATTGCACATACGGGGCACGTAATCTGTATTTTGAAATCTATCTCTAACTACATATAAAAGCAGTTACTCTGCAGCAATAAGAAAAGTTATTTTAGAAGATGGTTTGGTTCATGAGTTCTGTGAACAGATATTAAACTTCTCTTTCTTGGATTCACGGAAGAACAATAGTATCTTAGGTGTAATGGCACATTTTGCTTTGGAAATGTCTGTTCCTTCAGTAGTGCATGTGTGTGCACCTACGAGTGTGTGTCCTTGAATTACTTTTTACATTGCACTTCAAGATTTGATGACTCCAAGTGATCCTGTTATTGATTCAATATTAGGGAAACAAAGAGTTATTAAGTGATAACCTGTTGGTGTATATTTTTGCTCTGTTCATATAAACCAGTGGAGCAAGATCAATTTACTCTCCGGTTGAATTGCTTTTCTTGTGGGCACCTAAAGCATACGTTAGAGAGCAGCTTCCAAGAAACAAATTTATTTTCCTGAAATGATGGTCTTTATTGGCAACATCTAGTTCTTTTAATTTTACAGTTGGTTTACCAGTTATTATCTCTGTTTTCATGAAGCATGAGAAAAATGCGAGAACAGTTAAATGTGCTTACCATATAGTTTGTGAATTAGTGGCTCCTTAAAATTGGCAGCAGATGTGGAGTGAAACTGCACTGTCAGTTCTCCTTTCCTTTTTCCTCCTTCCTCCCAATGAAACCTGGAAATCATTTGCCTGGCATACACTACCACCGTGTCACCGGCACCTCACTTGCAGCTAACAGAACACTCTCAAATGCTCCCTTTTATGCCTGACTCCATTGTTTGGCTGTGATAAATCTAAGAAATCTGAAATTTGAGGGGTTTGGGGAGGGGGAAGGAAGTAAAAACCTTTCCAACACTGTTTTTTCCCATTATGCATTGGACGGAATGTGCCTTTTAAATGACTTGCACATCTCTTCTCAGGTGTGCTATGGGCAGAATGGCAGCAATTGCCAGCAGTGACTAAGTGAGAAGTGACACTCTCTGTCTCTCTAAGGGTTTCTTCAAGTCCAGTTTGGAACCTTTCATTACATTGCAAGAATCCATTAAGACAGAAACAAGGTTATTCCATGAAATGTTTTTGTGACTAAAGAGGACATCCAGCTCTTTAATCAGTGACAGAACATCTACTCTGACAAGACTGAGTGATACAGTGCGCTTGGCTAGCACCTTTGCAACTGAAGGGGAATATAACTTACAAGGACAGACAATATTCTCATTAAATTGCCATTGGTTGATTCATCAATGCTCCAGTGGAAATAATTATTCTGTATATGTTTGATGTAAATGTCTATGTCAAATGAAACCTCATTTTGTATTTTGCGGATGTCTGATCCATGATAATTTGGCTAATGCCTTTAGGTCATGAGATAACTGTCTACTCCCTTCAGTTATGACAGGGGCTGTGGTGAAAGTCTAAAAGGGATGAGGGGAAAATACACACACACACACATGCACACAGATGTATAGATTTATAGATAAACATTCCTAAAAAAATAAATTAAAAAAAAATCACTATTACAATGTTAGTAGAATCCATGTGGATTAAATTTCCCCATATGCAGGTGTGCAAGATTTCGACTAGAACAAACTGGGAATTTAATTGACCTTTACAAAGTCTCCACAAACAATTGTCAAGGAAAATCTCATCTCCAAATTACCTTTTGTATCAAGGTGCTGGGAGCTACAGTGGTGGGGGAAAAGTTGCTATTATATGCTTCAATGTGTCAATACAGTGCTATATAAACAAATATAAGGCAACAGATTGATTTTGGAATGAGCCCTGAGCAAAGTGGAATATGGATGCACACTGAAGTACTGCAGAAGTAGCCCAGAAGGACTGAAATCTCTGTCTAGCTCTGATTTCATTTCTTTACCAGTTTGTTCATGAGAGAGAGCAGTTATACTTTATATATACAGTAAATTACCCATCTAAAATTGTCCAATGGATAATGAAGGAGGAATCAAATGTTCACCTATGCCTTGCCATTCTTCTCCAACTCTCACAGAACAGAAGGTCACTGATTGGCCTTCTTTAACTATGGCACTAGTACTAAGTATTAGTTTAGTGTTAAGTTCTAGTTTAGCTAAATTCTAGTTGAGTGGCACTGAAAGGCGAATTTTTAACGTGTTACTGGCCTTTTTGTTGACACATCTTCTGAGAAACAATAATGTCCACATAAAATAAAGACACTTAGTCATTTAGATAACTGTTAATGGTTAATATGCCCTTGATAATACCTGGTTGCCTCTTACTTTATAAGCAGAACCACTGAAATCAAAGAGACCAATTACAAGATAACGAAAAACTCAACTGTTCATTAAAATCTTAGCAGTTTTTAGCAGTTTAGTCCTTTATTTAGTTATTTATGTCTGTCAGGAAGTCATTAGAAGGAGAGGATGAAAAATGAGGGATAAACATGATGAAGAATATGATGAGTTGACTTTTTTCCAGATTATGCTACATTTCATATTCTAAAAAAATATAGAAAATTCAGTATTAAAAATAAAGATAGGGAGAGAGAAAATAAAGATGATACAGGAATCAGTGAATGCTGATAAGCTGTTTTCCATTCCAGCAGAAATGAGATAGGTAAATATGTTTCAAAAGTTGACTTTTTTTTTCATTTCCAGCAGCAGATGTTACAGTTCTATAAATTATTCTAAAAATTAGAAAAAACAAAATGAAAAAAAAGAGACATAAAACAAGAACACAGATTTGTATTCCTCTCATCAGCAAAAGCTTTAATGAGGAAAAGAGGAAAATAAAATAGGCAAAGACTTTCCTGAGACAGTTCTGCAGCAGTTCAGTGGGTACACTCCTCAGTTCATGTATACAGGTAACATTGAATGAAAAAAAAAAATGCATTGACTTTCAAAAAAAGGATCATGACTTTAAATCAGACTTTAGATTATGATATTTTTCAAATTTAAATCTCTCAATCTTAAATCAGTAGAAGGACACTGATCTTGTAAGTTGTTGACAAAGAAGCCCTGGCTTCACAGTCTGGGAAACATACGGTGCCACACTGAAGATGGTACTACAAGAATGATGGCTTTATTAACTCCAAGAAATAAGAGATGCTAATTCTGTACTAACAACACATCAGGTATCTCAGAGCTGACTTTGATGTTGTATAATGTGCTGGATGTTTCTAGTCCCACTGGTTCAGGGCAGCAGGATCTTCCTAAGGACTGCAGGAGCAGCACACTCAATAAACCTGGGTTTTAGCTTCATGGTATCTCAGAGAAAGGCAATTTCCATGAATGAGAGGAATGAAAAGAGAAACATTTAAATCCTCCTTTGACAAAGATATAGGAATGGAAAATGGCCCCAGTAAAAACTCTGGGCTGAAAAACATTCTCTCTTTATGCTTTTATAATAAATGGAGAATAAGGTCTGCAATTCAACACTTAGTAAGCAGCATAGATGTTAGCTAGGGAAAAGATAGGAATGGGTCTCGAGGTGACTTTTCTTTCTTTCTCTTCAGAGTGACAGTGTTGTATTGTATTCCTCATTCAAAGAAAATTATAGAATGTAGTCACCTAGCTCAAACTATTTCAAGAATATATTTTTAACTAGAGAAATCTCTTTAGAGAGATCATAGACAAATAAATGATTCTCTAGTGAAATTTTAGAGAATCTGAAAATATTTTTAATGGCAACTACTTTTTTTTTTTCTTTAATACATTTAAGAGAGGTATCATAGGATGAGGAACTGGCTTTTACTGAACACAGTTATGAACAAATATGGAAGCGCCATACAATCAATTGTTATAAAACCAATTATTCATTCATGCTACGTGTGTGTAATGTATTAAAAGGAAGATAATATATATATATAGTATATATAGTATATATTTATATATATTCTTTGACTCAAAGAATATATAGCTAATCACTGACCCTGTGAATATTAATGAATAATATAGATACAAATGTTTCTGAATGTATGTATTACTGATGGATAGACAGGTAGAGGGATTGATAAGTGGCACTGTTTATGCACACATTCATATACACATATTATATTAGTCTGTGGCTTATATCTTTTTCTCAACTCCTAATATCATCTCTGTAACAAAGACAAGGATCTTTGTCAGAGATTTATTCTGCAAATTAAATGAGCTATAGCCTCTTCCCTTATTTTAATGTACACTTTATTCTCAGAGCCATTGCTATTTAAATTTGTTCCTTAACACATGCGGTTCACTTTATTTTACTTTTACTGTGTCTGGACTATTCAAAACTGACACATATAAAAAATAGTGCCGTTTCCCTGAAATAGCAGTGCCTTTGTATGTGCAAAGCTATAAATAAACACTGGCAGTTAAACTTCTGTGCTTTTAAACTTTAGCCTCTTTATCTCTGTCACTGTTAGAGGCCCCTATCTGGTCTGCCTTCCTTTTTTGCTTATGACAAAATGCTTATGCAGCAGTAATCAGTCTTGGAGCTCTACCCTCCTTTCCATTTCTTTCTTTCTCTTTTAATTTCCAAGTTGCAGGCACCTCTTTCAATGGTGCCTGCTGCAGCTTGGCCAACAAATCAAAGTAGCAAAGTATGTTTCCTCCAAAGCCAGAGGTTCCCTCTCTGCAAGTCCTCAGCATTTTTTAGTCGCAGTTGAGTAGTGAATGCATGGACTTAGTCCACTTATTTTGGATGTGCTCTGGCCACATTATAGTAAATACAATGCTACAGTTTTTCTCTGATACTTTGGAAATGTCTTATATCAGAAAAGAGTTTTTTGGAAGTGATTGTCCATAAAACATCTTGCAATAAATAAAGAGCTGATATATAGGTCAGGCTGACCTATAGACCCATTGTGATTAACTAATGCTCAAGGAAAGCATATGGAAAAAAGGAGAATTCTTTTTGTATGCCTTCTCAGCATACTCCCTTCAGGACTCCCGATACCAAAGGATTTGTATGGATTATAGACATGTCTTGCTCAGGATGTTGCATAGGAAAACAGACAAACTTTTAAAATCTTCTGGTAATACTTTCCTATGCGTGTATATGTTAACACTTTCAAAATTTGGAAATCAGTTCAGACTCAAGATTCCAGCCCAAATCTGTGCTTCTATAAATGCTGTTTCTCTATCCTGTTAGTTATGCTCCTTTCAATCACTTTAAGTTTAATTGACTGAAATGGCTTTTCTTAAAAATCTTCAGAAATTTGCTGCAGCTCGTGTTCATTTGCAATTTCTCTTTCTCCCCATTTGCACTGTGTACAAGCTTTATGCACAGACCTGTCAATATCAAAAAATACAGAGGAACATTCTTTTGCATATGTGCATACTACTTTGTGCTTTTCAACTTTTTGTTTAATAGTAGTAATAATAGCACCCTTCTAGTTCATAAGAGGATAATAACATTAATTTGTTTATTATTAATAATAGCATCCTTCCAGTTTTATGTTTTCTAACTGATCCTATTGGGATTTTTAACTTGGATGTTATTAACAACCCAAACAAGTTGAGTCATGACTGAATTTTCTCATGCATAGGTAATAAGTACCAGTTGCTACTGCATGCATACTGCTTTTCAAATAATTAAGACAGTCTTCAGACAATTCAGGATTACAGATGGAGATATGCTGTAGCCTAAGCATATAGATTCTATTTTGAGGAAATAGTTCAGTATGTAAATATAACATTGTTCATGTGTCATATTTATCAATATGATAGACCTGCCAATCCTCCTAGTTTTCTTTGGAGAAACATATTTTTTGACTCATTCAGCAGTCTTCGTATAAGAAATCAATCCTCCCACACTCTCACACTTTTTCAATAGTATAATGCTCTCAGAACCACATTCAACCCTACACAGCCCTACAAAAACACAGACAAACATGTAGACACATACAGAGCGAGAGATCTATACCCAACACAAAAAGAATAAAATTCACATTTACTCCCTGGACTGCTCTTTATTAGTAAGCAAGCAATTATATTATACCACAAAACAAGCTCTACTTGCTTGAATATTCTCAGTTTCTCCTTTAACACTTTCTCACCCTCCTGTTACGTGGTGGTGCTAGAAAACATCTCCTGGTTAGAGAGACTGAGACGTTGAGTTTGGAGTGGGTGCTGTTTGCTTCAGCTCCCGCCTGGGTACCCTGGGGCTGGCAGGGAGTAATTGGCTGCAGGAAGAGATGAAGTAAATAGGAAAAGCTCCTAGGTAGGGTAAAGCTGAGAAACATAAGGATAAAGATGATAAAAAGTACTGTTGAGAATAAAAGTAAAAGGTAGTTTGGTAAATCAGCTTAGAAGCAATCAGCCAAGTCAATCTATCAGCTTTTAGAAGTATTTTAATAGAATTAATGAAAGCATAGATAACCAGAAAAAAAATGAAGATGAAGAGATAACAAGAATTGTGTGAAATAAGGAGTATACAGAGAAATACAGACAAGTGTAATCTAAATGTAATTTATCCATTTACTTATCGATGATTCCAAAAAGAATAGAATAAATCAGAAACAAATGCTTCTGATGAAAGACAGTTCAGGACAGTTTCTCCTTTTCATCCCCTACAAATTATGAAAAAAAATGTATATTTTCATTGAACTTTTAAAAAGTGAATTTCATATGCACATGAAAAATATGTATTTTTATTATAGTGAAAATTATTTGGAGAAGAAATACAATTTATCTTTCTATTTGTGTTTGAATTAATACCTCTAATAGAAAAAAATTTGTCTTATATTTTTTGCCATCTAAGCAGAACTAAGAAAGCAGTATAATTGGCAATAGAAAAAATTCTCCCTCTCTGGAGCCCACTAGTACTTGCAATTATTTCACAACCACTGCAGTTCCCCTGCCGTGTGTCATCCTTGACTTAAAGTTATTCAGAAAAGCTATTAAGCACTACATAATTGTGAGCAAATTGGAGGTAATAAAGAGAAGATCCACCAACATGATTGAGGTACTGCAGGGACTGATTTATGAGGAAAAATGAAAAGAATGTCAGTAAATATGTATAGCTTGGCCAAATGATAACTGGGGGGTGGAGAATTAGATAAACATCTATGAGAGTTGTATTTGAAGAATGTTGTGATGATCAGTGTCCAGGTGCATCTGTGGTGTAACTTCATTGAAGTCATCTTCAGCAGTGTTATCTACTATTATGATTATGAATTTGCTCATGATAAGCAGAGTGGGAGAGAGGGAAAGAAGAAGTGTTAAAGGGAAATCTAAGGGGCTATAACTATGAAATCCATGGGAAGAATTGAAACCAAGGGAAAATGTAGGCTACATATGAAGAAAATCTTATTGGTGAAATCTAGAAGGCTGATGAATTAATTAAGAAATGAAAAGCACTTTGAAGATGAAAAATGCTATTCAGGTGCAGCAAAGTATCATTATTAAGAGTAGAACTGAGCAAATAATTTGTAGTGAATAATGCATTCAACCCGTCTAGCACTAGATCTTTAAAAGCACCTTGGAGAATTACATGCCCAATAAGTGAATGAGTCACACAATATTAGGTGTTACCAAACTTTGCAGATCCCTTTTCAGCCCCTACTAAAAGTATGTCCTTAGATACAAGCATAAATAAAATATATAAACATGTATGCATGTGCCTAGGCACACATGCAAAAATGCATCAACACACAAGATGATAGGAGGTTAAGAAATACTAGCCAGTGTCCATGGTTCTCAAACCAAGCAATTGTTCAATTGCTTTGAACAACTAAGAGTCACAGAAATCCAGGTTCAGTAATAATTCCCAATATTTCCCATCAAAATTATGCAAAATCACAGAATGGAACTTCAGCTGGTGTGCAGTCATATATTTACTTCATTTCCTATGAGCTGAAGATCTACACCATGGATTTCAAACCAGAACAAGACAATAAAAGCAGCCATTCTTACCTCCTGCATGCTACAAACTGAAGGATGTCACTCAAAAGATCCCTCACTAGAGAGAACTTGTCTTCCTACTGAAACAACAGACATGGCTGAGGGCAGTAACAAGCTGAATATTTATTGCATTGGAGCACATTGTGTGAACTACACACAGCTTCAACTACATGGGTTCGGATGGTGATGAATTAGACACTCCTAGCAATTTCTTCTAGAATTGTATCCTTCCTATTTGTGACCACCTTCCATTAACAATGTTTGAAATTAGAAAGATGACCTAAGTGCAATGTGACCCTAGGCTTTTTTTCTTTCCTGTTACATCCTTACATATATTCACCCTGGGAGATCAAAAATGGATTTTGCCTAAATAGAAGAGATATTTTGACTAATTTCTGAATTACTGGAATATAAAAGAGGGAAACCATGATAAAATTATTTTCAACAATTTTAAGAGTTGTATCTTCACATTTCCTAGTTAAGATAAATGATTTCATAGCTCAATTACAATGTCAGTTTGCCATCATAACGCAAGTAATAACAAGAATGTATTTACATGCTATGTCACCAAGAAAAGGACAGGTCAAAGAAGTCATATTAATTAATTGCAGAATGATTTGCCTAGTTCTCAGTAAACATAAAAAAGAGAGAAATTTGCAAACAAAACACTAAACAACTACTGCTGCTCAGACATATCAGGTGTCTCCTCAGGCATGTGCACAACTGTTAAGTGTTACAAAACAGATACATTATTTATTTTATTTAAATAAATAAATAAGCAGATAGATAAAGTACTACTGAGGAGTAGGACTCAGTATGAATGCATGTGCATGTGCATGTGTTTACAATTTTGTGCATATACCTGTATGTATGTGAGAGAAAAAAAGACAGATTTGTCAGGGATTAATCATGTTTTGTTTGGAAATGGTACAGAATTATTAATTACTTGGTTATTCATGTAAAATTATTTATAAGGAGAGACTTAAATGTGGGGGATATGAATTAATATGAAAGATTAGAAATAATATGAACAAATATTAAGTATTTCACATTTACAATCACTATCACAACCAAAATAAGTAAATGAAGCATAAAATCATATTTTTTCAAATATTATGCTCAAATGATCGTGTCTATATTTTATCGATACAATAGAACTTATAATAAATTAATCAAAATACCCAGAAAAATATTTTTCATATACTCAGAGTGAGTCACGCTTGGTAAAAATAAGGTAAGTCCTTTTGAATACCACAGGGAAACATTTTATAATATATATGTGGAATAACTGGTTTTGAGTAGTAGTAAAATATGATAAAATACATGAAATTGACTATGTTTCCCCAAAAATATCTGAATAGTTTAAAAGGTGTATAAATGTAACTGACCCTCATTCCATAGTTCACTGTGGAAGTGACAGACCATAGCTCAGAAGAAATGAATGGAAACCAAATTCTTCATTTTTTCAAAGCTGTTCATTTTCTTCTTTTAGCAAATGAAGAAATCCAGTTGAGCAAGATTGTGTGCATGCATTAATAATAATGCATTATTAATAATATTATTATATTAACTATTACTAATAACAATGTTTTATTAATAATGCATTATTTCTAAGTAGGTAGAATCCTACCCTATCTACTTTTAAAGTCCTTCCTGAACATACTATTTAGCTAAATTATATTTTGTGTCTGACATGAAAATACAAACTATAGGTTCTTAATGCCCTTTTTTTCCCTTTTGAGGGGATATGAGTGTCCTCAAATACTGCAGAATTTCAGATTCGGTCCCCTGCCACTTCCTAGATTATCATTATCCCAATATAATTTCCAGCTCATTTTAGATACTTTTAATAACCCACAGCCAGCATCTTCCAATATCCTCTCCATTTTTATTGATCATACTGATCAACTTTATGGCAATATCTTAAAGTGTGATTAATATGGTAAGTGTCATTAGGTATATCATTACATAAACATTACATTGCACATCATCTAGCATAATTAAGACATCAAGTTACTCCAATCTGGTATCTCTTCCATTGCCTGCTTTGCTGCATCTTTTTCAAAACCTAGACATGTCTTGTAACGTATTTACTTTGTAGTATATACTCTACCTGTGCTATAGGTATTTCAGGCTGCTTACAAGCTTTTACCTTTCCTTTCAGCCTCCTATTCTAGGAACCCTCCAAACTGGCCACTTGTCAGAGAGATATGAATGTATTTTGACATCAGCAGGACACAGAGACGAGGGTCATTTCCCTTGGCTTTTCCAATTACACAGCTTGCTGCAAGGAGCTGAATCAACCATGAATGTCACTCTGCTCATACTGGCTGGGAGGGTGCTCTCTGTTCGGCCCTTGGCATTTAACCATGTTGAATTATGAATGTGCTACCAATCTCACTGTTTGCCTTGGAGCTGGAAAGGATGATTCACAGGGACCTTTTTTCAAATTAGATTTTAAAGTGGACTATGCAATTTCTTTCCTTCCCCCTCCCTCCCTTTTTTTTTTAAGCAAAGTGTATTCACAAAGCCCCAGTTATCTCAAGATCGGTCAGATAATAAGAAATAACATTTGCTCACTATAACATTCTGTCATAATACACTGTGCCACTATCTGAATGTGCCATGTGTTTTATCTAATATTAAACAAAAGTTGGAAGAGAAGCCAGGGCAAGTTCTATATAATCAAATGGCTGACATTTCACTATCTCTGCTCTAAACAAAGTACTGCAGCAAAACTTGTGTAACACCATTGTACAAGATGAGACATCTCAGACAATGGGGAGTGGGAAGGTAAAAAAGATATTAAAGTTGTCTACATCTATATAATAGGTTGAAATCTGAGAGAAAATCTATTTTTTTAAGTTCATTTCACTCTATCAGATCACAGAAAACCACTACCCCAAAAACAGATATCTGATTATTTCTCTGCAGAATGGATGACAGCAAGGCAGACTTCAGAAAATGTTTTCCTATCAGCCAAAACAAACCTAGACTCACTCCGTCAAGCATTAGGCAGCCAACAAATGGGGTTCAATTAGGAGCATCTTTTCTGTACAATCACTTGACTTGAAATCTTGTAGGGTGAACCTATACCTCAATTTTTGCAGCCCTACAGCTTTCAAGTATCAGAAGAGTTTTCTAATAATTTCAAGTGAAGACTGAAATTACTGTGACTTAAAGCCATAAAATCATGTAATAGAGGCCAAAAAAAAATCCACTGAATAGTAGCTGAATATTTCTGGCAATTGTGGGATTTCAAATTCACAGAGGTAGGTGGGTTGTACTTCATTATCAGTTTTGGTCTGAAAATAAGTTTTGAAAGAACACATGGAAAAAAGAATTATGACATCTTTGATGTACCGGATTCTTCTACGTGACTATTTGCAAATCAACAGCAAAAGAATCCAGATGAAATTCTTTTCTTAGTTCAAATATGGATATATCTACAGAAAAATGTTTCTTCTTCTTACTGCTGATTTTATTTACCTAACCGGCATCTACCTTTTTAATCAATTGGATTTATCTTCAGTGGAAATTCTCGGGTCAGGGTTTTCTTTTCAGAATTTCCAGGGTTTAATCCAGTAAATCCTACCTCAGGGAAACTCAGATCCTCTACTTTGCACTGCACTGAGCATATAATCTACAAGGTTTGTCTGAAGATACTGAAAGTGTACCTTTAACTTTTTAATGTTATATTTGGAAAATATATAAAGGAATATAAAGGTGAGGGGAACTGCAGGTGAGAGGGAACTTCTTTACTGGGAGGGTGACAGAGCAGTGGAGCAGGCTGCCCTGGGAGGTTGTGGAGTCTCCTTCTCTGGAGGTCTTCAAAACCCACCTGGATGCCGCCCTGTGCCACCTGCTCTAGGTGCCTGCTGGAGCGGGAAGGTTGGACCGGATGAGCTCTAGAGGTTCCTTCCAACCTTGAAGATTCTGTGATTCTGTGATAAAGGAGTATGGAATTGAGTAGGAAAAGCAGCAGGAAGGCAGGAAAAATTAAAGACTTTCTTTCTGCATTTTTCCAGCTGTTGCTTTTTATCCTATTAAAATATTACAAACTTTCCTGAGTAGAAGCTACATTATTTTTAGCACTTCCCCTCCCCTTAACAACTCAACCACACAGACATATACTTCTCTTGTCAAAAAGCCAGAGGCTATAAAAACTGTGCAGCTTAGCTACCCAAATGACCATAACTACCCACAAGCTCATGAATAATTACAGGCTATGACATTGTGGCAAAATTACAATTGCTCTGCTAAAGCACAAAATAATTGTCCCTTAAGTTGTATAATTATGTATAAAAAAGTTAAACTTCAGAAAACATCTCTCAAAAGTGTATATGTACATGTATGCACTTGTAGTCATCATTTTTAGCTATTTATAGGAAGGGCAAGAAATCAAATCTTAAAATTTACCAAATCATAAAAGCAGTTCATCAAAAACACTGTTTTTTTTTTTTTTTCCTAGCAAAACAAATTGCTGTAATACTAGGAAAACAATGTATTGCCATTGTATCTCCTTACTTTCATCATAGGATGTGTAACTGATGTTACATTTAGCTGACCCAATGTAGAATATTCAATGGTAAGGATTATTGCTTAACTGTCCATATTTTATCAATATTTAATCTGGAGGGAGCAGTTTTGCATTTCTTCATTTTTGCTTTTTGTTCTTTTAATGTTAATCTTGATTAATTATAACTTAAATTTCTTCAGGAAGGCTACCTATTTAGAAATATATATATATAAAATATATATAAAATATATTTTTATATTATATTTATATTATATAATAAATATATAATGCATATTTATTTATATTTATTATATATTAATTATATGTGTATAAATATATATAAAAATATACATTTATGTATACATAAATGTATATA
>JAUBOD010000950.1:598608-616370 GCA_032353885.1 Nothura maculosa
CCATTCTTTTCTCTGAAGCTGAAGAGTTTCTGGCTTTAAAACCTGTACTATGGGAGCCTGAGGACTCTTTGCTTTTTACAATATCTGTATGAAACATCTGTAAGACCTAGGCAACAAGAAGAATTGATTCAAGAAGGAGCTGTAGATGAATCACTAAATAATACTCTCTACAATATAAGTTTGACATCCCAGGGATATTTAAAAAAGGAAGGAAGGAAGGAAGGAAGGAAGGAAGGAAGGAAGGAAGGAAGGAAGGAAGGAAGGAAAGAAAAGGAAGGAAAGAAAAGGAATGAAAGAAAAGGAAGGAAAGAAAAGGAAGGAAAGAAAAGGAAGGAAGGCAAAGAGGGAGGGAGGGAGGGAGGAAGGAGAAACATAACTAAAAATAGAATGGTGAGTTAGGAGAAAAAGGAAAGAAAACAGAAAGTAGGATGATGTTAGTTCCATAAGCTAGGAAATTAAAGGCAAGATTCTTGCAGATCCTCAGTGCACATAGATCGTTAATAAGAATCTCACGCCTGCCTGCCATTTGAGCTTTTGAAAACATTCTCCTGAAAACCTTCATCTCCTTTTCATGTAAATCTACCATAGCCATAACAAAGTCATAGAACGTCTGCACACCCTTTGACATGAAAGGAAAGAAGGAGGAGAAAATGCAAATGACTCTGTTGAAAAGGTTATTCAAGCCAAACAAGCATTCCTTCAGAAATGGAAATCCAAAACCCAAGGAATCATGGAGAGGAGTCTAAAATACTCAGAAAGACTATTAAGTCATTTCATGTGGGGTTGAAGAAGAGTATATTAGGGTAGTTTCTTGATTCTCTCACTGCTCCTTTTGTGTTAAGAACCGAGAGTCATCTCAATCTTATAAGGCTGAGTTACCCGCCACATTCTGGGGGGCTTGAGAAGAGTGGTTCCTCAAGCAACACCACCTGACACAATCAGGTCTTTTGTCATAACTATTTAAATGAGATTGCCTGGAAACTAAACAAACAGCTACTTAAATAGTGATTTTTTTTAATAAACACCAAATTAATGCTTAATAAATTTCAAAAGACTGCTGTCTTTGAATATACTTTTTCACCTTAGAGAAGTTATTTTCTGTCAGACTAGCAACCCACCATACTTATTTCCTTCAGATTGCTTCCTGATTATGTCTAATAAAGTACTGGAAGTTAATTTATTTAGAAGACCCCTGCAGTCATTTGTGTAGACCATGGTTTCGTTGGAAGAGATGTTGATAATTAGTCCTAAAGCAAAAGACTTAATTTCTTCTTTTGCAAATACCAGCTGTCCCTCCTCATCAATCTACAGCAGGACTAAACTTTTTTTTCTATAAGGCCAGGGTATTTCCTCAAATCTCAATGGAGTTCTATTTATGAATGTGACTTTTAATTGCCATCATGCTACAAGGTTGAACTGAGATCTTGGTCATCCCTGACTGAACTTTCTTTCACCATGCAGAAAACACTTCTTCATCTCCCACCATAATTACAGTATGGCAACCATATGTAAATAAGTTATTTTTTACAATTAACTACTAATTACTATATTCTCCCTGACACTAAGCTCAACCAGAGATCCACAGCTATCTATTTCTGAACAAATGGACTAAAATGTTTAGTGTTTTTTTTAACTTTTGAATAGAAGATCAGTTATTAATTATATGAAAATGTTCTTTGCAAATGTGAAAACCACATATATGAGTTTGTGTAGATAAGGGGAAAATAAATCTGTAGTAATTTTGCTGGCCTTCCATAAAATTCTGTGCTTTTTCCTTCCTTTTCTTTTTCCTCTCAAGGAAATCAAAATTTTCCACTTAAGATATGATGAAGAATTTCCATGTCAATGATTGCATAAAGTCTATATATTAATTTTAGTTATAATATTAAAGTTATGAGAATGCTCTCGTTTGCACTTAAATGTGCAAGCAGGCAAAGCTGGATTTGGTGCTGTGGCAGAGGTTAGGGCCGCCAGCTTTCAGGTGCACACAGAGTGTACGCTCAGCTCAAGTGAAGCTCAACAGTCAGGTCAGACTCATAATGAACAATAAGATGCCAAGGGGACCTTTGCACACAAGAAATGGTGGCTGCCACATCTATCTCTGAGGCAAGTAAGGCACAACTTAGCTATCATCTAACATTTGCATTGCATTGTATAACTAGAGAGATGAGGGTCATTACCCAATTCTTTGATTCCTAGGAGAGGAATAGTGCTTAGCATCCTAAGTGAGAGACAGGACACCACACTGCAATTATCAGTGACTCACCTTCCTTTGGATCCAGAGACAGAGCCTTGTAATTTTGGAGCTTGACAATCTGAGCTTTGCTTCTGCAGAGTTATTAATGGCTAAGAATGGTACAAAGTGTATTGGCAGCTGCAGCATCAATGAAGATCATCAGTTAGTTAATCACAGTGTATGCAACATAACAGCTCCCTCCTATTAGTGACATTTTCTTTGCAGCAGATTTAGAGTTCCTAAATGACATTTGGTCTCTTATGCTAAGTGCTGTATTTTCCCAAACCAATAGGCAGTTTGTGTCCCAACAGCTCAAATTCCGATCCACAAAAGTAATTCTGTTCTTCCGGGTCTATCATGATGAAGTAACTTGATTTACTGTTATGCATCTAGGCTCCAGAGTTGACAAGGCATAATAAGACAGAAGGTATGCGTGGCCTAATGCTACCAAAAAGTGCAAAGCTATGGATTTACCCTAAATCATGTAGGGCATAGCAGGAACAGAATAAAGGTCTTTCAGTCCCAATCTAACACATTAACTACAGACTCTGCTTTCTTCCCTTTGCTGTTTTTATACTTTCAAACATGGCACAGGAAAGACCAAATGCCATGCATTATTGAACTCATCTCTTCTTTTTTTAAGTTTCTGCCTTTCAGTTGCAAAGGGGCTAGGCAGGAAATTAATCAATGCTAAAAACAAAAATTAAAGAAATCTATAAATGTATTTCTAGCAATTTGCAACTAGAAACTTGGATCAATAAAATATGAATTAGAAAATACAACAGGAAAACAAACAAAAAAGGCATCTCTAAGTTGAAGAATGCCACTCTCATTGAGTTAAACCTAGTAGAAAATCCTCCTAGTCTGTGTCATTTCCTCTCTTTTCACCTCTAAAGGCAAATCTCATGATTTCCACTTCTGCATAAGCTAACACCCATCCTGATTTCAATACGAATTTCAGCTGTATCATGCCCTTGTAAGCCCCCCTAACCTTTGAAAGCTGTTGTGGAATTTGTTTCTCCTATCTATATATTTTTTATTATTATTATTTAAGGATCATAAAGTGGAAGTCAGGTTGCAGCATTTTCAGAGACAGATGAAGCGAAGTGCTCCATTGGGAGTATTCAGCCCCAGTGCCTTGCTGTATTATGGCATATGGAGTTGCGTCTCCAGGCGCTGACATTAGCAGTCCTGCTTCAGGTAACTCATTTAGCTTTGGTGTCATTTTACAATAAATATACCATCCACCGACACAAATTAGACAGCTATTGAGATTAATTTTGAGGCACTATCGGCAACATCTTAAATCAAAAATCATTCTTTATTAGCATGCTCGGCTGTACAGTGCTCTCTCTTCCCCTTCCCCCCTCCCTTCCCTGCCACAAGAATAAATGAGCCCCCATGGTTGACACAGCGCATCAAGTGTTTTATAATAGTCTAATTGTAGCTAATGGTTTGTGCAGCTAATTAAGGCCCTATGAATTACAGTAATCAGTCAGCCTCATCTTCTAAACCAGATAGTTCTATTCAAGCGTCCCTTTAGGAAGAAACACACACACACACACAAAATTTAAAAAAAAAAAATTGAAAAGAAAGAGAAAGAGGGAAGGAAGGAGAGAAAGAAAGCATAATGATCTGCTGCCTTCATTAGAGTGCAAATAAATTAATGTAATTTTTTCCACTATTACTTGTTAGCTGTTATAGAAATGTTTACTTAAAATGAGTCTGCAATAGCAAAAGATATTTTTTTTAGTCATGTAAGATATATATTTAATTATATATACATATAAATTATGTTACTTTATTGGTGAAGAAACTCCTCATTTGGTCAAGAAGTTATGGATAATTAGTGATTTTGATATCATCATTATTTAGGAGAAGGGGTTAAATACAGGAATAGGTATACTACTTTCACTATAACCAAATGTGGCAGGAGAACCTAAAGCCTGTAAATGCAACACATGTCATTAGGAATGAGAAAGGCCCTGTTCTGCAAGATGAGGATGGCTGCTAAGAGGCTTTATTTGTATTGCTCAGGATCCAAGCACTTCTAGACCTACTCCTGTCCCTAGAATACCTGTACTTCAGATCCTGTGATACACTTCCATCAGCAGGCAATGGAAATGAAGTACTGAGTTGAAACTTTAGGAAATCAGGCTTCAAGGTATCTTTCTGCACCTGCTTTGGCTGCATCTATACTAGCAAATTAAGCAGTGCAAGGGGATGTTCTCAAACACAAGAATGCACTCATCTGTACTGTTAAATCGTTACTGTGAACATTGGCATGGTTTTGTCTTATGTCAATTAACATTTTCCAGAACAATGAGGTGAACACAGGCAAGTAACTGTAAACTGTTTCCAAGCAGCAAATTGAAAGTTAAGAGAGTTTAATAATACAAAGTTAATTCCATGCCAGTTAGCCTCAAGTCCAATGGATCAGCCTAAGTAACTGCTGTGGCTACCAAACCCTCAGAGATGTTCTAATTGTTCAGATACAAGTTCATCATCTAGTGTAGCACTGGTAAAATTTATAAAAGTTTAGTTATAGATACACTACTACGTTTTCACATTCCTAAGGTTTGGAAGGTTTGTTTTTGGAAGGTTTGGAAGGTTTGTTTGCTAAGGTTCATTGCACAACTCTCCAACATATGCCAGTGTGTATGGTACATTAGTATTCAAAGCTTAAGTTTCATTGCATATGTCACCTGTAGAGCCTATTCTCAGTGTAATTCTCAAGCCCCACATCCCAGACGGTGGCTCAGCATAATACTCAGCTGTGTGCATATGCTTATGGTGGGGCAAGAGAAGAAGGCAAGCTTTGCATTCATTACAGAAGAGAGATACTTGTCATGCAACCCGTAGCTGGAGTTCCTAATTATCCATCCCAATCATGGGGAAGAAGTGCATTTTGGTCACTTGAGTGCACAGAAAGATCTGGAAGATGGCATCCCCTAGATCACTCAGCCAGAATGATTAGGTGACCAGATATTTAGGCCACACTGATAAGTTGTGTTTTCCTGTGGTTTAGGCACAGTTTATGTTAGCTGTGGATGGATTTGGCTTTGTAGCCCAATGCTCGTAAAGGTCACTTAGACCCTGGGAAGCCTAGATTCATTGTCTACTTTTCAGTAAAATAGAGACAAAATCACTGCATTTATGAAAATAATAAGCATTCTCTGGAACTGAATGATATCAAGGAAATAAGACAGATATACCAAAGCTGAGAATGAGTTTAGACTTCAACAAATTACTATTATGAATGTACTCCATGGAATCATTCTTAGAACTCTATATACAGAAGTTATAAAAGTTTTAATATGTTATACAGAACAGAACAAATTTGGCAGATGAGATTTAGAAAGACTTTAATTAGCATGTCTTTTTGATCAGTCCTAAAAAGGAGTAAGTACAGTTTTAAAACTCTCTATGGAGATAAATGTCAACAAGAACTGATATTGGTTGTCCTGTATCCTCATACACATGTTTTAAACCTCTAATCAGGAGTGGTTTTTTGATACAGTTACTGTTTAGTAGACCAATGATTATTTGTCAACCTCAAATAGGAGAAGGTATCCAGATTTTCATTCTAACCTTGATTTTGGATTGGAAGATATAATTCTTCAGTATTTTCAACAGATGGTTTAGGAACCACCTGATTGGCAGATCAGATAGGCTTGTAGATCACTTTTTTTTATGTGGGAATCCAAAATACTAACTCTAGGTCATCAACAATCAGAGTACCTGATTCTGTGATTCTGTGATACCTACCATTTAGAAAAGGCAATCCTTTGTTTATCTAAGCTAGTTTTAACTAATTTACTAATCCTAATAATAATATAGAGGAATCTGTGGTGCAACATAAAATCTAGTTTAGTATCCCAAGTAGTTTCTTATTTTTTTTCCTTGAATATACAAACACAGATCCTTAAAACTTCAAGTACATGTGAATAAAACAATCAGCCAATATAGTAAGTTATAAAACCTTTGGCTATTCCACTATCTATCTCAGAACTTTATAAAGTCCTGCTCTTGTGCCACTAGGCATTGGCTTTATCAGAAATCTGTAACATGATGAAAAAAATAATGTAATTAGTTGCTGGAGAAAACAAACAAACAAACAAACAAACAAAGCAACCAACTAAAGACATTGTTCTGATTGCATTTCGTTCTCTTGAGGTTTTTTTTTTCCCCTTTCCTCCCACTTATATTATGATAACTTTTTTGTAGAATCCTTTTTTGAAAACTTCTAGTGCCAGATTAGCAGAGTGCACTGCCTGAAATGTTGCAATTTGCCCCTTTTAGAAAACAGCCTATCAACAGCCTCTCAACATCAACTATTATATATTTATAGACTACAGTCTGGCTTTGCACTTTGAAAGTTGCTGTCCAATTTCTACACAAGAGCAAACTTAGACTAATGTTTATGAATGGTAGGCTCTGTGCTAGTAAGAGACTAATGTAACTGGTCTGAACCAGATATAATTCATATAAAGCTCTACTTCAGGAAAGCAATGGGGCTGATCAAATACTTAATGCTATGCATATGCTCAAGTGTTTTGCTGAATCAGGACCTGATGAAGTTTCCATTTAAAAAATCAATTTGCCTGATCTGCACCTCCCTCTACACACTGCTATTTTCAAATTATAATTTTTGCTTACAGACTGAACTGAGTACTGCTGGTATTATGATGAAAAGAATGAAAGCAAAGATGAAAGATCCATAAAATACATTTAATTCCTGATCTACCTAATGCAGAACAGATCTTGTATCTCCAGAAATGAAAAATTAATGTATTACCTGGCTTTGAGTAGAAATTTGGATTATATGTTTGATAAAATAAGACTAATGGAGAGTCAGATTTTTTAAAATTATCTTTAAAATTAATCTCACGGAAATTTGCTACACTAGGTCTTTTAGATCCATTCTCATTTTCTTGATTTTTCCTTTATGTCTTCAGCTATTATTTGCAAAAAAAGAAAAATAAATGTGGTTTTGAACATAAAATAGGCTATTTACACTTAAATATGATTTTCATTCATTCTATACTTGCTTCTTGCACAAACATCTATAACAAAAAGGGGGTGAAGAATCTGATCAAAGAAATGCTTGATACAATAAAACTAAGGATGGGGTCATTCTGAAGCTTATGTAGTATAGGATCAGAGATGAAATTTAGGAACATTTGAAATTCAGATATAGCTAAAATCCCCTAAGTGGCTGCTGCTCCTTCAGTAAACTGTATTCAAAGTGAAATTATCTCCTTTTCCCTGACCTGACTATTAAGCTATCATCTCACCACAGTCACTGTAGCATTTTCTAAAATTAATGGATTTACTAGTGATTCCTAAGTATGTTTAGTTGCTTTCAGCCAAAGGTATAATATTCCCTTTTATTCTGAGTTTTCTTTGTATTCCTATAGCTCCTACCCAAAAGAACAGCCCTCAATTTGTCCCAGATTTATATAGGCTATATACATTAAAAAATCATTCTGTTCTCAGCTATTATTTCTTAATACTACCATAATTAAAATAAAATAATTTATAAAATGTCTAAATATGCATTAAGGAATATTAACACAGAAGTTGCCCTATGTAAGAAGCTTGTCTTCTAAATAAGGAAGACATAGAAATATGAATAATGGCATAAAATTGCAGAACATTATGTGACTTACTAAAGGATATGTAGCCGGTTAGTTGTAGAGTCATGAATATAATCCAGATTTCCTGATTTCCATTCCAGTGTTCTATCATCTACATCTATCTGAAAAATGATTAACTGCATCCTATTACGAGCTGCTTTCACTAAACCCTTTTGTTCAAGTACTGGTGGCAACACATTGCCCATAGTTACCATCTGTTATTTATGCATGTTGGAAAATTCAAACGGAGGAAGAAAAAAATAAAATAAGGTCCCCCTATTCTAGGTAGTGGTACAGCTTATAGACTCAAAATTTGTACAGGTGCCTAAATATACATATCTAGTAATCGTAAAATATGTTAGATATCCTAGAAAAAATAGAGAGTTGGTAGATGTAAAATGACTGAGGATATCTTCCCTTCTGGATGAGCAAGAGAACATCAGGCAAAATGGCCTACTACATCTCAGATGGACTTGATTCACTGCTGGCAGCTGAATAAAAACTTTGGTCAGCTCAAACTGGCATCCAATATGTCTGATCACTATAAAACAGAACCGTAAAGTCAGTTTGACCAGATCTCTATAAACTATAAGGTGATGATCCAAACCTAAATAATATGAATGTCACTTACATATTTTATATTAAATTTCTCATATCTTATGTTTCACAAATACATATTTAGATGGCTTACTCTGTGTGCAGGTTTCTGGCTATTTTTTTATGAGAATTACTTATGGTCCATAAAGGTAATAGAATCAACAGGAGGTAGTCTGGGGTTTATACTATTGAACTCCTTGGAACACAGACAAGGAACCTAGGCAGAGAGGCCATTTTGCTTCTTTCTTGTGAGCTGCAGTCAATTTTTTGAGAAGAGAAACACAAGGAGTCATGTACCCTCACCTTTTTGGTGTTCTATCTGATGTGAAAGAATTCAAGAGAGAAAGAACAAAGACAAAAGAGAGTAAGCATAACTCTCTAGCTTTGGCACAAGAAGGAATTTCCTTTTTAAAAGGACCTTCAGCCACAGTATTAGAGACTCAAGAATATGTTTTGCCTTATCATTTTCAGGTTATAAGGAATTCTCAAAGCAGAACCCAAACCTCTAAATGACATCTCAGAACAACAGACTAGAGATTCATGCTTAGTATCTTTCTCTTGAAATAATATTTTCATTCTGTTATATCTCCTAATTAATTTTGAATTACACAGATACAGATGGAAAAAGTGGGAGATATTATCTTAGTAATATAAGTTAAATTTTGGATCTTCTCTGGAGATGAAAACTGCAGGCTCATAGCAGGAAGCTCTGTGTTCTACCATTGCTGAAGGAACCTGTCAGTGCTCAATTCCCAACAAATACTTGAATATTGGAGCTATGACATAAAAAGTGCTTCAATAGACCCCACTTCAACTTCCCTAAAGACTTCAGAGATGCAATCTTTCATTAGGACAGATATCTCCTAAGTGGGACAAGTGAAGTAAATCACAATAAGAAATAAGATCAAAGAAAATCACTCAACAAGTGTCTTTCATGAATATAGAATCATAGAATTATATTCCTCAAAGTAGAGCAAAAAGTTAGCCATCCTAAATAGCTCATGGAGACAAGCACTTCTATAGGTTGATTTACATAAAATATTGTGAATATTACACAGTTCTGGGTGGTACCAGTGAGAAAAAAGAAAAAGTTAGAAAGTACATGTCAATTCCTTCCCCTTGAAAACAGCGCAATATGCCCTAAACTGATCACTGTTGTGTCACAGATATGTATAGATTCATAGATTTTAAGGTCAAAAGATATCACACAATCATATAAAGAATTAGGCTGGAAGGGACCTTTGGAATCCAACAACCTGCTGAAAATAGAACTAGCTGCAAAATAAGATCAAGTTGCTCAGGTTCTCTTTCAATAAAATTCTGAAGATCTACAAGGATGAAGATTCTCCCCCCTTTCTTAAAAATTGTTCCAATAGTTAACACTCTTACTGTGAAGATATTTTTTCTGTATATCCAATGAGAAGCTCCTTTGGTGCATCTTGGAACCTCTGCCTCTTCTTTCTCTATGCACATCCAGGAAGAGTCTGGATTAATCATTTCCATCATGCCTGTAACTGAGTAGGAGAGTAAGAGTCACTGTGAGCCTTCTCTTTTTCAGACTAAACAAACCTAATTCCCAAGTTCCCTTAGCCTTTCCTCGGGTGCAATATAACTCAGTCTTCTAAACATTAGGGCAGCCTTTAACTGAACTCAACCTGATTTTGTACTGGAGTGGCAAAAAATGGATACAGGACTCCAGATGGTGCATAATGAGTCACAAGCAGAGGGTAATAGTCACCTTCTGAAACCTGCTAGCTACACCTTTGCTAATGTGCCTTAGAATGACATTGTGCTAATTTGTGTTAGCAAAGCTGCAGGTCCTTTTTACAGAGCTCCTAACTAGCTATTCTCAAGCCTGTACTGACTATACATATACATATATATATATACATATATTGATGGGGGCACAGTCCATTCCACATATCAAACTCTTGATAAGTTAAACTGTACCAGTACTTATTCCAGCAAATGGCTACTTGTTGGACTTCAGATGACCAAACTTTGGTTATCTCAGCTCAGTCAGTTTTTTCAACTATTTTGTAATTCAGTCATCCAGCTCTAATCTCCCTTATTTGGCTGAAAGGAAAATATTTAAATGAGAAAATGTCAGAAACTATTTCAAAAGACTTGCTGTAAGGTAAATATCACTCGCTCTCCTTTCGACCAGTGAACTGGTCATTTTATCATAATAGGCAATCTAATTGGTCAAGCATGATTTACCATTCACAGATCTGTGCTGGCTGTTCCTAATCATCTTCTTGTCCTCCAAATGCCTGGCGGTGCATGATTTCTGTAGGAGTATTGCACCACAGCTTCCCAAAGAGTAAAACGAGGGTGACCAGCTTGTAGTTGCCAGAACCCTCCTTTCTGCCCTTTTCAAAACTAGGACATCTGCCTTTTTCTAGTGATGCTATTTTACCATAGTATCATGTCACTTCAGCCATTTTTCTCCAAACAGAACTTATGGACCTGTATGCATTCTATTTTTTTAAGTTATCTCTAACTCAGTTCTACTCTACTGTGGGAAGTATCCCTCCCTCATAAACTTTAAAATTAGGCATGGAGACCTGGGATACTTGTGAACAGACCCTGTTAAAAACAACTGAGACAAAGGCAAAATTTCTGCTAGTAGTTCTTCCCCCTCTATACCTTCTAAATACTTACTTTTTGTGTTTGAGTTCACCTAGGAGTTCCACATTGAGTCAAGCTGACCTTCTGCCATGACTGTCTATATCTGTGTAGATGGATTGTTCTGGTGTTTTGAGGATTTTTTTTTTTAATATATTTCAGGACAATGTCTTATGTGACTGTACCTACCAATTCCCCGCACAAGACAAAATCCACTCTTCTGAAGTACAGGATCTTCAAATTGTTAATTGCCTTCCTCACTTCCCTCAAGGTATAAAATGGTACCCCATCTCATTGCATCTGAGACTGCAGATACCACATTCCTGTCCAGTTCTACTTTATCTGAGAAGCATTTCCAGCAGAGCACCTGTCTTATTTGGTTCATTCAGCACCTATATCAAAAATAATTGCAGTACTTTAGTTTAGCCTTCTGTATAGCACCATCCAGCACCATCCAAGCTCTTGACTTTAATATTGAGCCTGACAACTTGTGTTTGACTGAAGTATCTTTTTCAGAAAGACATGCAGTATTGATCTGAAGACCCAGAAGTGGTGAATAAGCCACTTTTGGAGATTGATATCCTTCTTCATTAAAAATGCATGCTTATTTTTTATTTGAATTCATCTGACTACCTTTCAACTTTTGGTTAATGTTCTGGCCTTCTCTGCTAGATTCAAGAGCCCTTTGGCACTCAGCTGTTTTTTACTATAAAGATGCTTGTATAGAATATTCAGGAGAATCTTGTAAACTTTGGTGATCAAAATTTTGAGCTGCAAGAACATCTTGAATATTGACAGCTTCCTAGAACTTGGAATATTAACAGTTTCAATGTAAAGAATAAACTGTGGCTCCTGATGTATCTGCAAGTTTATCTGAAGTCATG
Organism: Nothura maculosa; assembly: GCA_032353885.1. NCBI lineage: Eukaryota > Metazoa > Chordata > Aves > Tinamiformes > Tinamidae > Nothura > Nothura maculosa. Next base: position 610,593 of record JAUBOD010000950.1, read on the forward strand.
GACTGATTCATGAAGGAATTCTCTGAGTCAATTCACTCATTTTTTTTTTTCTCTCTAAACATTACTGTGGGCCTCAGGTAAGACTTGAGTAAGAAAGTAATAGTTTAACCTTATCAGAAGCAAAGAGTGTAGCTTCTGAAACAATGACTTTTACATAGTGAGTATGATAAATGAAAGCACTTTCCTCTTGTTTGAGAAACTAGCTTTTTATGAGTTTATTGTAGGATATTTAGGGAGGGATGGAGAAATCCTTTATTTGAGTTTGTAAATTTTATTGGTGTGAGTGTTCTCATCTTTCTTAATCCTTGGATTTATTTATTTCAAAGCAATAAGAACTTGCAAGACATTTTTCAGCACAGTGCTTCTGTTTTCTGCAGTCTTCTGCTCAGGTGCCTTTGTGTAGAAGTGCTCTTTAGCTTTCCTCTTCTCTAATTCAGCTGATATGTTGCTGAACCTAGCCCTTTATGTATCTATGCTAGCAGTTATCTCACCACTGCAATGTTAAACTTTACCAATTATGTTTCCTTTGTTTTTCTTTCTCTTTCCCAAAGGACCTATCTATGTTTGTTTGATTTATGATTTATAATATTAATTTATCTGAAGGTGTGATTTTTAAAATTTCTGGTTTTCTTTGTTGTTGTTGCTACTTTTGTTATATTATTCCCTACATTCAGTGAGCTTCCTTATTTGCTCTAAATTTATGTTATTTTTAAAAGCAGATTTAAGCTTTAGAGTTCAAGGTATTAAAGTATTCTCAGAATGATGTATACCAATTTTCTAAATTCCACTAATCTGAAACACAAACTGAATTCATGATGCTATTGTCACAATTTAAAGAGTAACTGAACACTCTTCATAAATAAAACCATTTTTCTTTTACTTGCTTAGTAGTAAGGATACCAGCTATGAACTGCTGTGTGAGTGCTGTCTGCTCACTTACATAGGGTGGAAGTAGAATTCATTTCAGATTCATTTTCTGAGCTTGTTTCATTCAAATTTTGGTGTAATTTTAAATGCAGAACTTCTTAGCATAGGACTTGCTATGAGACAATCCTCCAAGAGGGATAGAACTAAACAAAACTGGTGAAGCAGAAATGAAGAGCCTGACTATATCTCAGGCAGAAAGATTGTGCTGACTTTGAAGTCATTCGCCATCAATGGGAATTCCTCTTTTGAAGGCAGTGGGTTATGGCTTTACTCCTCTACAAACAGCAGTGGGTGGGAACATAATTTATTTCTGGATTGTCGTACCAGCATGATTCTTACCTGCAGAGACAAAAAATATTGCAAGAATTTCACTTTCTCCCAGTAGTCCAGTTCACTTTCTACTTCTCATGTAGCAACTTTGATGAATTCAGAGTACTGCAAGGCATCACTGACCTAAAACAGTATTCAATGAAATAAACAAAGGAGAAAACATTTTAGTATGAAATTCAATTACCTAGTGAAGGTTCTTAACTTTGTTTAACTATCTTAGCATTCTTGGTAAAGATCAAGAATTCCTTTGGATTCACCAGGGAGAAGGAATCACTTCTGTAGGACTGTATCCATTCACAAAGAAGTGATGTGCCAAATGAATGCGAAGAATTTTTCAAAGGTGACTTGCTTTTCATGACTCAGAGGAAGAAAGAAAAGATTCACCTTAAGTGAAGAAGTGCCAATCTTCTAATATATATATAAACAAACAAATGTATGTATTTGTGCAAAAACATTTTATAATCATATATAAAATCAGTGCACCAAATCAGTGCAAAAAATGCAAAATAGTTTTTAAAAAATCTATGCTTTTATAAAAACATGTTATTCCATGTTATTTTTTTAACTTTAAACTTTTCAGATTTCCTTTTTTTGTGGAGTAAAACAGAATAAGAAATCATGAAAAAATTTAGAAGATTTTTTACAATGCCATGCCAGATAACTGATATATTTTGACTTCAGCATGCCAAAGAGTACTAATCTCAACTGTACTGAACTAAACAGATTATCAAGTGTTATAAGTATCATTACACTGGAAATAACAACCTATTTGCCCAAATAGTAATTCTGTGGAGCATCCCATCACAGGAACATATCTCTGTCTCTCACAGACTGTTTTTCATTCTTCTCCTAGTGCACATCCCTCAGTACAATAAATCTAAAATTGGGTACTAATATCTCTGGACTGAAGGTTCTTTTGGTAAAAAACAGCAATTTCACGATTAATTTGGTCAACTCCATTTGCAAGTGTTGGCAAATATTTTTCTGTATCTATCAGAAAATATAGTCTCCAAATTCATTGCACCTAGTGAGAAACATTATGTTGACGAGACCCCTCTGCTTGAAACACTTTTACTTTGTCACTTAAATTATCCATCAAGAGTCACATTTTCTAATGAGTGTCCTTTGATGTCTTATTCTTCTTATAGTTAAGTATTTCACTATGCCAAGGTGACTTCAAGGAGGAAATGCACTTAACTTATTGCTCATTTGAAGGGTTTTTTTTTTTTGTGGACAGCGTGATTATCTCATCTTGTCAGTGAGGTGGCCAAGGGTTAGCTTTTGTTCTATCTTTGTCCTTTTTCCTCCAGCTCCAGTTTCTTGTCTGCTCTCTGATGGAATACAAATCAAGGAAATGATCTGTGTTGGACAAAATGTCCATTATCTTCCTGACGTGACTCTCTATCAGTTTATAGCACACTAGAGTCTTTTGGAAAAGTGAAGCAAATGCAGTATTAGTATAACCAAACCACAGTAAAGAGTAAAGCTAGTTCATGAGAATTCTTGTTCACGTATGGATGGGAAGAAAATGTTGATTTTCTAGTTTGACAGCCAAGAACTAATATCCCTGTTTGTAATCCAGGTTCTGGGCTGAACTATTTTAATATGGCTCCATCCACTAGAGACAAGATTCTTGAGATGACTGATCTATCTATGACTGATGAAATGATGGTTGTTTTCCTTTGCTTGGTCCAAGTCTGTTATTCTGACTTTGAGCAAGCCACCTATGTACTAGAATGAACTAAATGTCTAATTCCCATAAGGTTCAACATTGTAGGCTTGATCTTTATTCTGCTCCAGTTCTGCATGTGTAACTGGTATTTTCATTCAGCTTTATGTTGCTTAAGATGATATTTGCCTATTTGGAAAATATATATATTGTTATTATATATACCTTTAAATTTGTGGATAAATATATTACAAAGACAACAAAACCAACCAAACTAACTAATAACTATTCAAATAAGCTATATATATCATACAATTGTGTAGTCTTCATTGTGAAGGAGTAATAGTGGTTTTATTTGTTCTTAAGTTCTTGAATTTTGAAACTTCCTAAAACAGAAACAGTCAAGTCCTGAACCTTTATCTGAGTCTGCAATTTCTAAGTCTTAATAAAGTTTTTATCAGGAGTTACTTGATGCAAACCATTCTGAATGGCTATTTTTACTTGACTTCATTCCAGCTGCTTCCTACAGTACAGTCCCTTATGCCTTTAATATTATTATTTAATGTATTTCAGTCATTTACAATGGCTTTACTTGTCATTTTGAAAATTTGTGATCTTTGCTTATAAAAAAAAAAATTGTATAGTCTGCACTGTCCGAGCCTTGTGAAGAGCTTGCTACTCTGATGTGGTCCAACTTAGATCAGGAAGAAAAATTACCATTCCTGCAAGTCTTCCAAGGAAAAATAAAAGTAAGAAGGATAAATAAAGGAACTTACTGAAAACAGTGTGCTCGATGAAAAGTTTACATGATTAAGTTCGAGTTTGTGAGAAATGATTGAGTCAAATGACCTTAAGTGCAGTTTTAAAAGATGCGGGTAAAGTACTCCATCGCAAGACTTTGTTAATCCATCCTTCAACTAAATGAAACAGATGCTGGTTGCAGAATCTGATAGGTGAGAAAGAGAAACAAATTGAAGTCTAGGGAGAAAAATATCCTCTAAATTTGAAAAGGAATAAACTTTAGATTAAAAGGTGCCATGAATGATTAAAATTCCAAGAGGACTGCTGCTTTTGGATTTTTTTTTCTCTTTGCCATGACTTTGAAGTTAAAAAGGTCATACTTGTTTCACCTACTTCATTAATGTCTCTGTGGAAGTAACTATAATTGATTGTAAAGTGTTTTTTGTCATTCTTTATGGACTCAGATGCTGCAGATTAGGAGCTTGCGGGATTATCAAGCAGAAACAGAACTGAAGAATTATCAGAGAATAATCTTGTACTATTGTAAACTCCATGCTATTAGGTATCATCCAATCATTCATTCAAGGAAATGTTTTATGTTTTTTCACCTGTTCTCATTGTTAGAGTCTCATTCATTCCCTTTCAAATTTACTTTCATGCACTGCATGACCATAATATACGGTGCATTTTGAGTCTCTGTCATAAGAAAAGAGCTGATGTTTTTGATTTTATATTTATTTAAACCAAGGTCAAAGTTGAAGAATTACATCCCTACACAGAATTTAAGATAATAAGAAGTTATTTATAAGTTTTTCTCTTTGTTTCCATGGACAGACTTCCCTTCATCTTTCTTCAATTTATTCAAATTCAATTCATTTCTAGCAAGTTTGCTACAGAAGCCTAACAAGAGTGGATCAAGGGGCATGTAAAATGAGAGTAAATCATAGATCCTAAGTTCCTTTAGCTGCTGTTTCTGCTGTTTAATATTAACAAGATCTAGGAGAATGGGAAGTTACAGTAATCGTGAAAGAAGAGCATTTTCACTCTACACAAAAGAAAGGGAAATATTCCCTATTGGACTTTGGAGGCATTTCCTTAATTGCCTTTTCCTATGGTGCTAGAAAGCAAATGATATCACAAAATTAAGCTGAAATGTTTTGGTGACTGTATTGAAAGGTTCACAAAGAGATTGATGGATTTCCCTTTGAATGGATGTCACTGATGACACAAATTGCAAGACCAGTGGGAATAAAGGCTTGACATTCTAGTGATAACCTCGGGCAACAAGAGTAACAGGTTGAAAAATGACACCATTTATTCAGAGATAGTTTGTGCTAATTTTTAGGTCACAAGTAAATGTGAAGGGCTGTGCAGATATTGAAAGGCTACAACATAAATTCACCAAAAACTTGTTATTTCATGCACTCTCCTCGTGTATGAAATTCATTGTTCTTTTACATTCAATTAAGAAAATGCAGCCCCACATCCTTTGCCAAACTGCCAGATAAAGGCAATTTTTCTTCTCTGAAGATGAGCGCCAAACAGCCATGATCAGATTATGGCAACTTCACAAATTATCTCCATTAGCTGAACTGCTATAACTACTTATGTGCAAGCACTCAATATTCTATACACACTACATTTGGCCAAAATTTCAATGAAATAAGATTAAGATCATATGTTTTATATTACAGTCATGATAGGCCAAGAATACATATAATGTCAGTTACAGAAGCTAAACGGGATGGTGATTTATCAAAATGTTCAAGATGGATTCTGTGCAATCACTTGCTTGTGCCTACAAAGCTCAAACTTTCTCATTTAACTAAACCTGCTGCCATGCACCTTTTGGAAACCTTCAGACGTTTTTAAGATGTCCATGTACCATGTGCGAGACTCTAGAGTTATAACTAGGATTCCAGGGATCAGACATATCTGCCATAGGGCTTCTGAAAATGAAAACATTGTATAGTGCTGCATGGGTATTTGCTCTCCTCTACTATTGCTTTCCATCATACTCCCTTATCACACTTTGTACTTGAGTCTGATCCCATGTCATATATTTTTTTGCAGCTGTTGAGGGAAAGAACAATTTCAGAAACTTATTCCTG
>JAUBOD010000950.1:616659-663732 GCA_032353885.1 Nothura maculosa
GTACTTGAGTCTGATCCCATGTCATATATTTTTTTGCAGCTGTTGAGGGAAAGAACAATTTCAGAAACTTATTCCTGAAAAGATGAAAATTACTGCAGAAGAAATTGTTGGTTTGTGGAAGTCTCAAGGTGAATATTTGAAAAAAGGCGAGGCACAAAATTTTGAGTCGCTTGGCTGCCAGAGTATTTTTTTTGCTTATAAGACAACTGTCTTTATGAAATATATATATATTTCAATTGCAAGGTGCAGTTATCTTCCTAAAAAGAATTCTTAAGTAAAAGATTATTTATTTCAAACCAAGTGCAGGAAAGGAGCTTAGATGTCTGGCTTCTCTTGCACAGCTGACTGCATTGGCTGGGAAATTCAATGTCTGCAGGTGATTAACCAGTAAGACCCTTCTTCCCATAGATGATGCCAAAGTATTCTAGATGTTGTTCTGGGCTTCTACGAGCCCTAACTCCTTTCCAGGATTTAGGTTATTCTTTTCAAAATTAAAGACTGATTCATTTCAGAATAGAGGTCTCTCCTGTTGCATCAGACCAGCAGCTAGACTTGAAATGTAGAAGTATTCAACTTCCCTTTTGCCTCAATAGATGTAAATCTCTTTTCCTGGAAAATAGTTGTATTTGTAAATAAACTCTGTTGGATGAATGACATGTACCCACTCCCAATTTGGGATAAACAGTTTTTACCTGCTTCTCACTACTCCATCCAACACAGGAAGCAATTGGATAGCTTCTCTTTTTACCAACTAAAATAACATTCACACCATTTTAAATTTAGCACTGTACCACTGCATGTATCCTGACCCTGATCAGTCCCTTCTGTTCAATCTGTTCAATTTTGCATTATATATAAAATTACCCACTGGGCCAGGGAGCTCATGGACATGATCTGCAGCCTAATACTTATGACATTCATATGGGAAGGAAAAGGAAGATCTTGACTAAAACTATCAAGTATTTCATATTAAGAATTCAGCCTCAGGAAACCATGTACAATTTTCTTCTCACAACTCAAAGTGTTGTGGCTTATCTGATAACACTTACTTTAATACTGATTTTAGGTTGCATTTGTGAAAAACCTGTCATCAAGTTTTATTTTTTCTGTAATTTTTTTTTTTCTATAAAATAATTGACTTTTAAAATTTATTAGTTGTAAGATTCTTATGAACTCTTCACTATCAATGCACGCTCTTGGCTAATTACAATGGTCATGTGGTACAATTTATCCTAACAGCTTGAATCAGTGTCCAAGGGGTGGGTAGATGACCACAAATACCTCTTTTGAGACCTCTTTTGGGCCATATTTGCCATTATTCTGTGCCGACATAAGCTCTAGTCCCTTTCTTGAATGTAACTTCTGTTTCAAGATCAAGTACTACTCTGTTTTAGAGCAGAAGTCTTTCTCAGTATGCTACTACACTAACAGATAGATAGATAGATAGATAGATAGATAGATAGATAGATAGATAGGTAGATAGATAGATAGATAGGTAAGACAGTGTGAGTGATCAGTTATTTCTTTCTACTTGGTTCCATAATTCCTGAGCTATCTAAAATCTCTCAGCTTTGCTTAAGCACATACAAAATCCTGGCTCAGAATGAAACATCAAGTTTATTGCACATAGCTCACAGATGGATGTATTATAAATGAAAATAAATATAATGGATAGATATTGAGTATTTGCTATGAGTTTTCCCTACTTACTGTTAATGTAAGCTAGATCACTTTGGAACATTGTTTCTTGGCTGTTTTTAGTTTTAGCTTATATTTATTTTGTTGTTTTAGTTATTTTTTATGTCAGTTTCAGGTGTTTCCTTTGATTAACACACAGCATGTTTTCTCCTAGTCTCTTTTTTTCCACTAGCTCTGTCATAATCTGTCAGGCACATTATCTTTTCGTATGTAAAGGTTGTTATATAAAAATTCAATAAGCAGGTTTTTAAAGATCATATGTATATTTTTAGTCCAAATACACATATATATGTTTTAGCAAGGGAAAATAGATATATCTGACACACAGACAATTGTGATACAGAGGGCTCTGTATGTTCAATACCTTTTATATTCACAGTAAATGGGAAGTGATGTTCATAGCACTGAGAACTCCTCCATCAATTGTTTAGCTGCATTACAGAGAAGATTCTACGTTGTCTCTTATTCCTACTCTCTCCCATCTCAAATGCCCTCTCTGTGCTATATTCCTGTTATAGACAACATGATCCCATTTAAATAGGTGCTTGGCAGAAACAATGCATCAGTATTGAGAGGTTTGGCATGTTTTTGGTCACCTTCATGTCAAGATTTTCCCTCATCATGATAAAGGGAATTTAGTGTTTTGAATTTGATGTTTTTGTTATGTAGATTAGTTGCACGGGCAATTCAGCCCAGTGCAAGTCGAAGACACAAACTCTGGTTTGGGCAGGCTGGCTCCACATGGACCTAGCTAGTTGCTGATGAAACATTTTTATTCTGAACCAAAAACAGATAAAAATATTCAAAAGCAAGAATACTTGTGGTAAATTCTTCACATTCCCCACAGATTCTCCCACTGATATGAACAAAAAAATCCTCTCAAGTGATGAAAAGAGTCTGGTCTCAGAGCCTTTGAATGACCCTGGGTCACTGAATGACAATGGTGCCATATATCTCTTAATGGTTGGGCTACGGGTGAATCCATCATAGCTAGAGCCAGGAAAGCTGGGTTCCAGGCATGAGTTTATGGGAGGATCAGTATAGGGAAGGTTAAATTACTTAGCTTCTCTATTTCACATTTTTCTAATAAAGACAAATTTTGTTTGCTGCCTTTCAGGACAGGCCCTAAACTGTCTGAATGCTGAGAGGTATTAACAGCAGAGCTAAGCAGTCTGCATAAGTGAGGAGGTAACCAAACACCCCCAGACCATGCAAAAGTCATAGTTTAGCATCAGTAGTTCCCTACATTAATATAGGCTTCAAAACCTAGATAAAGTTTTAGGTAGAGCAGTAGAAGCTGTTGTATTAAAAAAGAAAAAAATAAACAAGGAAAGAGTTAATAGAAATTCTGCTTCCTTCCTCCTGTAGCCTTGAGCAGTTGGTGCCTTTGCCATTAAATATTTTCACATGTAGGTTTTCTATTTGCCTTGAATTACTGAAATACACTAAGCACATCTCTCCAAGGACCCAAAGCTATGGTGTAATAGGTTCTTGCTAATAGCTTGAAACTGTACAGCAATCTAGTTTTTAAAATACAACACAAATCTTTATCTAAAAGCACTAACACCTCACTCCTGTGTTCACGGAGTATGTTTTCACATTTCTTTTTTGCAATGCCTAGCAGGGAGGGGGTGGGTGGTGGGGAAACAACTACAAGAGAAATGATGCATTCCGGGCAAAGAGCCAATTTAAAAAGTCTGTTCCCTCCAGTTTGCTGTCACTTGTCGCGGTTAAACAAAACATGGAATAGAAAAAGAGAAATTTGCTTCAGTGTAAATGTCAACATTCTGATTAAAGCAAACACGAAGCATTCACAACTCTTGACAAAAAAAAAATTAAATTGAATTATGAAGGGTATGCAAATGAGGCCCTTCGTCTGTGTGATTAAGGGTATGTATGAATTTGCATTTTCTGTTTATACTATTAAAACCAATGTAACAGAGCTGGGTACTCAGAAGCACGCAGACATGTCTTTGCAGGGGTTTATGTTTTCCAGGGGTTTATGTTTTCCAGGATGTTTAGGTAAGGTGTGTACATCCCCAGCTGACAACTGCATATGTCTCTGCATCCAGAGTGTATGCATATGAAGGTAGGTGGATGCACATTTCTAATTTTTGTCCACTTTTATTTCTGCATAGGTATAGAAAAGAGGAAAATGAAAAAATATGGTTCTAAGATTCAGACAGACATCCCACTTCCAATGTACAAATATGTAAATACTATCTTCAATGTCAATAGCAAGAAGAGTCTTCTAAAATCAGAAAAGAGTAAGACTTGGAAGTAAAAACAGTAAAGTAAAAATGTCCTCGTCATTTGAGAATACTTGAAATGTACTGTTTTCCAAAAAGGATAATGGAGAATTATGAAATATATATTAATAATTTAGACCTGGATAGGATATGGTCCCAGTTCCTCTGTAGCTCGTGAGGCACAGATCTTGGAAATTGAATTGTTTGAAATGTGCTTTTGCAAAGCTCTTGGCATGCATTCATGACATAAAATTTTAAAGCAAGTATAATACATTTGAATTCCATAATTAAAATTAATGGAAAAATGAAAAATAAATGGCCTGCATTGGTCCAGTTTCCCTGTCACAGAACATATTTTATTGGTATGCCATGCTGAGAATGTGGTGTATTCATGTGGCACATTTCAGTAATTCCTTCTGCATTTTTGTTGGATATTGGTTTGAGTGTGAATATACTTGTATCTCTGCCTTCCACTCTTCCCTCACCAGTAAACATGTGAATACTTCACAGTATAAGACATCAGACAACATGCCTCAGCCAGCATTAGAAAGCATCTTTTTCTTAGCCAAAGCAGTGGCTCTGCATTCAAAACGTTTTATGCTGCCAGGATTACTTCAGGACACTACCTACTACTTCCTCCCTCTGCTCTGAAAAATAATATGTACAGAAAAAGATCTGATGAGATTGTCACTGACTTTTTTTTTTAATAACTGCATTAAAAATATAGATTATATTGTAAAATCTGTAAAGCATATGTAGTGATTGGTTTGAAATAAGCCAAGCGTGTTCAAGGCAAGTGAGAGTTTATCTAGGTTGCTACAAAACAGTATCTGCACACAATCTACTTGTTGGCTTACTAAGAAAAGACTGCAGTACTGTGTTCAACATGGCATTAACAAAATACTCTCATTCTGTCCCCTGGGCTCATCCTTTAGATGTCAGATTTTTCTTGCTTTCTGCATTCTGCCCTTTGTCATGGAATATATTATTGCATTACAATTAACAATCTGCTTATCCATCTGATCTAATTACCCATATAAAGAATGGATAAATATGTCATTGATATTTTCTCACATATCTTAGCAATGAAATGTCACTTTTAGATTGCTGTATAAAAGCAAGCATACCTTTCAGTATACCTTTCCTTATTGTTTTTCAGAGCCACAGGCAAGTAATCTTAGCATTTGGTCACAATTATTTTAAAAACTAATATAGCAGCAAGCTCTATGTTCTACACATTGGATTTCTGAGACACCCATGAGAGTTTAGGATTCTTCCTTTCTAGAATAGGCTCATGGGTTGATTTCAAGTTATTTTAAAATGGCATTAGAATCAGATGTTCCTCTGCATTTCTTTCTCCTCAGCTCATGTGGTTTTACTATCATACTTCCCGTTAAAAGAAAAATGCTTTTCTCTTCCCTGCAGTATAGAGTGGGAAATGCACTCGAGCAAGAAACTGAACAAACCAAGCTTGCAACCTAACTGTGTGAGACGTGATTGCTACAGATGGGTCCTAACGAACTTGCAATGTGCCGGAGATATCAGTATGCGCAGAGGTCTCTGCATGGGGTTGGCTGGACAAATGCACATTTGACTGATGGACTGGCAACAATTTAGAGTTTGGGGCATAGCTGTGAAATGGACCTGCACCCAGTAGGTGGTGAATAGGAAACCCCACCTAGATTTCTTCTTCCAATATTGCCTACTTGAATTCTGTCCTGCAGTGATGCACTATGGTGCTTCTAGCAAGGCATTTAAAAGAATGTGCAGGAACATAATTCCTGGGCTCAAAATTAAACACGGTTAAGAAAATGTTTAGGAGTAACTCATTAATGGTTGTAACAACATCTGCAACTGAGGACGTGTAAAAAAGTAATGTATGGTTTTGTCTACTTTTAAGGACAGTTACAATTTTGGCTCATTTATGGTAGGAAGAAGCAACGATGCCTAGATTAGAGAGCTGTAGTACCTTTCTGATGACTTCAATAAGTGAAGGGTAGACTAAATAGCAAGAAAAAAAGCTCAAAAAAGGGTGAAGCCATCAGTTTAAAAACAGACCAAAGAAATTCATTTTCAATCAAAGGCAAAATGAATTGTGGAACCCACTGAGACCTCAACTACTGTTATGGAGATCAAGATAACAAATGAATGGTAATTCTCTATCCCACCTCTGCTGCATTTGTGTTCATCCTCAAAAACTGATTACGATGGACAAAAAACTTAATCGTAAGGAGTTCCTCAACCACTGATTTAGAGACTGAAGCAAAGTTTATCTTTTTACATGCCTTGTTATATTCTCTCCTATGCTTCCCTTACTGGCTGTTCTTGTACAGAATATACTGGTTTATCTGGTCTTTCATTTTTAGACAGTGTGCCTGTTCTTACATGCTCATTTTACTCTGTTCTAGAATAATGGATTCTGAGGCTGAGCTCACATCCATTGCTTTAGATAGATAAAAAATGAAAGAACAGCAGGTATGCTTCACATTTCATTAATACCAACTATGTCTGCAAAAATGTAGTTGACTCAAAGGCAAAGAAAAGAGGTAATAATGACTCTTGAGATCCAAAGAGAGTATTTGGCCATGTACTTTCTTCTTCATGCACCCCGAAAATTTAAAGGAATAGAGGTCTTTATAAGTTAAGTGCACACACTGCTATTTTTAGAATTTCTCAAGTGTAGAAACCACATAATCAGATTATCATTTCAAAATTACGGTCGAGATTCACTTCTACAGACTTCAGCACTGCAGACTTTGAAATGAACAAGCCCTACATTTTATAACCATAGACCAAACTCTTCTTACATGTTTGCTTTTATTGCAAAGAGTGAACGAAAGGCAAAATATCTGCTTATGTATCTTATCTATGTATATACATCTTTCAATAGCACAAGTCCAGTTGGAGTCCAGACCTAACAACAAGGGTAGATGCAACAACAACAACAAAAATGCTTTAAAAGTATTATGCTCTAAAGAGAAGTATATTGCTTTATTTTGAAAGTAAAAGGTGAAGCTAAAATAAACAAAGGCAACTATGGCAACTGCTCCTACACGTACATCCAAGAAGAGGTTAGTAAAGCAGTTTTTCTGTCTCTCTTGGCCCCCCAGCATGTATTTTGGTGTAGTCTAAACCACGTAAAATGTGTAGAATCACCTTCTAAGTAAACTAAAACAGATGCAGACATATGCTCCAGGTACAGCTTGTCCTCACAAAATCCTGTTTGCTTATTACCAATAATTAACTGTGAATTATAGGCAACTCAATAAAGACTCCCTTGATTCACAGATTCAGGTCATATGCTTTGAAGCAGCTGGTCGCTCCTTCCTTTCCTAATCTGCTCTGCCAGCTACTCGATCTGGATATCAGGAATTAATATATGCCAGCTAAGCCACCACAGTGGTCAGTTACTGATAGCACCTACATTCTTAAATCCCCTCTCACAGCTGAGAACTGCAAGTTAGTTTAAGAGTTTTAAGCTAGTTTAGTTCCCCTGCAGTTGCAAAGAAGTATGAGCAGGCAGTGAACTAAGAGCTGTACCTAGACAGATGATGAGTAGGATTGGCTTAAATAAACAGTAAAACTAAAGATCTAACTTAGATCTTAGATAAAGATCTAAGATTTAACTAAGATCTTTTCTCTCTCAATTTTTTTGAAAGTAAACAAATAAGCAAACAAAACTACCTTTTAATCTTCACCTCTTTTGTTTGCTAGTTAGAGTCCTCCTTAATCTTAGATCAAAATTCAATGTACTCAAATGCAATTGCTTATTGTAAGCAACCTCCTTGCCTCTTCACATTATAAACACCAGGACTTGCCACCAAAATGCAATGTTTACTAAACCCAGCAATAGCAATATTAACAGCCAAGAGAGAGCCTGATTTGTCATGCAACTAAACAGCTACATGGAATCAACGTAAGTATAATAAGAAAATTTGAAAACTAGCTCCACTCTTCTGATACTGAATCTTAACTTCTCAAAGGGGTACTAATGAAGCATGGAGCTTTAATTTTGGGAGTACTAACTTGAAATACATTAAAAGTGCCTGGCAATCATGTTCCTCATAAGAATATCTCAAGCAATTTTTTTTCAGGCACTCACACATTACTCATCTTTATTGCAAGTGTAAATCCTACCTCAGTGTTCTGTTCATAAGTACTTGGCTAATTCCAGAGAAGAAAAAGGTTTGCAAGAGTGTAGCTAAGAAGAAACTCTGTGCTATCACAGCTCTTAATGGATGGACACTGTCATCTCCATACCCACAAGAGCAATTATCATTAATACTCACTTTTGTTGATAGTCTTGGTGCAAAGATTAAATGATAAATGAACTATGGATTGAAAACAGGATAAATCGCTTCTGATGATCTTATTTTTTGTCCTTACATTTCTATTATTTCCCCTATTGCAGAATATTGTATAAATAATAACTAATTAACCACCTCATTGAATTTGTGCTGCCAGGTTAGAGGCTAAAGTGAAATATCAGTACTCTCCTATTCATTATTTAAAACTTTTTCGTTCTCAGCTTTTTAATTCTTTTCTCTTCTCAGATGAAAACTCCTAAATTATTATTATAAATATGATTTCTATTAAAGATAAGCTTTGGAGTGTATCTTTATTAATTCCAGAGACAATAAGATTGAACCAACAAAGGAAAAGAAGTGTGAAGGGAAAAGAACGATCAGGGTGAAATAGAGAGATATAAATGGAGAAGAATTGAATAGTGTGGTGCTTCTGTCTGATTCTTAGTCTATATCAGACTGATGCCCAGTCACCACACAAGACCTGTGCTGTTGAAGAAATAGCATCTAAGCTGTTGAACACATCATAAGGTTTATCCCTCTATCTAAAATGAAGATTAACTACACCACTGAGTTTCAAAAACATTTACTGTGGACATCACAATGTCATTTCACAGTCTGCTTCAGAGTTCAACTTTTCATATCGTTAATAAATCTGTTTTTGTATACATATTTTTCAGTGACAGAAAAGAAAAAAACAGAACATCAAACAGCTATATATAAACAAACTGAAAGTAGGATTATCAAAGGTAGAGAACAATTTAATTGTTCACTCTGATGCAGAGATCGAACATAACAGTACAGGAAGAAATAAATGAACTTTAAAAATGGGCTGCATCTCTCATCATAGAAACATGGGCTGAAATTCTATGATCTGCATAACATTGATTTTCATTTTAATTTGCTCTAATCATGAATTTATAGCATTTCTGGATGTAAAAGAATGACTTGGGAGAATTCGCAAAACAAGACAAACATAGTTACACCATACCTAGAATTTCTAGTACACAGATGAAAAAGATCATACCAAGAGATTATGTAGGTACATGTAGATGAGACCCTAGAAAATATGGATGACACAGAAGAGTTTTAAAGCCAATATATAAGTAATGCTGCTGGCAGACGAGGTCAAAGTAATGTTGAGTTGCTAATACATACAATCAAAGTAATTTTAAAGCTGCTGCCTGCTGAATTAAGACCTAGAATTCATGTATCAATATAAAAGTTTTTTCTAAGTTTGAAGTATCTTTTATGTAAAAAAGACATATCAGACTTTCACAGGAAGAAAGATTAGTGGTTCAGCCTATATTCCTTAAGCTTCGTATTCAAATTTAACTGCTTGTGATTAATGAAGATGTTTTGTCCAGAGTACTTACTCTCCCAACGGGAGTTTTCCCCCAAATCCCTTTATATAGCTCAGTAGTAATAATTAGGCTGCATATGTCCACCTTAAAGAAAAGCCTACATCACAGGTGACAGAAAAGCATCATCAATTTAAGAGTCTCTGCAGCATCAAGAATCTGGACCTTTCAGCCTAAGCACAACAAACTAGACAAGTGTCTATAAGGATTCTCTGTCGTCGTATTCCACTTTGCATCAGAGTTTCAATCACTGCCAATTTCAGAATGAAGTTGTTTGTTGCTTTGTTTTCTTTTAAGTGAAATGCATTGCTTTAAATTATATGATGCACTGGAGGAAAAAAATGCTATGGATCCTGCTAAGTGATTTGTCTGCAGTGGGGTATTTGCTTATAAACATTTGCTTCTTTGTGGAGAAATATTAACATCACAAACTTTATTAGGTCAATCAACGTATTTTTGTTCTCCCAGTTACTTATAGAACAGCAGATGAACAGAAATTCCCACTCATCTCCATAAATAACAAATTTATCCCAAAACTAGGATCAAGGCATTGATTTCAGAAAAAAAAAAACACAATATGATATCAGCATTAATCTTGTGGTATTCAGTTTTCTTGTGGTGTTCAGCTGTTCAGTGTAGCTCCTGAATACTCTGTGGTTTCCAAAGGTCTGATGAAAGTCCTATCACAGTCCAGTAGTTTTGTGCTCTCTACAAAGATACTAGAAGCCCATTACAAGCAGTGATGTACACCTTTGTATTCTCTACAAAGATACTAGAACCCCATCACAAGGAGTGATGTACACCTATGGACAAGTTTAGACCTGTAGATGAGGCGAGCTGTGTTAGAAATGTTAGAAATAAGCTGACTCTGCTTACAGCTCTAACTCTTACTTAAATCACAGAATCACATTAAAAAATCTCACTTTTTCAACATTTTCCCACCTTAAATATCTGTTAAGAAGTCATTGTAAGTTCTCCTCTTGGCTCTTTTTTCAAGCAATTCGATAAGCTGAGTCCTTGTTCTTCCTAGATCTAGCAGATCTAGTTCTCCAGCCTGTCATCTATTTTAATTTTGTACATGTATATGCCTTTCTAGCTGTTTTTTGTGCGTCTATATTCATGAAGCTTGGACACTGGAATGAGATATCATATTCTAATGTTAATAATTAAAAAGTGCTACACATGAAAGGCAGGTCACTATCTTGCTTCTAATTCACAGATTTTTTTTCTTTCTCATAAAGAATAAATTAACTTTATAATTGACAGTATCACATAGAGAGCTTTTATTGAAGTGATTATCTCCAAGGAACCTACTTTCTTTCCTCCTTTTTTTTTCTTCCTATGTTCAGTACTTTCCAGGATAAGTCTTTGCTTCGTGGAGACACAGTCTACATTCCTAATTCCTTAAAATATTTTTGATTCAAGTGTATTCAACCACATCCATTGTACTGTGACCATTCAAAATCATCAGTCTTCAAGACCATGCTGTCCTTATAGTAACTTCCTAATAGCAGATAAAAAAGGCTGTTAAATGCTGATGTATTGTAACATTACTTTGTGGAAGTATGGAGGCCCTTTACCCAGAAGGGAATTAGGGGGAAAAAAAAAGAAATAGTTTCCTGGGACTTTAAAATTTGCATAGTGCAATTTTAAAATATTCATATTTGAGTTCTTAAATTCTCCCTTCAAGCACTGCTTGTGTCACAACTTATCTCATTTACAAATTGTATTAGTGAAGATTTGTAATCACTGTTTAGAATGCTATTAAAAATAACCAGCAAAATGGAAAGATCCAAATGTCAATGAATTAAGAATCAAGCCCTGTAGGAGCATATTGCACATGACAACTCTGTTTTAAGAAGCAAGACAATTTTTGGTCTAGTCATTATATGTCCTACTAATTTCATACATTGATTTTTTTTTTTTTTTTAAAGAAAAGCCTCAGAAAATGTATTACATCACTTTATATTATCAAGTTCAAGGTTTCCTTAATATCTGGTGGATCAGAAGGGAAAAAAAACTAACTAACCAGCTCTGCTTGCTGTCATACTTTTGAACTGTACAGACATGTACAAAATATTTACATATATAAATGCATACAAAAATAAAGATAGATAGATAGATAGATAGATACATACATACATACATAGATGCTTTCCTTCAGTTCTTTGGAATTTCACCAGTTTTCAAATACTTGAAAATGTATTGAAAATGTAAAATGCTAGGGATTAAGGAAATTCTCATCAACTTTCATTGTCTAACTGCAAGCATTCATTTAAAATAATATTCACATTTCTCTGGGATAAATTGATAGCTATTGTATTAAAAAAAAACACTCAAAATTCCCTCAAAACATACATTTCCAGGCAGACAGTTCTTCTTGCTCATTTACCTTTTCCTTGACTTCCACACATTTTAGATTCATTTCCTTCTAAATTTCTCCTTTCCTTTCTAAAAGGAAAGAGAATACAAAACAAATAGACAAATAATATCTTTTTTTTTTCCTAGATAACTCCCATGTGTAGAGAAATCAGTTTTTAAGTAGCATGGCTTTTGCTGAAGTAGCTTATCAGAATGGTTTGTCTCAGCATTATTATTTCAACTAACTTAGGAGAGTTCATCTGATATGTAATTCATTTAGAGAAACCTCTTTTTAAATAAATTAAATATTGCAAAGCAGCAAAAGAGAAAACAGACAATATATGAGGAGAACAGATATACCACAAGAGTTACTAATATAAACCATAGTTATGTCATAATACTCATATACTTGCATTTGGTGGTGAAAGTCTTTTTTTTTTTTGTTAGAAAGTAATTCATAACTTTTTTCTGTTGATTTGTTTCCAAGGTTATCTAGGCATTAGCTGTTCCTAATGTTAACTTTTATATAAAGTGCAGCTTTGCAGAAGCTCTGTAACATTTCTTTTCTCAGGAATTATCTAGTCTCCTGAAGTCCCTGGCTACAACCCTGTATCATCCAGCATCTAGATGCATATTAGCTAAAAAAAAAAAAAAAAAAAAAAAAAAAAAAGATATGTGCTTTTTTGGACAATGTTCTTTTTTTAAATTCCTTGATTTATACAAATCTTATAACCTCCTCAAAGAATAATGCCAAATGCCGCAGACCTAATTGCTACCCTGTTACCTCTGCCAGAAGCTGCCCTGTGTTCAGCCATTGTGACCAAGGTACTAGAATAATATCTCAAGAGCTGAAGATTCCTGATTTTGTTTGATACGGGACATCCTACTTACAAGTACAGTACTGTCTCAGAAATGTAGTATCATTAAAGTCATTGCCAGTACTGTATTTTTTATAATACAGTCATCTAAGTAAGTTGTTATTTCTGTTGGGAACATTTTAACAAACTGGGAGTAGTAATATTTACTTTTTTTTCATCCTAACCTTTGTTTTCCCCTTTGCAGTAATATTACATAACTATACCAAGTCAGAGCAAAAATCCATCTAGCCTCATATGCAGGCTGTGACTACAACAAAAGTTTGCCTGTGGCTAACCTAAAGAGAAAACATAAAAATGAAGGAAGCAGACATGACACTATCCCTTAAAATTCTTTCTCTCAGCATCTAAGAATTTGGGGAACAGGGACTTCCTGACCCACAAATAGTTTCTATGCATTTTTAATATACTTCTCTAGAGAGAACTTGTCTTGTTTTCCCTTGAATTCACATAAAATTAAGCATTACAGGCTTAATGTCATATATTAGAACAAATCTTACAACATGATTTTGTTTTTGAACCTGATGCCTCCTAAGCTTGTTTAAGATCTCCTAGATGATAATAAACTCTTTGTCTGTTTAATGCTACTAAATCAAACAACTGCCAATGTGAATTCTTCAACTTACTCAAGATCCATAGCCTAACTTTGATTTAAAAAACATTGTTTTTAATCCTGCAAACTGTGCTTTTTATTCATATGATTTAAACATATAGTCATAAGGATAGAAATGTAACATCATATTTTTTATTATAAGAACAAAGGATGGAAAAGTCATTCACTTTCCTGTGTTGGCACTGTCTGCACTCTGTTAGGGAAAGAGGAAAAATTGGATATTAAATTTAGACACACATTTCTTCAACTGTACAAGCAGGTCTCTTTGAGGCATCAATATTTTATGAACTGTTTTGCTTTGTAATTGGGAAAGCGAGTGATTTAAAAGTAAAATGACAATCAAGCAGCCAATGTAAGACATTAGGAAATGTCCATTATATCAGAAATGTGCATAATTTATGAACAGTGAAATTCAGCAAAGAAAATAAAAAGACCAATTGTTTTCTTAGGGTCTGACAGAATGCATACTGAATCTAGCTGATGTGTTTTCCAGTGATACTGGTGGCTTGTGGATCAGACACTTTTTGTTCAATTAAACAATTACAATTTCATCTGTATAAATAAAGCTTTTGAGAGAGTTGTTTGTTTAATTGGTCAAAAATTGTAATTGAATAATGTCTTTGTGATTTTCTGTTCCCCTGTGAAAGCTAAGAAAATAAAAATTGCTACTAGAATATAAGGAACTGACAAAACCTCATCAGAATAAACAGCAAGGAGGCAGAGAAATTGTTTAGGTAACATTAGGTGATCTATAACTAAGGCTAATTACTCTAGGTTATCAAAAGCAATTAATACATACTTAAGGCATTCCCAATCAGGATAATACTTAGACAGGCTTTATTTATTTTCACCACGTGTTGATGTACAGTCATGTTTAATGCTCTTCCCATAAGGCAAGGGCAGCAGGAGAATATCAAACAATGATTCAATATCAGTAGAATAATCACGTTTTCCTGTATTGATGAAATCTACTTGGGACAGGAAAGTTTCCTTCTATAAAAGCATTACTTGTACAAGCCTGCTGGACTTTAATGCAAAACAAAGAATGAAAAAGAAAAGAAATAAGAAATAAGGAAATGATTCTGAATCAGAATTGTTTTGATTTCATAGCTTTTGCCATGTCATCTCTGCACTCCTTTGACAGTTGACTGCATTATTCTGAAAGTATTTGAGCAGCGAATATATATGTGGTCTGTTCTCAAGATACATGTATTAATATACATTTAGATCTATCTATGCTGCAAGTTACAGCTATATCTAACCACAATAAAACAGTTGAGCTCTCTCAAGTGTTATGCCTTTAAGTTAAACTTTATTGAAATAAAATAAGGAAAGAACAATACATTTTGCATTCTTCAGAAGCCAGTGTTCAATAAATACTAAGTTTTGATCGATTGATACGGTGTCATATTTGACTAAAGAGGTGGGAAAGTTGCTACTGTTGCTTTGTGCTGGCTAGAAGAAGAATGCACTATTGATTTTATATGTTGGATGGGCTGTCAGCGTACAGTGCATTGTTGATTTTGACTTTTATAGCCAACATGTTTCCTTTAATTGGATCATTTGTAAAAGAGAGGAGGGTACCTGTTCCCTTCTGACAGTGACTGATTACAATCATTTCATGTTTGTCAATATTTGATAAACCCACAGTTACCCAACAACATGGCTGAAAGCAGCATCTTTATGCATTTGCTTGTTTCCCCTCTTTCCAGCTTCTGATTTGAGCCTCAGTGTAACCAGTAAGCTGTGCCCTGCAATGCCTTTTTCTTCATCTTTTCTCTTTTTGTTTTTGTTTTTCTTTTAATAATTTCCTTGTCCCTATTTTGTGGGGGGAAAGAGAGAAGGAAAGTGAAAGAAAGTTTTTAGTTCATATCAATGTCAAAGTCATTATCTCTTGGTAATAGAAAAATTCTTGGTAACCCATTTATGCCCTTCTTACTGCTCTCACCACTATTCTTTCATTATAGGCATAGATCTGTAGCACTGGCTGAATCTTCAGCTCCAACATACTGAAATGAAAACCAACATTCTTGCATTCTATCATAAGCCTTTTTCTTCCCTCTTTTTCTTCTTCTTCTTCCTATTATTATTGTTTTTTCAATATCTTGGATGCAAATTAAAATATCACTACAGAGAGGTTTGGAGCTTAGGGAAGAACTGAGATGTGTGCACAAAGCATTGTTATAAATTATTTGAAGAGAATTCATGTTGGTATTTTAATTGTGTCTTTGATGCTCAGTTCACAGATGGCTGATAATTTCATCTGATGTACTGAACAGTTCTATGTTTTACTCTTGAAAGAGAAGATGTATTCACAAGTCAGGCTCAATCTTTGTTCTCTCCTGCTTAGTAAAGCAAAACCTTTTTCGTTTTCACCTATGTTAATTAGGAGTAGTAATGTAAATATGATCCCATCAGGGCTGGCAGGAAAATCTTCAAGGCTCACAGTGCTGTCAGGTGGAGTAAACACTCCAGGCCACAAGCCTCACATCACCATCTGAACTTTAGGATTGCCTCTCCTGGGCATGTCGGAAGTGCCTTTTCTATGATAAGCCATTCACACTTGGGAGGATCCAGAAGAGGCAGGTAGCCTCTTTTGCATCTCCAGAAAGCAGTTTTGCTGCTGAGCCTTGTCCAGCCACCTGCCATTTTTAACGAAAGGGATGAGCATGCTTTCTACAAACAGCACACAGGCAATAGCTGCAAAGTTGTTCCTCCATATAGGCTAGATGTGAGAAAGTTACACTGCATATGCTATTATTCACAGTAAACATATGCACAGGTGCATACACATGCACACATGCTACACACATACCTGGCCAACTATATCAGCACATTTGGGTAGTAGGTCATATATTAGCACAGACTTTAAGTCCATCTTATATCCATGCCCAGACCCTTGCCCCCTTATTTGGACATCAGCTGAGACCTTGGGTCTTTTTGGCTGCTGGTGTCTATTCACTAGTTTAGTTCAACTTGAATTTTGCCAGTAATGATCAGGTGCAGGGATGTGCCCATTCAAGAGCACAAACCAGCTGCCTGCTTACACAGAACCAACCAACCAACCACTTTTTATTCCATTTTCCAATGATTTTTCTACCTTGCTATTTTGGTCCCTCCCTTTTTGAATTCCAGGCTCCAACTAAAGAAATATTTTATTCCTATCATTTTTTTTTTGCCCTCCCATTCATTTCAGGCTTGCTACACTTACACTCAAATTTGTTATTTCCAATATTTTTAGTAATGTCATCTTGTCCTTAAATAGTTTTACTATTATATAGATAACATTGACTCTCCAAGATGATATTCCACAAAAATTCCCCTGTGAGTTTTTTTAAATACAATTTCTTTTTTTCTTTGCTTTTTTAAATCAACATTCAATAGGAAATGCTGAAATTTTATACTACTTTCATAGCATTAAAAACAGAAACCAAGCACATCAGAAAAGTGACCTCAACACATACCACATACACATTTCCTATCAATTTCTCTTCACTTATTCAATTTTTTTGGGGAGGCCGAGGATGGTGATAACATAATAAGTCCTGAGATTTCATTTTGGGTGTACCTGTAAGCAGAATCCAAATAAGTGTTCATAACATCCTCTGCAGTTCAATAAGATGCTCAGTCATTCCAGTGGGTCTCATGTCCTGCACTGCATTATCATCTCTATTAAACATACCATTTTGTTAAAGATATGTATCCAAAAGAATGATTCTAATTAGGCGGTGATCATTATAAATGAGTGCCTGCTTTTTTTTCCAGCAATATGCATTTGTGTCAGCTGAAGAGAGTTCCATCTCCTGGTAATTTTTGTCCCTGATCTTATCCCTGTCATTGCATTCAGGTTCTCTCATCCATTTCAGGTCCTTCTTATTCACATCAATGCCTCTAACCAAAGTATGCATGGCTGCTAATGTCACACCTTAATTAGTGATATTAGCAAGACAGCTCAGCCTTATTCTTTCAAACACTCTGGATGAAATTTCAATGGAAGTAGATTTTTTTAAATAATCATGCACCTGCTCTGATCTGTTTTCTGAAAAGCATACAAGCACATGTGCACACACACACAGACTCTCACACACCCTCTCACAAAAACTCCCCCTCACACCCTTTCTTTTAAAGGACTAGTCATTTTTATCCATTTCAACAACAACAGTGAAATAGTAGCCTGTCATCCACCTTTTTTAGTGCTGCAACCCAAAATTATAAATGGGTTGACATTAATGGCAATCCAAGATCCAGTGTCATACTGGTAGTGGATGTTGAAAATGTTTTGATATGACAGATGAAATACTTGTTGTAGCAACCTTTGTTAGACTTCAGCTACATCTGGCTAGGAAAAATAAAAAGTGCTGTAAGAAACTAATTTTTGAGGTATTAGCTCCCCCACACACACATCTCAACATATTTCCTTGCCCTCTTCTTTGTTCTAGCCTTTTAACAGTATATGGCAAATTTAGATGCTCAAGAAGCAAAAGTAAAGACTTTTTTAAGTGTGCTGTTATGTTAGTAAAAGATAGATACAGTTCTACCAGTTTTTTGTTTGCTTGCTTGTTTGTTTTTGCACAGGTATTTAATTATTGTAAACTTAAACCTAAACTTGCAGCAGCAGCTTTGGCTTTTATGGTCCAAAAGGTCCATGCAGACCCAGGGATATACTTCTAACCTCATTTGCAGTATTGCCATCTGGAGACCTACTGTGCTCTGCAGTGATACTACTAATCTGATCAAGACCATAAATGTCACTCATTCGGTCCAGAGTTCCTATTCAAGAGACTTTTTGGGCCTATCTGCTGCATGACATTTTTAACTTCCTCGTTCGTATCTGTGGCATCTTCAAGAACATCCTCATCCATCAACTGTAGCATCAGTTTTTTCCTTTGATTCTTCTTCCTTTTTTTCAACTTTGAAGTTAGACGTCACTATGACCCATTAGTGGCTCAGAAACTCTTTAAGGCTTTTCATATTCCTTTATATTGAGAAGGGTCTAGGACCCAGGTACCCAATTTGAGATTTTAAAAAGCATAATGACTTGTTAGCTGTGTGAAGTCTCAGTCTCCTGGTAATGTCTGGTGAGTCTTATCTAACTTTTAGCCCTGATGAGAAAAAGTTTACCACACACAACAGACCAGATCTTGAAAATTAACTATCTGCATCTCAGAAGAATGATTGTATTTTGTCAAAACACATAACTCTTTAAATTGAAAACGTTTGCAATATGCTGTATTTATTGAATAGCATTTAAATTCAGAAGGTGTTTGCATGGAGATTCTCTTAACTGAGGTTTATACTTAAAGCTCTTAATTTATGTCTGCTATACGGGGACTCAAGTGGAATCCAGTTGGTCTACAATCCATAGCTAAGAGGTTCCGAGAATTAGGTACCAAAATCAGATATTTTAAAACATGGCTAGCGACATTTTTTTTCCCAGATGTCTCTAGAGACACATTGATGCAGTTCTTTTCAGCTGATTATCTAATATTTCATACCTGACCTTTCTATGTAGTAGGAATAGGACAAAAAATCTCATAGGTTCAGAACAAAACAAGAAAGTGCAACAAAACCATCATAAGAAGTATATAAGACAGCTTTCATTTATATCTGAGGATAGCTCAGAAATAGTTTGAAAGCTGAGATTAGTTTGAACGTTGCTGAAGACTCTAATCATTTTGTTGTTTTTTGATTTTTTTTTTAATTTGAACCATTCTACATGGTCTTCATCTTGAAGATCTACCTTAGTTTTTTTCTTAGAAACAGAAAAGACAGAAACAAAATCTGTAATTAATTACAGTTATTCAGATGTTCCTCTGGAATCAAAACAGATTGGACTATAGAAGTATTTTATTTAGTTTGGTGGAAGACAAAATGCCAACAAATATCTCCTCTTCTTTTCTTTACAAACCATATTTCTATTACACAGATTCTTTCTAATAATGATTTTTAAAGATTTAGAATTATATTAATTATATTAATAAACTTTAGTTTATTTCATAAACTTGAAATCTGGCTCAACTTAATCTGTTGATCACAGAGACTTGTGGAAAGACAAAATGTAATGTCAATTCTGCATAAATAGTCCTAGGTAACTTTGAACATGGACTTTCAGGAGCCTCTTTTTCTGTTGAATAGGGCTTCTCGAGGAATTTGAGATTTTCCTTTCTTTTTACACTGTGCTGAATTCATTTATCGAGTGACTTGGGAAAATAGTAACATGACTGTGCCCATCCCTAACCAGGAAAATTCTTAAGTGTATAATTAGTTTACAGAACATTAAGATTTTTCTGTGCTATGAAAAGAAATACATTTACTGATGAAAAGAGGTAACTGCAGTTTAATAATAGCAGTAACAATAAAATGGAAAGCAGTGGCAGTGATAGTGGTACTAAGTAGTACCTAACAAGATGAGCAACATAGCAAAAAAGGAGCTGGAACAGACTTGAGAAGTTTAGCTGCCTACCCGAGTGGCATCAATTTTATAACTCTGTAACTAACATGTAAGATCATGAATATCTTTTTTCAATAAAAAGTAACTGTTGCAATGATTTTTTTCTAAAAATATCATTTTGCTCTCATTTCAAGTTGAAATATTGGACAATTGGACAAACATTTTTGTCCAAAATAAAACTTGTTGGACAAACAATTTTAAATGTTCTATTCTTTGTACATCCTTATGTTTTTGGTATTAAGTTCAGCAAACTATAGTGATCAGAAATCTCTGACTTCACCTACTTACACTAGAAAGCACTGTTTCTCTGAACTGGTAACAGCAGGCATATTGATGCCTTTTTAAGTATAAGTATCAGCATAGCAATTCTCTTCACTCTAAATCCAAGAAGACTGTGAAAACAATCACAACCTACACACCCTACTTTGACTGGACAATTCTGGAGCACATGTTCCCTCTCAGTCCTCATTCAAGAGATACTTGTTCTTTTTACTCTATTTTACTTATATTTACTACTTTTACTTTCTATAGTTTAGCTATGTAGAGCTATGAGAATTCATGTGAACCAAAGCATATTCTACACTCCACCGTGTGCATTTATACAATCAGCTCTTGCTTGTGCCTAGCAAAGAATGTTAAACATCAATAACCCCATGGCTCCCTCATTCATGGACAACTCTATAACTTCTCTTTGTGAAATATTTTGCTTACTTTTCATTAAGGGCCTGAAGACTATGCAAGAACACAATTATTTTTCAGAATTTAAACATTTCTAATGTTTACTACACTAGGAGTATGAGTTTAAGCCTCACACCTGCAGACACTCATGGCTCTTTTTTCATCATCATTTAAAAGTTAATTAAACAATTCCTTATACATGCCCACATTCTCACAAAAGCACACATCAAGAAACAAGTTCTCATTTACTGTCTCTTCCCACAAAACCAAAAAAAATGCCCATTAATGCTAACATCACAGATCCCAAAACCTGATTTATTTCAGTAGAAGTATTTGTGTACAAATCTACATTTGACTAGTTAAAAAGAGGATGCTCATAATATATGGAATGAACTGTTTCAACTTTTTTTTCCCTTTCCTTGCTGCTATAATTTTTATATCTCATTTTACCTCTGTAATTAAGACAGGTCTGGTAGGTATTTAAATTAGCCTGGCTTTCATCTCTATCACACATTCATTTCAAAACTTTTATGAATATTTAATAGAGGTTTTATAATTCATGGTGATGTGATGAACAGCCTTTTGGCCGTTAAGTCAATTGACAGAAAGGAAGAAAAAAAAAAAAAAGGGGGAAAAAAAAGCCCCTTCTCTTCAGGCAGAAATAATAACGATTCTATTTCTGTTCCTAGATTGGTGATTACACAGTCACCTGTTTTCACATTAAACTTTGATGATAAATTACTCAGCAACCATGATAATATCAGAAGTTTTACTGGCCAGAACAAATTGCCAGTAATTGCTTGCATGATAAAGGGAAAGAGCTGTTTCGTAGTCCTTCTGTCCTTCCCCTTAGGGAATATCTGCAACCCCACAATCAAACTGCTTTTCTGCATATATATTTCTCTTTCTTTCTTTTTATTTTCCCTCTACTCTCTCTCACTTTTTCTGTTCTTTTTTTTTTTTTGTGTGTGTGTGTGTATGTGTGTATGTGTGTTTCATTTCAAATCTTTTCAAAGGCAACTCTCTCTGGCTTTTAAGAATATATTAACATTCCATTAACACTGTCATGGTTTTAGCATGCACATCAAGAGCACAGGCCAAAAAGGCCAGTTAAGTTTCAGATAAGCTTGAGTTCAAACAGGTTCTTTTATTTATTTATTTGCTTTTATTCTTTGCTCTCAATAAATACTTTAAAACTATTTTTGGGTGGTATAAAGCTGATATATTTTCAATCCTAACAGAAGATACAACTGTGAAGCATGCATTTTACATAGAATTTCTCAGGTAGAATAGACTCTCTTTTTTATTATTATTATCATAACGAACAATAATTCACCACACTAAATCACTACAGCATTTACAATTATTACTATTACATTTTTTCTTATCAATGCCAATACTAGTAACTTTGCCAAAACCAGAGTTCTTTATGGTAGAGATCTTACAAGCACAGGGAGGTAGCATATGGATTAGGAATCACAATAAGCAATATTACCTGATTTTTTTTTTATTTATCTATTGGAGCAATAGTGTGATGTGATACTGCCTCTTTTGGGGAGTTAAGTGAGCTCCAACACTGGCAGCAGGAGACCTTAAGTGGTGCAGTGATGATCTGCAGAGCAGGAGCCTAGAAGCTCTCTGCCATAATATGGCTTAAAGAAACCCTGTGTTTCTTACGATCCACCACCTATGTGACTAGAGTAAGACGTCATATAATCCTTCTTTTATTAGTATTCCTCCCACTTAACAACTTCTGCTCATGACCTCTGCACTCCATTTCGTTAGAAGGGATGTACTAAAACAACTGGATGGCAGATATCCATTCTCCAAACCACAACATGCGAACAGTAAAGCAACACAAACAGTACATATGCATGCATATGTATTAAAGAAGATTTACCAGAGCAAGGAGAGATTACAGTGAGAAACCTGTTCCCATTTTTACTTTTTTCCCCCTTGAAAGAGTTACAAGTCTTTAAAGGTGAAAACAACCAAGAAGAAACAAGGGTCTTGGTCCCACACACCCAAGTTGGTTTATTTGATGGTTCACAGATTTGGGTATTTGATGGTGCTGGTGACTGAATTGTAACTAATCATAAATCATAAACAGGTTATGCTGAGCGTGTTTACATATAGTGACAGTATTTTCCCTGACCATAAGGAATATTTCTTTAAAGTTTCAAGTGTTAATTTGAGTGGTAGGCATACATATATGGTACATGTTTGTGCAATTGTTTGAGAGTGAAAAATCAAGAGAAATAAGTAAATCAATAGCAAATTCTCTTTTTACTTATCCCAGAATATGAATTTACTGAATGAAAAAGCATAAAGCAAAGCTGTGCTTAGTATTATTATTATTCGAACATTCCTCTTCCAGTAAAAGCTTAGCTTTCACTACCATGGCATAAATAGGAGCAAAGCTCTCACTGGATAGCTATTTTTCCCTTTTTCTTCATAGGTTCTGTTAAGGTAAATGTTACCTAAATTTCAGTAGAAGTCAATCTGAGCACAAATACTTTTATCTTAGTGAAGTGAGGGTTAAATTAATCATCAATTTTTCTGTCTTCTGAATCTGTGCCCTTCAAAGGAATCTTCAGAGCTTTAGCTCTGAACAAAAAGGAAGAAGTGTTGTCATGCAAACGTGAGCCCATAAACATGAATGACTTCCTTATATTGCTTTTGATGTGTGAACACAATGCCATTCTCTAGCTGGCAAGTACCCAGATGCTTTCTTCTTTATTGCTGGCTGAAACGCCTAATAGGCATAAACTAACTGCAAACAGGACCCGCATGGATTTTAGCACATTTAGATCTTGAATAATTTAAATAATTTGATTCCAGTGATGTTGAATTGATTCAAATAAGCTAATGTTTACAGGATTGTAGATGTGAAAGGCTATCCATCTAAGGTTTCAGACTGTTTTTCCTCCTCCAATACTACTGATTTCTTTTCCTATTATAAAACCTGACCTTGCAAATCTTTATATATGTAGTTGTGTTTAAGCACATGTAAACTTATATTCTCATAGAATACAACCTTTGAATCATATCAAAATGTGACTGGACAAGAAGAGACTCATATATGGACAAGAAGAGACTCTTATGTCTTTATAAGTTTGGTTTTCATCATTTTGAACAATTGAGCAAGACTGATGAAATAGCTCATAAAGAATTAAGTAGTGGAGACTCTACAACTTTCATAGCAGCTGATTCCAGTGTTTAGCACTCTTTATCTTTGGAAAGATTCTTCTGCCATCTTGCATGAACCTTCTTGCTGAACTTTTAAGCCTTGTCTTTAATCTCTCTTATGCAGTGAGTATTATGCAATACTCTCATATTCAATGCTCAAGCATCACATGAAATTCATCCTTTTGTCACAATTGTATTGACATTTAAGCAGATCCACCTCTTAAAAACTAAAAGACAACACCGATCATTGTCATTAACATGCTATGTTAATGTAGCTGATTATGCCTGCCTCAATATGCCTGGTCTCTCTTGCCTGCATTTCCCTCTATCGACTTTACTTGTTTAAACTACTTCTCCAGTTTGTCAGAAATATTACTAATTTGAATTAGGTCCTCCAATAAATTTGCAGTGACTCTTAGCGTATGAGGAAGGCTGTGAAAGGCAACAAGAAGGGCTTCTACAAATACACCAGCAACAAAAGAAAGCTAGCAAGAGTGTGGGCAAGCTGCTGAATGGGGCAGGGGCCCTGCTAACAAAAAATACAGAAAAGAACAAAGTATTCAATGTCTTCATCTCACTCTTTATTAGTAAGACTAGCCTTCAAGAATCCTGAAGATGAGGTTCCTGTGATCAGTGGGGAAGTCTGGAACAAGGAAGACTTGCAGTTGATATAAAAGGCTTAGGTTAGGGAGCGTTTACATAGGCTAGACATACACAGCTGCATGTGCTGTACAAGTGCATACAAGTACAGCTGCATTTGCTGGGAATCTGGCCATGTTCATGTTGAGGCCACACTCAATTATCTTTGAAAAGTCATGGGAATAAATGGAGGTGCTTAAGGACTGGAAGGAAGTAAATGAGACTCCAATGTCTAAGGGCAAGGAGAAGGGGAGACCAGTTGGCCTCACCTTGATTCCAGGGCAGATAATGGAGAAAATAATGCTGGAAAAAAGTCTGAATATGTGAAGGACAAGAAAGTGATCAGTAGTAGTCAGCATGGATCTACGAAGAGGAAATCATTGATCAGTCTGATAACCTTCTACAATGCGATTCTCACTTGGTGGATTAGAGAATAGTAGTGGATGTTCATTGTTTTGACAATGTTTCTCTAAATCCTTCTGAATAAACTGATCAAGTATGGATTAGATAAAATGGATAGTGAGGGGTACCAAAAACTGTCTGAACTAGGAGGTTCATAGAGTTGTGATCAGTGGAAGTATAAGACAATCCCATATTGGATTGAGTCCTGTGAAGGTAGCAAAGATGTTTAAGGGACTGGAGTACCTGTCACACAAGCAGAAGCTGAGAGAGCTGTGACTGTTTACGTTGTGAAAGAGAAGCTCAGGGTATCTTATGTATGCTTGTAAATAGCTTATGTGAAGAAGTAAAGACAATTGAGCCAGATTCTCTGAGCAGTACCTGGTGACAAGACAAGAGGCAACATACAACAATGAACAAATATAGAGATATATGAACTGTACTGTAAATCAACTATTCATCCTTTCCTGATACTCCTCTTTTCATAAAACTTGTCATACTAATGCAGAAGGAAAGAGAATGATCTGTTCTTGATGAAGCTACTCTGGCTGTTGTATATCTTTCTCATATCTATCAGACATTTACAGATTGTTAAATATTGTATCAGTTTTTTTTCCTCCTTTGAACTGTATGTAAGCTGACTATCAGTCTTTAGCACCTCTTCCTCAGCTCTTTGCCTGTGCCTTCACTTTTTAGACAGTATTTTAAATCATAGACAATGATTTCTAAAAGAGATATGATGTTTGTAACACTTTCAAATACCTTGATTTTTAAAAGATGATCAGAATATACCAAAAACAAGCATCTCTAAAATAGCTCATGACAAACATCTCAAAAACATTCTTTGTTCTGAACATTTTCAGATATTCAGTAAAGATTTGAAATTACTAGCATTCCACATTTACACATTTCTATCCATAGAAATTGAGGAAACTGTACAAATATGTGCAGGTAAAGAATCTGGCCTTAAGACAGACCAGACCATAGACACTGAAGAACTTAATGTGTGAAATTAATTTCTTTGAGGAAACAAAAGTTTACAAGTGGGACATACTCTGCAAAGAGGCTTTTTCTCTTTTTTTTTCTTTATTTTTTTTCTGGTATGGAAGAACACACACTTTCCACAAAAATAAATAAATATTTTGCTCAGAGAGAAGTCAAGTCTATATTGTGAGGATTACTTCCTGGTATGTAACATTATAAAAGCATGTGGAGGTGTAAGAGCATTAACCCAGCTCTGAGCTCTTCATTGAAATCTCTTAAGATCTCCATTCCTTTATTGCACCATGGTTATACGTTTTGTCTCTATGGTGTTGTTATATTTTTACTGAAGTATTATATATG
The DNA here is from genome assembly GCA_032353885.1 of Nothura maculosa. Taxonomy (NCBI): domain Eukaryota; kingdom Metazoa; phylum Chordata; class Aves; order Tinamiformes; family Tinamidae; genus Nothura; species Nothura maculosa. Next base: position 642,821 of record JAUBOD010000950.1, read on the forward strand.
ACATACAAAATAAATTTCAAAAAAACATATACCTGGAAACCTCACCCTAGTACCAGTACCAGTATCTTAGTACCTAGTACCTAGTATCCTGTACACAATGTTCTCCCTTTCTGTTTGCCTGTTTCTGTTCTTTTCTTTCTCCCAAACTCATCTCAATAATATTTTGTAACACACTGGAAATCTGGGAATTAAAATAACTGGCAGAAAGAATTTTCATTGAAAAGTCAGAATTTTTTTGATTTTTTTTCCTTGCATGTAGATTTTTCTGTTTTTTCTAAGAGTGTTAAGTTCTCTCTATTGACTATGTAAGCAATCTGTGTACTTTAGGGTACTAGGATTGCTTCACTGATCCCTGTCCCCAACTCTTTTGGAAATCCAAGGTCAACACTGAGCTACCAAATGAAGGGAGCAAATGAAGAGATGTTTTTAGATGTTCCATAGCAAATATTATGGTTTAAGAGTTATAACACATCAAGTAGGCAAACCAGTGAGACAGTAGTGCCCCCTAGTAAGCACAGCCCCAAGACAGCTGCCCTCAGCCTTCCTTTTCTCCAAGCACCAGTGGTGATGTCTCATGGCTGCAGAGGACACTTCTGCTCAAATACTTAGAAAGGCAGTTAATGATTTTCCTCATCTAGAAATACTTTCAAATCCAACCCAGTGTGTTCTGAGCTCATTTTACAAAGATGCACATATTGATACAGGGTGAAGAAGACTCTGCCCTATAACATTTATGTTATTATATAGAAAAGCTGCTCTTCCCGAGACAATGTATATTCTGGCTTGGACACCATTAACAAATATGTTAACTCTATGTGACAACTGATTAATTTTGGTTTAAGGTTATGAATACAAAACAAAGCATGCTGGTATGTAACGTGAATTTTAATGATGTCACAGCACTAGTAAAAGATGAGAAAGATAATTTAATTTGCTTTCTCTGAAAGGTCAGTTCTCTTGAGATGAAATTTTCCCTGAGGGTATCAATGCCCCTCACTCCTTCTCTTTTTTGCTTCTTCTCTTTCTTAGGAAAGAGAACATTTATATTTAAACAACAGAGTATATGTTTTTTTTCTTCTTGTTTTGTGTTCCTTTCTTTTGGAAAAACAGTGTCAAAGGGAAAAAAATTCCCAAATGTTTCATTTTTCAAACTCAAGCCCATAAATATTTAAACAATGTGCTTCTTGCTATTTTAGTTACTTATGTCTGTGCATGTTGCACCTGAGTAATTAAGCACTGCATGGAATCTAGAAATACAGATATAATCATTTCTTTGGAATCAATTTACATTTGCACTTTGGAGTACGGCAGTAGAGAATAAATGATAATAGGGAATGGGCTAAGTTCCATTTTTTAGACATGAAAGCATTCATTCTGGAAGGTAGTAACCACCTCTGGCAAGTGCTGAGCTCTTTCTGCTGCTAGCTGGGTCAATGAATCTTATACATTTTGTAGGAGACATCTGACACTTCAAAGATCAAGGACCAAACTTATATCTTCCCCTTTATGGAAATCAACATATCTGCACTGCAGTAAATTGATTACTATTTATTTTTCAAACAATATCAGGATTTGAAACATTTTTTAACTTATGAAAATAATTTACAAACATCTTGGGGAAAACTGGCACTAGTGATCAAGTTCATCCCAAATAATAACTCTGGACCAGTAATACTTTACCTTAATGAATTTGATTTGTCTTCTCAGTAAAGCAATATGATCTAACTCAGTTCTGCTTGGAGGCAGCTATATTCCAGCTTCCCTGATGTTTTGCTTGTTTTGTCTCTCTGGGAAAGTTGTAAAACAATTTACCTGATAAGAAATTAATTATAATTAATTTATTCTTCTTCTTCTTCTTCATAATAATAATAATAATAAAGTATAATTGTGCCAACGATAAAAATTAATCTTGGATCAACTGAGTGCCAGGTGATTCAACTTTTAAATATTAAATAAATGGAGTTAGGTAACAAAGGATCTTGATTTCTAAAGGACAGTTTCAGATTAATAAGGAAAAGCCAATCAGATGTAGGAAGTCAGGAACTACAAGGAGGAGCAATTCACGTTTTATGTTTCTTCAAGTTATTTGTATTGAAAAATGAGAAAAAAAAAGCCTTGCATTGTGGAAAAGGTGCAAGAGAAGTAATGACAACATATAGAAGGGAGTTTAAAAAATGAGGATGTGAATAGTCTTGTCAGGAGCCCAGATTAATCACAGAAACTAAAATAAAAGACTTGTAAAGGAAAAGAAACTAAAGCCGGTACAGATGTAGAGTAGGACTACTACAGTGATCAAAGCGACAGAAAGCCTGCCATAGGAGATGACATGAGAAAACAAGATAGGTTTAGCCAAGAAAAAGAAAGACTCAGAGGGATACTTGTCTATAAATAAATGAAAATAGAATTCACCAGGAAAACACATAAGCTATGTAGGTTATATCAATGTTGAAATAAGAATAAGTAGGGTAGGTTGGACCAAAAAAAAAAAGATCGTGAATCATGACAGCACTAAGGTTTCAGAACGAGGAGATTATAGGAGATTCAGAACAAGCCAGTTACAGCATTGAGATCAATAAATTTATGCCCATAAGTATATTATGTTGTGACTATAGAGGCAGAAGATTGGCCTTCTTTACTCATGGGATTACATATGGCCTATATTCCCATATTCATACATGAGCAAGAAATGACATTGGAGCAAGTGTAGATTCTGAGTAGATTCTGAGTAAAATGCAGCATGTGATCATGTAATTAAAGACATCAGCAGCATTTATATCAATTAATTAATTATTTATTTATTAAGTCATTAAAAAGTATTAAGTCCTATAGTCTCCTAAATTCTTTTAGTTTTGCTTGTGCATATTTTTTTCAAAAAAACATGTATTAAAAACAAATAAAGCACACTGTCATGAACCTGTCCACAGTTATAATTTCAAAAATTTTCTTTTAATGTCAGTATCTTAACATCAGTGACAAGACCTACAAGGTTAAAGCATTTGTATTAGGCATCTAGGATAGTTAAATCTGGCTCTAGGAATTAGGTTTGTTGGGTTGCTGTTTGTTTTTATTCTCCTCTAGGAATAAATATCAGACTTCTTATACTGTAAGCCAAACTCATAATCGCCTGACTTGTCAAGCTCTACAGCTCATGCCTAAGACAAATCTTTTCTCCTAACTCTGTTAATTTTGCCTTTCTGAAACTCTAATGCCTTCAACAAGACCAAATACACAGATGATTACCAGTGTGTTACAGCTGTTGAGCTGTTGCATAGAGGCAGGAATTGCTCACACTTTCTCTCCTTCTTTTTCTCCTTTTCTTTCTTCCTCCTCAACACTCCTACATCTCCCTGACTTACCTTTCGTCTTCTCTGCTTTAAGTTACATGGCAGATTTTTCAAAAAATCACCCAGCAGAGAAAGAAATAGACAGAAAGTCTGGATAAGCAGGAGCAACTGCCAGACCTTTATGTTCTTCTCCTGTGCATTTAGATGGTTCTCTCAAAGTATTAAGGCATTAGAAATTTACTTCTCATTTTCAGTAAATCTCACTCCCAGAATGCCATCTCTTTCTTCAGTCTTTCACCCAAATGAAGCAGCAGGATACAAAGACACATGGCCACGCGTGAATACATATGCATACATGCAGATGGTGTTCAGACTATACCAAAGAACAACTTTAGAAATAATTGTATCCAGTTGAATAAGTATAAAATCTGGAAGATTTTATTACAATGTGACAGAAAACTCTACTGAAAAAATGCACAGAATTTTATCAGTAATGTATTCCATTACTTTTTGAGAATCTGGGTGGTAGGGAATGTTTTTTAGTGATCTACAAATTTTATTATACAGGATGTAATTTCTTATACACTCCCTCTGACATCCCCAGTTAACACATTCAACTTTTCCATATGAAAAAGATCTACTGTTTCACAATGTCATCATAGTATTTACTAGCCATAAATTATAAATATATTAAGGATAGACTGGGAAATGCATAACTAGGTGTACAGCAAATGTCTTATGGCTGAAATTCAGGTGAAATCTCTCACTGATATAGACTGGCTATCCAAGTTGTACATAGGACAGAGGGTAAGAGATAAGAATAAGAGAGAAATGAAATCTGTCCTCGCCCATTCTCATTGTTCTAGAGTTGATGCCAAAAATCACACTCTGAATCCCTATAACTTTCTCTTCAGATACGTGATAGGCAAAGGCACAGCCTTTGCATTCCATGGTTGGAAGGGAATAGTAAAAGGGAAGCAATATTCAGTATTTACCTCTGTTCCTCTGATTCATCTCAGAACTCAACTTTCTTCCTCTGCACTGATGTAGGGAGTTAGTGGCAAGGAGGACACAGATTTGCATTTTGATGAGAGTGGATTTTATTCTTACAAATATGAGAGGCAGAGAAAAGGATAAGAATGGATCATTGGAAAGGCAATATACTGCAGAACACTGGACTGCCCCATCAACGGTATCATTCCACAATCTTTTAAATGCATTACCTTACCCTTCTAATCTCATCTCACAAAATCCAGTCTCATATGATCCTCATGGAAAATGGGAAACATTGAACTAATGGGTTTTCTTTTGGTATGGCAAATAACCTCTGATTAATTGCATTAGATGTAATTAAAATAACAGAAATCTTTGATGACAATGTATATTAATATCCTGTACTTCTGAAGTAATAATAGGACAAAGTTGGTCCATCTCTCCTGACATGTATGGCTCTTACGATTGTTTTCCTTCCATTGCACTGTCTCCTCCCTTTTCACGATATTTACTATGGTGCCAGTATCTCACAAATTGGCCTTGCAATACTTTTGTATGTGTGAGTCTCAGGTGCCAGGTATCTTGCAGACATGAGAAGTCTGAATAACAGAAGGTAATTATCCTTAATTTACAAACCAAGGTTAACCAAGATACACACAGCCTTGAAGACAACTGGTCTACAGGGGTTTGTAAGACCTTCCAAGATCATTAGAATCGAGATTTTAAGTGCTGCTTCTCATCTCAAAACTACAGGGCTGGACACTGAGTAGGACCTTGAATTTGTTCCTTAAAGGTCTGCAGGCCAATGAGGAAAAGTAGGTAACATGGATGCTCTCAGAAGCACTTTTTTTTCCCTCTCCAGGAATGGGAGAGCAATGTCTTTTTCAATGCATTTTGTTTTGCAGCAGAACAAGTGGAAAATAATACCATACTTTGTTTTTACCCAAAGCATCGGACAGCCCTAAAAAGTCAATTGAGATTATGTTTATGCTAGCAGATAAACACATCAGAAAAACACATTTCCTGATATTGAATTCAACGGGCAAAAACCTCTCTATTATAAAATTTCTTAATGCACCTAATGAGTGCTCAATTAACCTAAAGTTATAACCAACCACCTCCTTCTTTTATCCAGTCTGTGTATTAAATTCAAACACCAGGATAAAATGAATTACTAACTTCTATTTGCTTCCTGTAATTATGCCTTTTTTTTCCAGAAAAGAAAAAGGAAGAAAAGTTAGTCTTGTGATCCAAATCACAATTAAATTCACATCTCTGCCATAAATTCCACAAAAATCTCAGTGCGAACCATTTTACTTTCTTCAAACTTCAAATACTAACTTGAAACATTTAAGTTAGGATCACAGTCACCTTAAGCTTCTGCTTTGATAAGTAGCAAGATACATTGCTTTCCAGGAGACAGTTAAAATCACAGACTGGTAAAAGTGAAAATGAATCCAAGCCTGAAGCTCCTGACTACCTCAGTTTGCTTTCTGGAATACTGCAAAAATACATTTTTCTTTGTCTCACCATTGGCACAAACAAGGTAGAGACTACAAAGCACTGAACAGGTTTATCATGCTTACAAGTAGCTTCCAATCCAATTAGATTAGCATTCCCGCTTTGCATGTGGAACTTGAAGGAAAGCTGCCAGAGAATTGCTTCATGTCAAAGACTAGAAAAATTCAAATTACCCTCATCCTCCCATTTTATAAATTGATAAAAAGCTGTAAAACAAAGAAGGTTTGATGCATATTCTTAAGCAGTCTTTCTTCTTTTTATCATTCAGCAAATCCTTGTCCTCTTTTATAAACTTAATATATATTCTATTTTTAAATAAATTCTCATCATTACTGTAGCAGGCATCTCTATATATTTTAATGCCGTGTGCATATGAATAGTCTAGTACAAAAAGATCTGGATAAAAACTCTTTGGACATAGAAGAGATATAATCTGTATCTTTTTGTGCCTCTGATTTCTTCCACTAATACATCACTTGCTCACAAAATAAGTATGAAGAAAGAATGTTGAATGTGTGGATTACAGACAGCCTGTTCCTGACTGAGGTGAGGACGAGTTGCATCATCATTTCAACCTCCTTCCTTACCACCTGCAGAGTAAAAAATGAAATCCTGTCACGCATGACAAGGATAGATTCACGCTTACCTCTCTGCATGAAAGAGAGGCAAGAAGAGTTGGGAGGAAGGGAATGAGAAAGAACTAAAGAAAAGAAGCTTTCTAAAGAATTTTAATTTCAGCAATTATATGAACACATACAAACAAATGCTACCTCCCAGCAAGAAATAGACAGTCACAGTGTAACAGTTAAGTTTTAGGCTCCAAACAGATACGTATGTAAAATAAATTCTGTCTGTTGCTAGTGCTAGTACTAAGCGCAAAGTCTTATTAAATTGCCACAATACAGGGAAAGACAGACCCTATCAGAAGGGATTTAAGGGTCAGGATTCTTCAGACTGAATATGCATATTTACAGTATATTGCCTCATTGACATTTGAGTTACTTTTAGTTCCCATTAAGGTCAACAATAGGAAACTGGCATTTCTGTGTCATACCTATCCCTAAAAAGAAGTTTCTATACATCTGATGAACACCATGGTTCAAGCATGTTAATCTCTAATCCTTCTCTGCTATTCTTATTACTCAACATGTCTAGCTTATATATGTACCTACTTTGTTGATATCAATACATAAGTGAGGTAAATACCACCTACAGTAACTCAAGTAGGGTATCTTTGCTATACTCAGGAAAAACAAACCTTAAGATAGCAAGTCAGCTATGACTCTGCTTAATCTATGCAGATCAGAAGGAATGGACAATTGTGCCCTAGCTAAAGCTCCAAATAAACAAGTGCTTCGGCTTAATAGGGGTTACAGCCGGTCCCAGGGCACATGCCCAAACCAAGGTGGCCTTACACAGGCTTTAAAACAGGTTTATGTTTGTTCTTAATTGAACAGGCAATGAAGAATCCATTTTTTTTAACAAAGTCTCTTGTTAAATATGTTTGTGAATTTATTTTTGAAACCCAGCCCCACAACCTAAATTGAAGCTCATATAGAAGTTTTCATAACTCTTTTTGTTGTAGTGCTAAGGTAACTACTCATGAAATGAGAGAATTGATCTGCAAGACAATTCTCATAACAACATAGTTTAAATCTGCCCGGTGTACAGAACTTAACTGTGCTATTCCAGGTTTCAGACCAGTCGTGGCAATACAGAGGAACAACTACAGCTTTTTACAATATTGTAATCTTATTAGAATAACGGCATTTAATTGAATCCCCAGGTTCATTTATAAATGTAATGCTGCTAAAGCCTTAGAGATTTCTACACATATTATTAACAAATCTTGAAATATAAAAAATTTATGTGGTTTCAGGAATTCTTACAAATATTTATGGACATGAAGTACATGGTAGATCCATACTTTAATAACTCTTAGTTTGAGAGACTATGGTCTACTACTGTTATCCATTATCAGGGTGAAGTCAAGTGGTGGAGATGAAAGCTTTGGTGTTGGAGGCATGATTTTCAGCTAAGGTGGATGCTCTGCAGTTGCATATAATGCCTACAGCATCGTAGAAGAATGAGGCACCTATCTAGTTGCATAACCATAACCTTGTTTCTGGCCTTTTCTAAATGACATCTTCACAGCTGGAATGACTTAAGTGCTTTCTGTTTTGTTTTTATTCTTTTTGTTAATGCAGCTCAGCTTGTTAATGTCTATCAAATCAATTTGTGTAGTTCTGGGGGTGTCTTCATTCTATTTCTACTGTCTACATTTAAACGAAAATAACAATAATGATGATGATGATAACATAGAAAGAAAAAAATAAAGATCAATTAAAACTAATCTGAGTAAGTACTATAAAAACTGGTGATGTCACGAAGGGAAGGAAAGGGAAGAGAACAGAATCTTTTGACTGAAAATTAATACACGTGCTTTATAACAGACAAGCCTTTTACTTTTGGCACTCTCTTTCATTTCTAAATCATTTGTTGTGAAATATAAGAACACTCTCTTCATTTTTTTTTAATCTGCCTTTCGATTCCTCTCCCCTACCATGTACTTACCCATTTTGCTTCATGCCTCATTAGGACGCCGATTCTAAACAGCCAGCTGGATGTGCCTGGCCTATGTATGAGCATCCTGCACCATTGTTCTGATCGCTAGCGCTGCTCCCTCTCTCCCCTTTGAAGCCGCTCCAAAGGAACTTTATCCCTCTGTTCCAGCTGCCATTTCATTAAGCCCTTGCTTCACAGGATTTTCCACAACCATTGACACATCAGAGCAAGGATAGAGCCATTAAAATAATGAAGGAGAAAAAAAAAAAAGTGGGGGGAGGCAGTTCTGAAGTGATAATTGAAAAGGAGTACAAGGTTATTTAAAAAATAAAGACCAGGTATAACATTTTTTCACAAATTCTTTCTTTCTCCTTTTCTCTCTCCTTCATTCCTGTCATCTTCCTTTCCTCCTCCCTTTCTTCTTTCCTCCCACCATGTAATTCATTTCCACATATTTTTGGCACTTACACATACACACACACACACGTGACACACAATAGTCACATTTTCCACTTACTTAATGATTGTTCTTCCATCTCTTTCCATACATGAGAAAATTTTATCAGCAGAATTTTGTTCTATTTTGTTTTAATTTTTTAACTCTAAGAGGCTGGATATTCCAGAATTGCAGGTTGAAGTCCAATTGAGCCTTTTGATTAGGCAACTCAAAAGCCTTCGGGGATAGTGATAGCAAAATCACTCAATTCCTTTCTTTGCTCAAAGGGAGAAAAGACCCTTCACAACATTCTGGTAAAAGATCAGAATTGTTTACCAGAGTTTAATGGTGTTGGCATATATTTTAAAAGATGTGCAGCTGCATTCAGCATTTGGGAAGGCTAAGACTGTACATCCAAGTCCATGCGTGCATTAAACCTGAGTTTCAATCACCTGAATTATGGCAATGAGGAGATATCCTAAGAGACTGAAATGAATTCATAGTCAGCAGACTGGCCATTGGAATAGATTTCCGCTGATCTGTGTCTGTCCTCAGAAAACTCACTGCTTAGCCTACTCATTGCTTATCCCACATAGCTGGGTATTGTATGGGTAGCTCTATTTTAAACTCTATATTGAAAAAGGGAATTATTTCCCTTTTTTAATATGCAGAGAATAAAATAAGGGGAAGAGAAGCCTGCAAGTCATAGGGAAATGTGAGCAGCAGCTACTCCGCAGCAGTGTAAAGTAAGACAACATCTCAGACCCTCTCCTTGGGAAATATGCTCCATTACCTGTGAGGCTTAGTGGTGGTTAAATCACACTAGTGGGTGCTACTAAGAATATGTCTGATTGTCAGCTTTTCTCAGAAGACAGAACCTTTTCCTGTAATATTCAGGTCTAAACCCTAAGCTGATATACTATCGCATTGTGCTTTCAGCACTCTAAAGGAAATCTGAATCTACAACCAGAAACACCCATTTAGTCTCCTCCGGAAAAAGTTAGGCCTTAAGATCTTACCTGATTCATCAGGCTCAGACATGGCTGAATTAGGCGCACGTGTTTTTTAGAAAGACACCTCACTCAAATTATAGTGAAGCCATTATCAGGTTGTTCTGCAGCGGTTATGCTTAAAAATCACCCTGAAAAATGCAAATAGGAGGAAATGTTGTCAGGAATATTTTACAATCACATTTTCCTTTCTCCATTACAGTACCTAGGTGCCTCATATGCTGTGAAGGCCATATGGTTAGCAAAGGCCGCAAGGTTAGCAAATAAGAAGTTAGGTAAGAAAATAATCACACTGAAAAGCACTCCTAGCTCTCTCATACCTCCATAATAATCCTGATCATTTCTTTAGAACAATCTCCTGAACAAAATCCAATTCAGCTTCAGTTATGGTTTCATGACTGGGCCCAAAGACCAGAATTCCTTCACTTCAGGTATGTGTCAGTTCCACAATTCCTCCCTGGCCATTAGAAAATACAGGTATCGCTGGAATGCAAACGGAGTCCACATATAATGAGTGGAGTGTGGAAAATACCTCTCTCCATCTGGAAAGGGAGGCAACACTGACTGGTTCCCAGCTCAGGCACCTCCATTTTAATTGCCTAAAGTTAGCCAGGAGAAATCTAGGCCAAAGTAGATCCTGCAAGGTGACACAACGCATTTATAAGAAGAGCTGGGATTCAGATCACAGGGGTCCTAATCCCATGAAAATGCTATTACAACAAGACAGTCTTTCCTCCAAGTAATTAATTATCATTTTGAAGGCTGCTCAGCTGAGGTAGCTGCTATTTCTCCTGTGTAATTATATTAATATTATCCATAAAAATATTACTGTAAGTCATGGCTATGACTTATATGACTACGTTCTGAGTCCTTTTTTTTGAATTGTTTAAACTTAAGTTTCTTTAGATATTTTATTCTCATGTGCATGTATGTGTGTTTAATTTATGATTGAATATATATTTTGTGCATTTCCATACATGTATGAAGTTTCTATTCAGCATGCACTACTCTACACTACAGAATTTATTTTGATTTTTTTTTTTATTTTGGAGAGCTTGTTTTGATCCAATAGCAGTGAAAACTTTTTATTTTTTCTCTCCTTTTTTCTCTCTCTCTCTTTTTTTCTGTCTTTTTTTTTACAGCAGACACATCTGCCCTATGGATGAATTTATTTCCTCAATCTCATGGTGCAATATTGCATTTCAGTTGTCACTTTTGATTTATCGTTACTTTAAACATTAAATCATCTTTTGCATTTTTATTGGTTTCATTAAAAACATTCTGCTCGTCTTTTCATTTATAACCTATATGAAGGAAAAAAAAAAGAACAAAAAAACATCGCAGCTACTGCCTCTCCGCTTTACTCTCCTCTGTCATATTCAGGATGTTCCCTTTCAATTTCACCCTTTTCCAGGTGATAAAGCCAAAGCAACCCACTAACCACATGAGAACAAAATAAATAAATTTAAAACTTAGATCTTTTGTTACAAACAGAGTTTGTAAAAACATTTATTAAATCTAATAACTTTTGTGTTTAATGAGGCACAGAGCATATGTCAGAAGTATGGTGTCCAAAAGGCAGAAGCACTGAATAGTTTATCTGGCAAATGTGTTACACAAGGTTTGACCCTTAAATTGAGCACTGGGAGAGATAAATAGGGTAATCAAAAGCACTCCCTTACAGTCACATGAACTTGGAGCCATCTGGTCAAGGCAAAAATAAATCAGTAATGCAACTGGAAATTATCTGTAAAGACCTTTGGGGATTGGTTGAAGCATTACTACAGTCTCTTTTATACTCAGAGAATAGAAAAAAAAAAAGAATAGAAAAAAAAGAAAAAAATGCTTATGAAGATGATGAAAGTGACTCTAGCACACAAAAACACAAAACATCTTTATGTGGTCATATTTTTCTGCCCTCCTCCCTAGCACTTAAGCTAGAAGGAAAGGTTTTGATCCCACAAAATAGTCCAGATTTTTAGGAGAATAAAGTTATTTTTATTCTATGTTTTTACTTATTTTTTTAGTTTCAAAGATAAACACAAGAGGGAGAACATTTTTCAGCATGGGGAGATCAATGTTTAAAAAAATATAGTGATCTTTGTATTGCATTTTTTTCACTAAAATGTTCTAGTTTGTTGAAAAAAAAAATCCTTGGGATATTCCTAGTTATTTATTAAAAATATATATATTTCTAATATAAGTCTTCACCTTTTATATACCAAATTCCTTGAAGAATTAAATTTTGTAAATGTTACTGTTTACACTGAGGATAGAGAAACTTCAAACACAGTCTTTTTTTTCTCATTTACTGGAAAAAAAGACTTCTATGCTGGTTCTAAATCCAAAATATTCTTTAGAAATAGATTTATTCTCATCCATATTGCTTCTTCATCTTTCCCATTTGTACTGAGAAATATCCCCTACCCCACAAAAGGAGCAGCAAACATACAGAAAATCTTTATTCAGATTAGAATGGGCATGTGGACAACCCTGAGGCCTCTCTGCTCTCTTTTTCCAAGAAAGTACTAAAGACAAGACAGCAGAGGCCTCAGGTCAGTATGAATGTTTGCATAAATGAAGTGAAAGGTTTCTTGCAAATCCCTGAAGTCACACCTTCACTAACTTATAAATAAGGGTATTTTTTTATAATAATTATAGCATCAGGAGACATAATTCTAGTTACTATCACTAGGGAGTTTCAGAGAGATCAGCAGTTATGGACCTGATGTCAGCTTCTAACTTTCGAGAATTTGCATGAGTTAGTACTTCAGCAGGGTTGTGCTGCTGGAGAATAAATATCCTCTCAGGCTGACAGGCTAAGACAGTGTCAATCAGAGCTTCAGTCTATAGAAGAATTATTTCTGCAAATATGTGCCTGTGTCAGCTCCAATCTAGGTAACTTCAGATTTGGATAACAGCATGGAAAGAGCAGGCTGGACTTCACCTGAGCTCCTTAAGTATATACCCAGACAGGTTTCATAAAATGAAACCTTGCTCCTTGCTTCAGCTATGCTATTAGACCAGGCAAGCAAATCTGTTTAAAGCTATTGTAGATACATTGGCTGTGGTCACTGAAGCATAGGTATCTTCAAGGCAGAATATGGTCTGGTTTTCCATTTCTAACTATTATTTGAATCTGCTTGCTGGCCTAATGTTAGGAAGACAAACTCCACTATCACTTTTTGCACCACCCCTATATATACCGTTCAATTTCCTTTGTCAGAGAGTGTCTCAGACTCAGTCTCTTTACAGGCTCTTGCATAATATTGTTTATTCTGGACATTTTAGATATCACAATTTTAGAAATAAAGTGATGAAAAAAGTAAAAAAAAATACTACTACAATAAGAAGAATCATATTTTCCTTCCTTCATGTATAATGAACACAAGCTTCTACAGGGGATTTTCTTTCCATTGCTCTGCAATACTTTATTCTTCTGAATAAGCCTATTATATGAGGATTGAAACATTAGGATTAATTACACCAAATGCTAGTGTAAAACCTAATGAAAAACATACATCTCTCGCACAGCCTGAATTCCCTGGAGAAATCTTGAAAGTATTGACTTTGACAGCTTTTGCTCTGTGTGACTGACTGCATCAGTATCATAAAATACTTTAACGAGTATAATCTTCCATACATATGCATGTGTGCATGTGTGCAGGTCTGTATGCTCATATATGTGCATTTTCAGTTTAGAGAAAAGTATTTGCTGAATCTGAAGGAGAACTCATAATTCCTAAGAGTTTAGTACTTTCCGGTGATGCTTTCATCTTGGTTATCTCTGGATTTTCTCCCTCCTCCCATCACCTGTTCCTTTTTTGGCAATAAAGCCTGCATTTGATCTCTGTGTAAATAAACCAGGCATCGGGAAGCAACTAATGGATCCATCATGGGAGCTTGAAAATATAGTTGAAAAAATTGCTTACACTGTTCATTCACCTGGAGAGTCTATGCATTGTGCTGCTGAAGGTTATGGAAATTTAGCTGGTGACAGATAGAACCTCACAGATTGTAGCAGAAGATTTTCAAAGACACAAAGGCGAGACAGGTGCCCTATTCTCCTTGACTGTCAATAGAGGTTGAGTGCCTAATTTCCATTTGTGCCTTTGAAACTAGCTCCATAGATTTACGGCCTGAAGGAACCATTGCATTCAGCTTGTCTTATTTGCTATGTAAAACAAGATAGGATTTCACCTACTAATGCTATGTGAGGGAAATTGTATTAGGACTGGAATGCTGCTCAAATTTCATGCACCCCTCTTTAATTAGTAAACAAATATGATAAATTTATCTTTCATCACCCTTCTTCCTTCCTTGCAGCGCAAGCCCTGGCCCAAGATGCTGAAATCTTTTGCACTATTAGGTGGAGTCCCTCCCACTGACCAGGTTACAGTATCTGACAGTAAAATATTCCCATTTTTTTCACCTCACCTCATTTTCAATGAACAACTTAGAGGTAAAAGGATCCATATACTATTATCAATGAGCTGCATCATTCAGACTTTATGTTTTTCCTTAATTGTATCAATATCATATTCCGAATGGATGAAGTGGCATGAGGCAATAACAGAAATAATACTGAATGTACATTACAAAGAATTGTAAGACAATACAGTTTCTAGTTTGGAAATCAAAGTTCCAGAGAACAATAGAAAAAGATAAAATTAGTACTTTGAAAAGTTGCATTTATTCCAGATAAACAATAAATGCAATGTAAAATAGCTCTCCATCTACAGTTTCATACCTCTGGTATCCTCATGGTATAGAAGTGCCTATATACTTGGAAAATTTTCCTTTCTGACTGATCAGCTGATTGATGTATCCATCTAACTATTTATCTAGCATGGCACTGTGACTGGTGTCACTATGTATGCACATCATTGTTTATTTTTCATTTTAAAATATATTTCTGTGTATCGAAATCTCTCTGTTTTATTTTTGTATATGCAAAGGCATTTTTCTCCTGCCTCATTAAAGAATAATTTCTGGAAAGGTACCATTTTTAAGGCAAAGAGTAATACTCTGGAGTCTAAAAATGGGGAAGAGAAAAACAAGTTGATTTATGTTAAGGGATACAGGACTTTAAAATATACCCTAGGGTGAAATAAATATTACAATGCACAATAATATTCTTGCTTTGCCTTATTCCTGCTTTGCCTAGGTGTGCATTACAGTAATAATATGAATATCTCTATATCGTTCGTTAGTCCTTGGAGAATCCTGGCAGGGATGCATTCCCATAGGCCTTGAAATGTTCAAAATGGAACAATCTCTACCCTGGAGAGAGGTGGAAAAGAAAACAGATTATCATGAGCAGGTTATGGCCACTCTGCAAAGAAAATGGTAGACCTAGGAGGGCACTGCAGATATTTTTAACTCCAATCATATTGATTAGACTACTTACGGTATTTACTCCACCAGGTGTTTCCTCAAACCATCAAACATATGCAAAAGACACATGAATAAAGTTTAGAAAGGTAAGCGGCTGGCCAAGCATCGGCCTAGCTGTTGACACAGTTGTCTTGTCTAATAATAGGCAATGAATTTTGCGAGTGAATGTATGGGGATGGGGGATGGTAAAAGGAAGAGAAAAGAGGGAGCTACGTTATGAGAAGGAAGGACTTTCATGGGAGTAATATGTCTTACAATCTAATTGCTTTGTGTTTTATAGAACTTGATCATTAGGGTATCCTGCTTATGGTACCGCAGAGATGTAATGGTGAAATAAAGCAAGAGGCTATTAAACAGAAAGTTTAAATATAGCTACAGGGACAGATACTTCATGACAACTTGACAGATGTCTTGGAGTGATCACTGGTTCCTTCATCACTAATTACAAAATCATTTGTCTTAAGGAAAGGACAAAAGAGAAGTAATTATGAAAAACATGATTCTTAGGGGATAAAAAAGATAACATCAGTTTAAAACATTGAAGCGATCATAACCATTTAGAATCATTATTAGTTTGCTTGAGCCAATGACAGCTTGGTTTTCGAAGCCAGTGGGAACAGAGCTTCCTATGCCGAAGAGAAGAAAACACTCAATTTCTTGTTATGCTAAACTTATCCTCAGACTCCAGAGATTTCTTTGATGAACAGTTCATTAAAATTTCCGACCGCAGATGAATTTGAGCTAAAATACACAAATGTTTTAATTATACATTCCTTTTTAATTACACTAATGACTTGTAATGTGTTTATGTTGGTTTAGAGTTTAATTTCTTCTCTTAGATTAGGTGGTTGACTTAAGGATTGTGCTTTCCAGTAAAATATCGTGATTCATCAATGTTTGATCATGAGTTAATCCAAAAATATTAAAGCGTTGCAACCCTTGGAGGAATAGTAATGCACGCACATATACAAGCACAATTGCATTTCCCTTTCTTGTGCTGAGGGGCAGTTAAGCCTTTGCAACAGTGAACATGGAGATGAGAGTGTCAGGAGGCAGAAGGTACCTGCAGCAAACCTCAAGAGCCCTGCTGCTGATTATAGATGGGACATGCACAGGGATGCAAAAAAACAGTATTTGTATGAATCAACCATATTAGTATTCAGAAGGGAACTCAAGTGGGTGGGAAAAAGCTACCCCTTTACACTGTTTTGGGGAACTGCTGTTAATCACAGTCAGTCTCTGTATTGCATATAGAGTAAAAGAATGACCTATACCTATGAATTCAGGCTCTTGTTTGGAAAGGTAGTATAACTAAAGCTAAGTTTGTTAGGTAAACATAACATAACCTTAGAGATTTATTAGGTACTTCAAAGTTAGGAATCTAATCTAAACCCTTTGTGGGATTTTTTTCCAAGTTATTGGGAGTAGATGTCATCTCCAGTGATTTACAGCTATTTTACATGTCTGTACAGGATGGAATTGATCCCCTTTGGACATATCTTTTTGTCTCCTGTGATTACAAAATGTGACTAAACTACTGCTTCAGAGTACGTGCTGCACACATGGCCAGCTAAAGTTAGGTAATGCAAATTCTAGCCTTAGCTAGATTTGATGAATGTCTAGCATAAGATAGATCCAAAATTGGAACCTAATTTAAGATACCAAAGAATATATATGAAAGATAGTATGCCTGAGTTATAGTTCTACTGTATGTAGTTCAAGTAGAGAATAGCATGGCTGGATCCTTACAAGCCAGAACTAACAATATGTCCAAGGGTACGGATTGACAGTACAAATTGAAATGCAGTCTTAGAATAAAGTATTTTACATTTTTAAAGATCATCACATCAGCTACCTGCTTCTCACTATGAGATCAAAGTACATTTCTCCATTACTTTGCTATTACACATTTCTGCCATATCCTGTGTACCTCTAGTCCATGTCAGTCTATATCTTATCAGTCTATGAAATTTTGTGAGGTCTGGCAATCAAGGAAATGTTCAATGACATGAAACAATGTTACTTTCCAAACAAGGTGTAGAGCAGGAAACCCAGGGAAATTGCTGCCTGTCATTACAGTCAAGTGTCTGATACACGTCTGATGTGAACTGTGATGGATATAAGACATATGGACAAGTTCATTGTAATTATGACCTCCTACACAAAAAGAAAATACACATAGTTGTCTAGTTCTGTTTGGCTGAATTTACTGGAAATTTGGACCATGTCACTAATACCTTGAATCCACTCTTGAAATTATTTCAGAAAGGGAATAAGGCTATTTGTTCTACAGCAATGAAAAACATGGGCATTTAGGTAGGTATCCACATAAAACAATGTGTCCACCAAGGCAGGCAGCAGTTGTGCCCACTGTCTCAGCCAGCTTTCACTATCTCAGACATCACAGCATCCCCATACAAAACAATGATAAAAGGAGTTCAGAATCTCTGCTAACTACTAGCTAGTAGGAAAAAAGTTGATGTGCTTGTACAACATCTGCCTGGTACTTGGAGGTGCAGGAGCACAGATCCTACTGGAGAATATCATTTTCTTCTTTCAGCATAACAGGATAAGAGGCTGTTAATTACAGAAAAATCTCACAGTTGAATTAGTAATATAAGATGCTCACACTGAGACAGCATGTAGTTGAAGAAGATGAGCTGTGTTGTTTCTACAGGTGGGTTTCTTTTGACTAAATGTAGATATTGCAGAAGTTCTATATAAACTCATCACTATCAACTCCATTGATTGTTGGAGGAGTGAGACAGTATTAAGAAAGAATAATTCATTTATTTCAGAAGAGATACCTAAACAGAGTCAAAAACAATTCTACTCCAAAAGACTTTTATCTTTCTCTTAGCTCCAGAATCAGCTAGATCATGCCTACCCTGAAGACAACTAAAGGCACTGGAGAAGAAAGCCACTCATGTCTGTATTACAGCCAAACAATAAAACAAAAAGGTATCTCTATTCATTTTTTCAGTAATCATCTTTGACAATTAGAATGATGTAGTAAGCAAAGTGCTTCAGGCTTCAGAGATGTACAGATAGAGAGTTTGTTCTGTTCTATTGATCTTGTACAACTTCACATTTTATAAACAGTCTGATTAGGGTGAAGGGAATAAAACTAATACCTACCAAGTTTGGCTGAGTGTAGTTAGTAGTGGTAGCTGTTGTAAACAGCTTCTGTAAAATTTACTTGTTTTCTATATCTATGTTTTCCTCTCCTTTTCCTCTCCTAAGTTCATTATTGGGTTACTTTTTCTGAAAGAAGGTAAAAGAGCACTCCAGCACGTATATGAAGCATAGCATTCTAATCCCCACCGCCACCTTTTCATGAAGCTACAGTAAGATAAATAGAGCAATATCCATATTTTACAGTCTATAAAATCCAGATCCTCTTTAAAAAATATCTTATGCGTTAAGCATACACTTGCTAGCTTATTTATCAACATACGCTTAAGCAAAATGTATATAGACAGGACATTTTGTTTTAGGGCTAAACCAATATTTACTTCTGGAAAGCACTCAAGTGCAGAATGAAGGAGAGCATGAACGAATTTAGTTAGAAAACAGTAGAAAAGTGTATATACACACATATATATATGCATATATATATATATAGCCTGTAATTTTCACCACATCTCACTGGAAGGAATAAAGGTTTTGCTGTGGCTGGAGATGGATCTGCCAAGTTGCAGGAGTACATCTGTCAAGGGTCTAAGAAAAACAGTGATCTCCACTATTTTAAAAAGACTATTTCACAATAATACTTCTTCTTTTGTGATGTCTTGTGATGGTTGATGTATTTTGGGTCGGTAATTGACCAGAACTAAACAGAGTCTCAGAACTGTATTCAAATGGAGAGTTAAGACAGTATAAATATTATGGCTTTCCTTTGTAAATATTTTTGAATACTCTAGGGTTCTTTAGAAGCTATTGGTCCTTTCAGGTCTGCTGAAGAGTTCAACCAGCTCACAACTCACTTACATGAAAAAATACAAAAGCAAATATCTGAACTGCTTTGACCCTTCTGCCCCTGCTCTAGATAAGACATATTTTAAAGATAATATAATTAAGACATGAGAATTGAGTATGAGAAGTTTAAGATGAAGTCTGCACCTGAACACATAAAGGGAATCAGTCAGATATATAGTTGCGAAGTATGTGCTCTGAGTCACAGAGATCAAAAGTTGAGAAAGGAAACCTGAATTTAACGAACAGAAGATTTTGATTATATTTATATATAATAATCTTTAGAGTTAATAGATTATTTATTTTTGATGCCTTCTTCCTCATGCCTACTGAGATGTAAGATGTTTGAAATTTAAGACCTGTAGTTGCAGAAAAATGGTCATGACCATGGTCTTTGTTCTTCCTGGGGACCTGGAAGCAGGGACCTGGCAGATCAAAAACAAACAAAAAGCAATAGTTGCATAGCTTCTCAAATTAAAGGGAAATGGCTCTCTTTGGGAACAAGTACAATGTTTCTCTTATTTTCCACACATTTTCCACTCTCTTCATTTGCCCTTCCACTGTTTCTGCTTAGTGCCCTGACTGTCTGGATAAAAATACTGAGGCATCGAGCTAAAAGTTCTCCATTGTACAGAGGACATTGATTTAGAGACCTGCGGATTTAAAGAGCTTTTTGTGAATTGGCAACTGCATGCATGCAATTTTGAAGGATTCTGGAAGTAGGTGGTATATGCAAGTGATTTATAAATTGGACTCTTAATCTCTAAGTTGATTGTACTAAAGACCAGATTAGGCTGATTGTGATTTTGAATTAGTCTTGTTATGTGATTATAGTAGAGCTTAAGGATTCACACTAAAATAGTTCCTGCTTAGAAAGGATTCTATATCATGCCAGGAACAATAGAACCTTTCAACTAGTTCAAATTTGGGTTTATTCTATATCCCAACATTCTCATCATCAGTGCTATAAATTCTTGTCTGAGGCTATATATGTTATTTAGCCACTAATGTTTGGACTTTCAGCTGCACTGCACGCTCCTACAAACAGCTCCTTATCATTCACATCCCACTACATCATGCAAATTGCTTGGCTCTCAGGATGTTCTACATTTGTCACCATGGCATACTAGAAAGACAGACAATGAAGTGATGAAAACCCTTAATTCAGCTTCCCAAACTGTACTTAAAATTAAAATGGAAAAATGGAGAAGTCTAAAGATTGGGGAAAGTGAACAGGGGGAAGAGCTTATCTAAATTCAGGATATTTCCTTGCAATTTTTTAGCATTGAGACATCTATGGTAACAGAGAAAAAGAAAATCACATCAAAAACTATCTTGCAATTAAAGCACCCCTAAAGAATAGTTACTAGGTAAGATATTTAACAAACTTCAAATAAATTGCAAAAGATATATTTCTCAGGAAAATATATCAAAACAAAACTACACCTTGAAGAACTTTGAGGTTTCTGAAAATCAGACACTAGGCTCAGGTTTGGGAGTTTCAAAGACATCTCTGGGTAATTGTTTGCACTTACACCAAACACTGCTTCACAGATCCTTGCATTCATCAGTGTCAGTGACCAGAGTGCACTCTCCTTTCCTTTTAGTTTGGCTGCTAACTCAGCTAACTCATGGCTTGGTCTCTGATATGTCACAGGTGAACAATCTTGGTTTAGACTGATATGAAGAAAGAGCTTGCCTGAAGGCTCAGTTTGGGGGCTCCCTGATCCG
>JAUBOD010000950.1:663832-692403 GCA_032353885.1 Nothura maculosa
CAGGTGAACAATCTTGGTTTAGACTGATATGAAGAAAGAGCTTGCCTGAAGGCTCAGTTTGGGGGCTCCCTGATCCGGGGAGATCTTTAAACTGGAGTTCTTGCTCTTGGCCCAATTTTGAGCACTGTGAGGCAGCCAGACATGCTTTTACCTAGTTGTATAACCTATTAATATAGGCCATTGCCAGAGAAATGGGCTAACTAGAAGCTCATGAAGTTCAAATTAAATGTCCTGCACCTGGGATGGAATACCCCTACATAACACTGGATGTTGATTAGATAGAAAGCTGCTTTGAAGAAAAGGGTATCCTGGTGGGCAACAAATCAGACATATGCCATTAGAAGGCCTTTGCAAATATGAAATGGACTGCAGACTAGGCTTCATAAAACAAGAGTGAAGCTTGTTAATGTTCAAGAGAACTTATGTCCCCTCCATTTGGCACCTGACAGACTTCACTCATGGTACTAGTCACCTGACTGTGAAAGACATTGACAGACTGGAGTTGAGCTCTTTTAGCAGGAACCCTCCAAACTGGATTGTGGGATTCTAAGATTAAAGACGTTCATTTCCAGTAAAAGTAATAAATTTATCAATATTGACTGTCTTAGAACTGTGCTAGTTGAAGTCACAGTCAGGTTTGTCTACAGGATATGAAGCAACCCCATGAACTATTATCTGGCTGAACATCCCTTTAAGTGGCCTCGAGTGAATTAACTTAGTTTCTTCAGTGAACAGAACTGATTGAAGTCCATGTATGATACAGAGCAGGGCATTTACAAAAGTGTTTAAACTATTTCCTTCAAGTTCATGTGTAAGTTAATTCTGATTAACACTCTCAAACCTTTCCTGATTAACTAAAGAACTCTCCTGGGACAGGAAAGATGCGCACTTGAACCCTGTACTTCTGCTTGAGAGAGTGCTGTAATTACTGGCCTCCTCTGCTACTCATGCCAAGGAATGTGAATGATTTTGGTTGTTATGCTCAAGGTTAAAATCACACAGGCTTAGAACATAAAAACTTGGCCTATCTGGAAGTGAGAAACTATATGCCTTCCTCTTTTGTGTAATGGAGCTTTTCCATAAGATGCCTTTGTAACTTTGAAAATTCAAGCTGAATGAATTTGTGTGTCTTCTTGTTTAGATGACTAAAAAGTAAGTATCCTACACTGCGACCTCAGACTTCAGCAGTGAATCTCATATTTGGAATAACTTTTGCTTTAGGTAGCACAGCTAATCTACAATAGAATGCAACTAAGTATTTTGACCCAAAGTTAAGAATCTGAAACACAGTATTTTATTTTCTCTTTAAAAGTAGGACAAAAACTGCAAACCTCTACTTAAAAATGGAGAAATTTTGTTCATTATTTTCAAAAACAAGCTTAGGAAAGTTGGTATTGTCTGCAGTAAGAATCTACTTCTACTGTTCCATCTACATTTTAAAGAGCATGGCCTTCTGCTGTTTGTGTGTTGGGTGTAAATTAGCTGCCAGCTGGATTCAGGGAGAGCATCTTCCTTACTGCAATATTGCCCAATTAGATGACATACTGCAAATGCAATTAAAAAGTCAACACTTGCCACAGCACAATATGAAAGATATGGCATAGAAAAATAAAGCACTACATCAGATACTATGGTTTAGTGACTGTAACTGATGACATTTTAATGACTCTTATATTGTGGTTTTAAACCTTCACAGGAAATATCTAGTATAGCTAGCTGAAATTAGCAGTCATTGTTCCACATATATTATATTATTCTAATTTATTTATTTGAGTATATATTCATTGTTCAGAGTTCAACTTGGAACGAGCACAAAAAATTTCAAAATGTCTTGCAGGATGATGTTTTAGGGAGAAACAATAAATTAATATCAGTTGAACTCTCTGCTTCAGATATCTAGCTGTTTTATTTTGCTTTTGATCCTAGATTGATAAACTACTGCTAGGATGAGTTGCAAGAGAAATAGAATAAAATACAAAATAAAAAATCAAAACTTCAGTCTGGTATTGAAAGTGGTTTATATGGAGATACAAATATTTTCCCTTAAGCACAAATGATAGCAAACCTGATATTTTTCAGTGGGGAATTTTTAATTTTGATAAAATTAAAAGAGAATGTCAAGCTCTAATTTAATTGTATCATCAATAGAAGGTTGCCTTTTTTGGGGAGGGAGGCTGCTCCCGTTAACTGAATGATCACAGAATAATTTTTTTTTTGTTTGTTTGTTTTTGGAGTTCTTATGTTTCTAAGTCATTATGTGACAAGAGAAATTCTGAAAATCTGCAAAGCGTATTTCACTCCTCCATAAATAAGGCCTTCTGTAAATAGGTCTATCTAATCTTGCAAGTTTCAGGATAGCTCCCATTGTCTTCTTTTCCCAGCTACAATTCATTACAAAATATGGCAACTACCGAGCCTCATTTTTCATTATTTATTATGTCCAAATCCAGTGGTGGATTCTATACACAATTTCAGGCGTCCAGCCACAGAGATTTATGAGGCAGTACATCCCTATTTATGGGTGGAGTTTGGCTCAGAGGGTATTCAGGATAATGAATGGGTTGCTATGTTTGGTATCAACCAGATATTGGGAGAATTCTACGGAAAGTGAAGAAAAAAATCACAGCTGTTCAATGATAAAATATAAGGCTAAATCCTAAAGACTTTAGAATTTTTAGATTAGAGTTTTTGATTTTTCATTTTTCTTCAGATACAAACCTGTGGGCAACACTGGGCTTTTCTGCTTCCTGTTTGCTTTTCAGCATGAACAAAAAGTGAATTAGAACTCTATCTTCATGTGGTATACTTCCTGACCAAAAAAGGCTGTCTGATGTCATACTGGAAGTCAAACTTTCTGGATATTATCCATATCTGCATGACTGGCTAATGAAATGTCTTAGGGCCTCTTTTTTTCCTAAATAAAACAGCTTCTTACTGAATATCTAACATAAGACTACTTGTTAGGCTGATTAGTCACACTTAGAAATAATAATAAAGAAATCAGATGAACATACTATTATCAACTGATAGGCAATGTCCAAATGTCAAGCAGTTATTTGGTGTTGCCCCTCAAAGTAGCTGCATTTCATATTAACTTCTTCAAGTCTATCCTACCTACTGTCTTCTACTTCTGTCTTTGACATCTTTTGGATGCATCTTGTGGGTATGATATCCCATTTAGGGCTTTTGCAAACTTGGATTTCCATCTGTGACAGCTGTGTTATAGAGAATGACAGCATATAGCTAAAATCTAAGGACACAGGGACTAAAACAATTTGTAACAAATGCATTAAAATTGCAGACTCTCATCTGAAACAGAAGTACCTGTCACGACCTCTTCCCAGAAATGCTTCCAGCGAGAAGTGAAATAGCAACCAGAATTGTGACTGGAATGGCAAAATAATACAATAAATTACTTCTTATCAGGAATGTTGGTGACCGTTTTCTAGCAGAGTCTAGTGATTTTGGTGCTCCAGTCAAGAAAGAACTCCGGCTTTAGATCAGCATTTTAATATCCTATGGCCATTGCCTTTAATCCTTCCAGGGCCACATTTTAATGGGTGCCAGTAGAAGAATCTCTCATAGCCTCACAACACTTGAATTACTTCTGAGTTAATTGCTTCTATTATCTGGGAATATTAACCTTATATGTGCAGTTCCTGACTGAAGAGTTGAGTTTTACTTATGAAGTTTTCCTGTGTCGGCAGAGGTTGACTCATTTCCTCAGTGAAAAGAGCCTTATTTGAATATGCTAGCTACTGCAAAACTCACAGTGGCCCTTGGTGTGGCCAAGAATTGACCACATTTTTCCTTCAGTCAATTGGACTCCAAGAGCAAAAACCTGCAAAGAGGGAGAAAGAAGTAAAAAATTGGGCATTGGCTGGCAGTTCTTTAACTCCTAAGTGTTATTCACTTGATAAATTTAACCCTGACCTCTCTCCTCTGTTCAAAACAGAAGAACATGCTAATTTAGGCCTTTGGTTTACCAGCCAAAAAAACAGTGTCAATAAAGCTCCTTCCTTTCAGTTCCCTTCCCAGCAGACAGGGAGACTTGCAAAGACTTTAAGTGAATTCAGCCTCTAATTTCTATTGATTCATAAAGAAGCCCCACACTCAAAACTTTTTATTTCTGGACACAACTTCATTTTTAGAAGTCTTGTCTTTAGTTAGCTTTGAAAATCAGAGTAATTAATTAAATTTGCTTACAGGCCCACATAGTAGTCACAGGGATAGACGGATAAGGCAAACTACAGGAGCAAGTCTGTCACTATCAAGGTAGAAAATCAAGGTAAAGCTTCTAGATCAACCTCTTCCCTCCCTAAAAATTAGTGAAATCCAAGAGAGTTGGCAGGGAGAAAGAGGGAAGATAAATTACTGGACTATAGACCTTATGAAATGCAAACACGTTCCATGCTTCTCTTTCTTAATAAAATACTTACCAGTCCCCAAGAGACATTGGTAGGGAGCTGAGGGAGAGAGACATTTTTAATGGGTTCATTTCTTTTATGAATGGAACACTTTCTCCTTTCTTCCTATTTTCTCTCTTTCTGATAGAGCCCTTGGCTGCCGGAGATGTGAAATAGGTGAAAGAAAATACAGTTTGGGACCATTAATTATGCTTTCTTATTGAGTATATAAATTTGGTGTCAAACAGACCAGGCTGAATAGTATATATTTATTTCAAAAATATCATCTCTGTGAGGCATTGCTGCATCATCCTATTGATTTAGGTATTTTTGTTATTGTGTTTGATGCTTTTATGAAAGGCAGGCTATTAACAAACTAAATTGAAAAACTAGTGAGTCAGACTTTTCTCAGATGATCCTGAGTGCTACTTGCATGCAGCTTTAAATTGGAAAATACTGTAAAAGACTTATTTTTTTAATAGGGCAGTCTCTTCTTTGCAATCCATAAACCTTATTTGTTGTAAAAAAACAACAACAACAACAAAAAACGAGATAGAATTCTCATGCTCCACTGCCAGTCGCCTATTTTCCTCTCCTATCTATAAAAATGTTAATCTTTTCATTTCAAAGGGTCACTATTTTTGACCTTGTTGGACATATGTATTAAAATCCCTTGTAAAACAACATCTTCTTAAAAGAGCAACACAGAATATTTTGTGCTCATGCAAACAGCTGCCAACAAGAGACTGTTTGCTGCATTCCTTTTGAATGCAAAAACTACAGTTAAGGCTGGGTGGGCTGGGGTCAAAGGAACCAAAGAGATGAGACTCACCCTTTTTGGAGCTGCCTGGGGCTCTCCTCCTCCTATCTCCCTCATTTCTCTCCCTTTCACTACTTGTAGGTTTCTTTCTGAGTTTTATGATCAGAGAGGCAAAAATCTAAATGGAGAATTAATCAAAACACTAAAATTCCGCTTGGTTTCATTGGGAAACCATAAATCACCTCATGGAATTAGGTCATCTGAAAGGCTTGGGAACCTCAGTAAATATCGAAGGTCTTGAACTTGTCGCCCTTGCTTGTGTGACAAAGACAAATTGGTCAACACTGTAGCTAGTATTGGCTCCATTAATCCGTTAACACCAGTCATGAGAGATGAACAGTGGTCCTCAGTTTTGGAATATGGTTCTGCCTCAGTAAATCAAGATTAATTTTGCACCCTCAACTTTATTTTTTAGGAATAACTGGATTCCTTATTCTCTGCATTTTTTAAAAAAGTATTTATCCCTCAGTGATGCAAGGACTTAATAACTGATTTACTGGATCAGTTCTGTCCCTGTGAGATGTCAATAAAGAATGCCTAAGAAAAAGTATAAAGAATCAAATACTCAACAACACTATTTCCAAAATCTCTCTCAGGCACTTAAGGCACAGTTCAGGGACTTCTAGAGACAGAAACGTAATCTTTATGTTTCACAATTTTTCTTCTAGTAATTTTAATGATTTTCTCCGTTGTCTTCTGAAGTCATGCAAACTTTCAGCATCCACATGGTGTGGCACTGATTCCCAGAAAGTAACTCTGCACTGCAGGAGAAATCACCCCCTATTCTTCATTCTGAATCTCTGTGCTCCAGCTTTGATTCTAAACTGAAGTTGGAGATAAAAAAGTAAAAAAAAAAACAAACCCACAAATAGATTACCCTCAGCTTTAACATTTTAAGGTGATCTTAACAGGATCAACTAAAAGGAAGCTGAAATAACAGAAAAATAGAAAGAACTGAGGGGCTTGGAATGAGCACGTAAGTCTTGGAAAGACGGAATTTTCCAGGAAGGAAAGCTGAGCAGAAATGAGCAATGCTACTTGCATTCTCCATTCTGGGGAGGAGCCCACAGCTTGAGATCAATTTAAACTGCTAAAGAGATGGAGAAACTTAAAAGTATGTTTACACATGCAGAGTGGGCATTTAAAAGTCATTCCTTTTTTTTTCTAACAATTACTGAAATCTGCCCTCCAGAAAGTAAGGTCTATGTGTGAGTGTGTGGATTATAAATACACTATTTAAATTTGAATTCCCTGGGATCCAAAGAATTCAGGAGTGTGTCACCACCATATCAAAATCCTCCTTCATCTCCAAATAGCACAAAAATGCCTGAATCAAACCTATATTCCCACTACTGACAGATCACACTTCTTCAACCTCAACTAGCCCTAGCTGAGTATGAAGTAAACTCCCTTCACTATCAGAGGCTCTACCAGGAGTTATGCTGCAGAGGCAGCAAGCTGTTTTTTAGAGCACGGAAGGCAAGGAAAATGAAGCTTGATGCCAACCCAGTGGGATATATACTCTCCCTGTGCATCTTTAAAGGGGAACCATCAACTTAAAAATCACTCTTCTGTTTGAAGCTTCCTTATCGCCTGCTGTTACAAGTAGCACTGACAAGTACCACAAATGAGAGAAAGCAGGTAATATATGCAGTGGAGTTTTCCGGTGTGGGATTTTTTTTTTTCATTGTTGATGTTGTTTGTTTGTTTACTTTCAATTTGCTTCTTTCCTTCATTATCAGTATCTGGTGCAAAAGCTGCTTAATTATTTCTCTGGCACAATCCAATCAGTCATCGGTCTGTACGGGCTTTTCATCCAGAAGGAAGAGAATGTGCATGGCTGTGAGGGAGGGAGGGCTGTGGAAGGAGAGAACATAATTCAAGGAAAAGGGAAAAGAAAATAAAAATATCAGTCACTCTCTAAAAATTAGCTGGCTAGTGTGAAAGCACATTTTTTTAAGCAAAAAATGTAGAAGCATGCAGTGAGTCAGTGGCAGACTTGGGAGAATAATCCATCAAAAGCTAGTGCCCTGAAGAAGCAGCTTTTGCTTTAGATTACCAGGATACAGGTTACCTTCCTCTTCTGTAAGGTAGTATTTAGGAGACAATTCTTCTGCAAAATAATACTAAGCTGTTTTATACAAGGGGAGGTTTTTCTTGCTATTAAGTGGAAAGTGGAGCCCAGCTGAAGTAGAGCTCTTTTTTGACCTATAGCACTGTATTAGGGGAATTATACTGTACAAGTATACAAGAGAAGAAATAGCTTAAATGGCAGCCTACCCCCCAAGGGAAACCTGACTTCAGTAGTAAACTTTAACTCAATTTCAGCTCCTTTGAGGTCAAATCTACTTCAGTTTTTCTTGGTTTCCAGTCTCCTTGTTTTTCTTTGCTTTTTATCTTTTTTTTTTTTTAACTCCCCACTGACATTTATTTTGAATGGCATTCTTACATCTTGTTTTTTTTATCATTAAAGAAAAAAATATCCCTCAGTTTCTACCCTCCTTTTCTGCTTGAAGATGAAAGCAAGGGCTTCACCAGCCCTAGAAGGGAAATAATAATAATAATAATAATAATAATAATAATAATAGCATCTTTCATTTAAATAGTGCCTTTCATCCCAAAGCAGATTACATGCCAGGCCAATTTGTGCTTTCAGTTACACAGCTATGCATCCAGAATAATTCTGTCAGAATCAATAGCGTCTCTCAGGACTTATCCCAGTATTAATTTCGATAGGATTTAGGTCTGTGGAGGTGACCACATCACCCTTTCCTCCTCCAGCTGATGATCAGCACTCACTAGTAACATATTATTCCCCAGTCAACCTCTCTCCATGAATAGGTGTATGCCATCCTGACTTCAGCAGGAGCATGACAGCTTTTAGCTCCACAAATCATCAGATCCAGAAATCCCACACCATTCAGTGATTCTATTACTCAACAACGTCAAGGAGTCCTGGTGGTGCTCGAAAAATATTCTTTGATCTGAGGGAATGTGCATACACATGGGTGTTTCTTACATATCACCCTGCACTTCAGTCTGTATCAGACATGAGACCACTGCAGTCCTCACCCTGGAGTCTTGCAAATGAAAACTGAGAGACACTCAGCTACCATAATTGCATAGTGGTGCAGGTAGCAAAGAATAACATAGACAAAAGGTGCAAATAGAGCTGTTAAGGAATCTGGGCAAGATGCCAAAGCTAGTATATGAAATCAAGTCCCAGTGCTTGCCTTCCAGCTTAGCTTTACCTTTTCCTATGGCAGGTTGAAGTTCTGGGGACATAGTTCTTTCTTCCCATCATTTTGCAACGCCTAGCATGAGGATAATGCTTCTGGTATCGCAAGATTGTTTCTTTAATTCTCTAAGTACCAACTGGAGGATGAAGGAGTGATTCCCAGCTTGTACATTGCAGCAGGGCACACCTGCCATAACTTTCCCTAACTGCTTATCAGGATGAAGTATGGTTATCATCTCCCCAAGAGCTTTAGTTTTCATGGAATAAAACTCCAGCAAATTGGAAGAACAGACTGGCAATACCCTCCTATGTATAGATAGTCACAGTGTGGTCACTCAGGGGTCTGGGTTGCTGTGGAGCACAGCAGGACGCCCGTGCTCCTCGGCACAGCTATTACCACTCTCTAAAGGCTTTGTCTCTTCAAGTCAGAACAGTTCAGCCCCATTTGCTTAAAAAATCTATAGTTTATGTTTTTGTCTGTAGTGCACTGGTATTACATCTTGCTCAGACCTTTGCAGAGATGCCTGAAAGTGAAATCTGGTGTTCGTCTTCTCTTCCAGAAATCTCAACTGAATTCCATGAACCTCTTGATGTACAAAATTGCTGGGAGTTCAGCCCAGGAACAGGTTTTCTCATGGTATTTCTAGTGCTTTCTACATCAGGTCATGGTTGAAAATACTGTGAGAACAATCTATTTCACAGCATTTTCACATGAAAATGAAACTTAAAAAAGAATAAAGCTTTTCTAAAGAGGAGAAAAGAATATTTGGATCAAGTTCAATTTGAAGTTTGAAGGGTGAATGTATGGAGGATTTATTCTATCCAGAGAAATTGGTTTGGTCACCCTCAGCTATAGACAGTACAAAATTCACAATATGATATAGCTGGTCCTTGTATGAATAGATTGTACATTTACAAAGAGAAGGATTAAAATCATCTTCCTTAATTACATCCTGTAATTCGTAACAGGATAACCTTGTAAAAGATCAAATAGTAATGGGGGCAGTAAGGGCTTAGTGTACAGCACAGAAGAACAGAAAGAGTTTGCCCTTTCCAGTATACTGTCTCTAAAGTGTCACGCAGGACATGATCATTTAGGAACTCGGAGATGAGATGAGAGAGGGGACATTACTGTTGCAAGGCCTGAAGCTGTAAATGTTTATTCATGTAGCAATCAATTCTAGCTAGCTCGCTCTAATGCAGACACACATACCTATATGACCTCTCTGTATCAGAACAGGTCTCAATAATTTATATACTTCTCTTCACAATATATTTGTGAAGTTCGATGTTTTTCCTTCTACACTTCTAAGTAGGCAGGGGAGAGAAGCGAAATACGAGACCAGGGTTGAGCTCTATTCAAGCATCAAAAAAAGATTTGTTTCCAAGACAAGAAAACGAATTTAGATTCTCCAGTATGAGCCTGTTTCTGTATTTTTTTAAGCCAGTAACTGCATAACATAAAATAGAATTAAATTCCCTTTTCATTAACTTCTTGCTGTCTCTGTGATGTATGTATTGTCTACTGTACTGTGGACTAACTTCAATAAGCAGAGTAGAGGAACTTTCATTACTATTACATCCCATAATTGACTAGACTATGCTATAGTTTGATGTTTAAGAAATTCTGCAAGGAGTTGAATAGGTACATTTGACTTCCTATAGACTTTAAGTATGTTAGCCAAGAGGCAAGCATGAAAAACTTATCCTTGCTACCACCAAAATGTTCTTTTTTTCAGGTTAGTAGTTCCACTGCCTTTAGCTTTGGGGTCTCCTGCTTTATGTAGCACTAAAAACTTGCTGTAGATCCTAGGTGGAAGTAGACTACATAGCCTTTAGGTCAATCCTACTTTTTCCTCTTCCACTTGTAGAAGATATCTGATCTGAGCTGAAATCAACATAGAATATACTGCAACACTTCATCAAACAAAAGAACTAATAGTAAATTGACCCATCAACATCCTTTCAAAGGAATTCAGAGCTTCTATTTGCCTATGCAGTACTTTGTGTTAACTAGCCATGGAATTTTATCTAGTGTAGAAGATATAAAAACAGATAGACTATAAAAACAAACTGGTTCTCCATCAGCTGTCTACTATCAAGAAAGATCTCAGACTTCATGTTCAAAATATATTGCCAATGTGAAGTATTAATTCAGACATTTTTTTTGCCTTAGAAGTGAGTTCAGAATGACTCCTTTGTTTTTTCTGTTGACTAGCTCTGTTCTGCTCTCCTTGCTCAGCATCTGGGTTATGTAGATCACTACACGTAAAATTTTCAAGTCACTGCTTATGAACTTCATGTGAACCTCATGTTTTGCTTATGAATCAACTTGCTAATTCAACAGGCATGAGATTTCCTAGAAAGAGTCCAATGTTGACACCGGAGGCTCCAAGCAGATCGCTTTGTATCTCACTCTCACTGACTTGTCCAACATCTCAGAGGAAATCAGAAAAGAGACTTGAACCCATGTGCTTGGCTGGTTTCCTAAACAACAAAAAGCTTTTCTTCTGAAATCACATTGGGATTATTCCCCTAAATAAAGATTAAGGAAGCCTTCACTTGTCATTTGTTTCACCGCTCAATGGGAAGCATTTTCATTCCATATTTTCCTCACACAGAACTTCTAAAATTTCTGTGTTTACCTCAGGCTTGTGCCTCACCTTCTCTATTTTACAATCTTTTTCACCTGCTAACAGGTGACAATGATTCAAACTCAATGTAATTTTCTTGTGGCTTCATTGCTTCAGAGTAGAACTGAGGAAAAAACTCCAGCTGTTTATATGCAATATGTAACAATTATGAATTCAATTTCCAGAACCTGTCTGCAGCTATGGTAACAGTGCCAGCAGAATGAAGACAGGTTGTTACAATCAGGCATCTTGGGGTGAATTTTCATCTGTGGGCCCATCTTCACAGCTTCTGCTAGAAGCACTGACCGTACACTAACATGGTAATATGCTACTGTCTTAGGTAATATGCCATGGTAATGTACTACTTCAGTATGCTACTTTTGTGCTTTGAGGGTCCACCAGCTACAGAATACTGAAGCTGCAGGTTAGGGAGAGATTCTCGATGATCTGCAATGAATTGTCAGAGCTACACCTATGGATTAGGCAGGAGACATCAGTTTCATAATAAATTGTCATGTCACTCACACTGGAAATCTTGCTTCTCTTTCTAGAAAATGAATATTTCAAAGGTTCAATGTTCATGTTCAATGTTTATGAATAATCAAGTATCATCATTTTTTTAACCAGCATTAGCTCTAGCTTGTATAGCTTCTCCTTAGCATTCTTGATAACCTCTCCTCCCCGCAAGTATTATAGAGAATAAAGACACCTTTACTCAACCTTCATTGTCCCAGATTAAACCAGTCCAGCTGTGGTAGCTTTCTTTCAGAGTGGAATCTCTGCTCCCAAATCATTGTTCTAATCCATTTCTGAAACTATTCCCATCTAAACTAATTTTTTTTTCTACCATCTTTTTTTTCCAGCCAGAATGGGATCTATTGCTTAAGGCAACCACTTGCTTTGTACAATAGCAATCATAATTCTTTCACATAGAATTTTTTGGTTGGGGTTGACGGCATGCACAGACACTTCAAACTGATGATCAACAGCTTTTGATCAGCTGATACACCTAATCAATACACCTTGTTTCATTTCTCTTCAGTTATTCTCAGTTCAAGAACATTAAATATATAGCAAAAAGAGATGACTTGTGCTTCAGTAAAAAGACACTAGACTACATTTTTTTATGACTACATTTCTTTCTAATTCTATTACTTAATTCCTCGGTATGTTGCTATTCCACAATATCTTGATTCTCCTCTGTGTTGACAAGACCTCCTGACTTTGTGTCGTCAGCAAACTGAAATAATATACTCCTATTTCCAATTAATGAAATAATAAGGTAGTTATAGCCTATCTTTGATCATGAATAATGTTTCCCTCACCTAATAGCTCACCAGCCAGTTCCATACATATTTACAAATCCTCATCTAATTCATCTAACTGCCATCTCTTCTGCCTTAAATAATAATCCCAGCATGGACCATTCAGAGTAGTTTCTTAAATCCAGACCGATTAGATCTATTAAATTTCACTTGTCTAGAAAATTAATTATTTTATCGTAGAGTGGTATCAGTCTAATTTGGCAATCTATCTTTAGCAAACCCAATTCCTATTTTATCTTTTTTTAAATTCTCTATCTTTATTTTTTAATTCAAAATTTATTCTAAAACATTGCTTAATATTGAGTTTATACCAATCGGCCTAGAAAGCAGAAAAATAAAAAAGAAGAGAGAGGATTATAAGTGGAAAGGGTGAAGGGAGCACGGAGAAGGACATCAGAGAAAGGCACATAGAAAGTATTTAATTGAACTGTACTTGTCAAATTCAGGGAGCTTTATGATATATACACAGTGAAAATCATTTGCATTTCCTCCCAGGGACCGCACCTAAATAGCACAAATTATTTTGCTAGTTTTCCTCCTGGGAATTTTCACTTCCCACATTTGCAGCCGCCTCTAGCTTAGCCAGGCTCTTAATCACTCAAAGAGAACATTCTGAAAGATGCTTTGCTGTGTCCGAAAGACAGCTTAACATTCGCTGCATCAGTCAAGGCTGTTTGGCCCTGCTCAAAATATTCTTAATCTTGTCTGCATCAAATTGCCAAGCTCTCTTCTCCTTTGCTCCTCTTAGTTTTTCCTTTTTTTTTTTTTTTTTTTCATATCTGCTTTCTAAGTTGCCCCTGCTCCCATGGCACTATGATGAGTTTTGGATCATTCACGGTGTTTAAACCTTTCAAGAACATTTTCCACATGGAGAATCCTCTTAAAGTGAATACATCATTGTACATGACTATCCATGCTTAAAGAAACAATCAGCAGAACAATATGTCCTCTTCTCGGTGCTGCCTGTGAACTGCACTTTCTTTTTCCGATTTTCCCTCTTTCTACTTTGCTGCTTTTTGTTTGTCTGAATAGCTGCTGGCTTGGAAAGCAGCTGCTGGTAAATTATTCACTAACAAATCATAAAATTTGGTTCTGATTAGTAGCAGTGCCTTTTAAAAGGATGGCAACCTTAGTTAGGGGATCTCAGTTTTCTTCAAATCATGGCATCAAGTTAATCAGAGAATCTCCTATTCTGAAATCCCTTCTTTCTCCTTCCCTGTGCACTTTCTGAATTTCTTGCTGACTTTCACCTTCTCCCTCTCCGCTTCCCTTGGACACCAACAAAGCCCAAGGCTCCAAACTTCCTATAATTGCACTTTCTCTTTCCTGTACTGAGAAAAATTAAAAAAAAAAAAAAAATTAAACAAAAAGCTCTAAAGAACTGCTTGCATGGGAATTTCCACCAGCAACTTTCAGAAAGCTTATCAGACTAGAAAAGTAATTTTCTATGGTTAGAAAATACAAAGTGATGGCTGATGGTTACAAAGTGATGGTTAATAGATCTGATTACTTCCTTTCCTTCTTTTACTGTTAAAGTTGAGTGTGTGCATGTGTGTATCTATTTCTATGTATGTAAAATAAATCAGGAAAATGCAAATTTGCTTTGGCAGTGTTTGCCTGTTCCAGAAAGTATCCTAGAAGATTCAGATTTCTGTTTCTGAAACAAAATATATTTAAGCTGTATGTTATGTTGAGCTGCTTGACAAAAATAACTACTTGTACCTATTCTTAAGGGCGATCTTCTTTTGTTTTACTTCCTTTTTACTCCCTGCAGAGAATAAAAACCTAAAATACTTAACTTGCCTACCTCCTTCAGGAATAGAGATGCTTTCACTGTCTTTCTCCATGTTCTAATATAATACAAAATGAAGTTCATGCAACAACTACAGTCAAGTCAGTTCAAAATTTAAGTTCAACCTCCAGTTCACAGTTCAACAGAAGCAACACTCAGATTCAAGATCTTCATTGTGTTTGTATTTTTCCATTCTTAAAGCACATACACATTCTTGAGCTGTAGCAGCTACTGTGATACAGAAAATCATCAAACTAAAGCCTTCGCTATAAAATGAAAGTTCTAAAAAGGCTACATGAATATTCCAATTGCTTATGCTTAATATTTCACCCAACTATATCTAACAATCAGATATCTGCAATTACACCTATATGTTTCCTTGTATTTTTTACATTAGTCAGTGATTTGCACCCAATCTCTTTCACCAAATAGGAAACCTGGGGTCACATTCAAGCTTTCTAAATTCAGTCAACATTTACATTTGAGTGAAACATTTTTCTTAAGTACTTACCTAAGTGCCATAAGCATATATTCTGATCATAAATATATATTTTTCTCTATATATATGCACATAGATGGGAGTATGGCTGTGTATCTATCTAAAGTATCCATATGTATATATGGGCTACAGTCAATAGAGCTTCTGTACAATTCCACAGACAGATTCCACGCACTCAGATCTACACAAGCAAAATTTTCTATGGACAGTTTCAAAGGAACTCTTCTCTAGCATCAAGATTGTAGGAGATGTTAAATACACAAGAAATGAATAAAAGAATCACTCTCAAATCACAATCAGTCTCAAAATGAACTTATGTTGAGGTCTCAGTGTGACCACTAACAAGGACCCTGGATATTTGTCACTTGAAATGTCAGCTTCACATGTGTACGTGCTACATGGCTGTCAGCTGCTCCAAATGATATAATCGGCATCTTAGCCTGCTGAGATGTGTCTTCTCAGGCGAGGGCAGTGAGGAGGTCACTCTAGAAAACAAACTCTATGGGAAACAAATTGTGAGGAAATGCATGAATGCAGATGATGATGTAGACTAAGCTTGACCGACTTTATCCATCTAAAAGTTGTATCTGTGTATAAATCAGTAATATAGGCTTCCCCTTGTGACAGATGTGCTACTTCTCCAGCTCAACCTGACTTTTAATGCATAATCCTATTCAAGTGTTAACCACCACTGATATTATTTAATCCTGGTAGTTGCCTCCCTGATTTCTTCCCCTACTCTAACTTAACCATCAATAACAGTCCTGATGGCTGCATCCTGATGGGAAGATAAGGCTAATTGTGAATACACCATCCAAAAGTCCACTGAAATGAAAGAATAAGTTGATTATCTTATCCCATAAATATGGGGACAGCCTAAGAGCCTATTGAGCTCTCCTTGCATGGCAGGGAGCTGCATGCCAGGATCTCTCCTTGAGCAGGGAGGCCTCTCAAAGATACTCCTGGGGCTGAGAGACCTCTTTCCACAACAGATCTGTGGTAAGTGACTATAGTGAGCTCTCTTTCTGAACTTATAAACTTTACTTTGTGCACAAAATTAGTCATAAACTGTTGACCAGGTTTCGGACTAGAATTGGATACAGCTGCACCAGACTCCTCTCAGAAGGAGCTTGGAAAGCAAAGAGGTCCAGTCTGAATCTTGTGACTCAAAAGGAGGATCTCCTTGATAATCTTGAACCTCAGTGAATAACTTAATACACTTTTAATACCTTTTGTCCTAGATACTGGTCGGAGGCTTGGATAATTCATCTAGAGAGTTTTCTCTCATTCCAAAATGGGCAGTGAGCATGGATGGCTGTCTGACTTAGACCACATTGCTCATTTTTAGGTGGCAAAGCCATGTAACACAATGTCTCTGTATAGCTATCCATTGGCTAAATGCAGACTGGGTACAAGGACCTCAGAAAGATATTTCAATACAAGTTTAACTTTTTAACATGTAAGACACACTGTTACAGCCATGACACTTCTGAAGTACTTAAGTTACTGTGCAATTCCAAGGCTCTGAACCAAACCTGAAAGCCACATTTTTGTTCACAAGGATTGAACTCCACAAAATGCTTTAATATTTATGGGATTTTTCTCCTTTTTTGCTGTGCAGCATTGCAGGTTGTAGATAAAAATCACAGCCTCATCCTCATGATGAGGGAAGTGATTTTGATGGTCAGGCACCAGGACTTTCTGAGAGAAAAGGCATGGTATAAATGTGAGGACACCATTGTGACAATTATTATTGACGATAACAATACCAAATAACAACCTGAAAAAAATACAAGCATTCTGTTGATTTAAAAAATGCTTAGCCAATGCCCTTGTCATATTAATGAGATTCAATTTTTTTTCAGGCAGTATGAAGGACATCACGTGTGCTCCTTGCCTCCAGGTTTATCTACCTGGGTGGAATAGATTCTGAAAACTAGCACTTAGAAAACTTTCTCAGAAAGATATTTCCAAATGTCAGCATTTTCTATTACTTTGTCATTGACTTCTAATGTGTTTTCAGAATGATTTGGTCCTTTCTTGGGTAAAGAAGAAAAATGGAAATTGAGAGAAACTTATATCATTCATTATTATGCAGCTTTCGCATTGCAAAACACAATTTATAGCTAAGAACTTGCCTTCCTTTCTGCTGTGCCACTTCAAATGTCCAATGCTAAACAGAAAGTGCTATAAAAATGTCTGCCCTCACTCTAAGAGATTCAAATGATTGACAATAAAGTGGAAAACTGTTAAACATGTAACCTTGGCACAAGTTCCATGGAATATTTATTCTCCTACTGTTGTATTCTTTGGTTTGTTTTGTTGTTTTATTGTATTGCATTGTATTCAATTGAGCCTTGCAGCACCTATGCCCAAGTTAAATGCCTGCAATAGGACTACTGGCAGAAGGAAAGCACAGGAGAGAGTATGCAAAGAAATAATGTATGTGCTATGCTATGTCCATCCCAAGCTGCAGTGTGTGGCAGCCTTATCTTAGGAACAAACTACTGGATGGCATGGTTGGTTATTTCCCACTACTCTGAGGATGCAGGAAGTTCCTTGACTTTTCTTTTCTTTTTTTTTTTTTTTCTTTTTTTTTTTTTCTTGGATAGCTTTTTTAGTGATTAATAAGCAAAAATTTGAGCAAAGACAGCTTCTCACTGGACACTGGATGAGTCACTGCTGTAGGCCCATATGCAAGCACAAAAAAGCTAACTGGAACAATGTAGAGAGTTCACTCTTTCTCTTTTAAACACAAATTCCTGCACATTTAAAGAAGCCTTTTACAGTCTAGTCCTATATAATTCATAATATAGAGGTAATATAAATCAAACTTGCAAGAATTATTACATTTGGAAAGGATTTACATCCACTGTACTGCTTGCTGCCTGTTGTTTCTTTACCATTTGTGGGTTTGTTTCCCCTTCTCTCCCTGATAAGAAAATGAATTATGACCCAGAAAGGAAATCTCAAAAATATGACACCGTCACAAATACAGCACAAAATTACACGGCCAAAACAAGATCTTTTTCAGATGATTTTGAGGTTCAACAATTGCAGATAAAACAAAGCAACAATAACAACAGCCAGGAACATAACGAACAGAAATAAAAGGCACAATACAAGGCAAATAACAAAATTTAACTAAGTAGAGGGTCCCAAATTCATCATTTTAGAGCCATGTAAGGTTTTATAGAGTTCCAATATGGAAGACTTGGATCCCTTGAAATGAAGTTTTACAATGTAGACAGTGTTAATAGCTACATCAGTCTTAAACCTCTGCTAATTCTGTGCCCATACTTTGCCATCTTTCGGTGACTGGGATCATCTTTTGGTTATAAGAAATCAATCCTAAAAAACTCATCTCCTGACTGCTACAGTAAGGCAAGTTGATATTCTGGAGGTGATCAGGATCCTAATGTTTTATGTTTGTGACTTCACAATCTATGCAACTTAAACTTAATGACTGGGGAGAAGAATGGGTCAACTAATTTGATTGTGTATGCTTTTTTCCTGTCCACTTTCCTTTTAATATTTTTGAGGCAACATAGGAAAGAGGCCAGTGCCTACTCTTCTGCTATAATCATGGAGAAAGATACAGCTCTCTAGGAGTCAGCGCCCAGGCTGATCACTCCGGGTCATTCTTTTGTGAATCTCATCCTTTCCACTGCCTGTTAAACACACACAGATGCCAATAAGGTTAACAGTAACCTCTGTGAATCCCAGATGTTCACTTTGTATGATATAATGCTACTAAGGTACTACTACAGTGATACAGCACAATGCTACTATGAGTTATTTTAACTTGTATAACTACTCCAAGATAAAGAAGGAAAGTGTTAAATTGTTAAAGCCATCTTGGGGAGGAAAGTATGTTTATTTTTAAAAGATGTACCTCTAATTTTTCATTGATGTCAATGGAAAATCTCTGCTTCTCCTCAAATCAAAGGAAATAAATGAAGTAAAATAGTCATGAGAACAAGGTAACACATCATGACAATATCCAGGAAAGCACTATAATTTCCAGAAGATGATCTCTTATATCTAGCTGTAACTGTAGACCTTGCCTTGTAAAAAGGAAATGTCAGTGAGGTCTTCTTCAACCAACTCAGGGATTAAATTTCAGAGTTTGCTTGAACTTTTCAACTATTAGCTTCCCAGAAAAATATTAACTCAATCTCCTCATGACTGACTGTAGAAAAATCATGTTTTATATTTGGTTAGCTAGGTAACTACAAGTTTCACAGAGTGACTTAACTCCAATAACCAAGTCATTCAGCATAACACAAGGAATGAAATTATATTCTTGGCACACTGCCTTAATTTTTAAAGGTTGCCTTCTATTTCATTTGTGCATTTCTTCTCCTTGGGACACAGTGTGAGATATTTTGATTGGATGTCTTGCATATGTAATGATCTGCTCTTGTTCAGGTTTATTCATCAGTGAATCACACAATTGCAATTGATATATAAAGCCTAAGTTAATGGCCCTTTTCTTGAAATAAGGATGAACTACACAGCTTATGAAAAGGAATCCTAAACAGTAATAGCAGTTTCTAAAATTCTGCTTCTTTTGGCTACCTTCTTACTCAATTAGCAAGTGGTGTTTCTCTAATAAGATAGAGAAACCAGTAATATGATAGGAAGTCATTAGTACAATATAATCACAACTTAAGATCAAGCTCATCTCCTCTCTCTTTAGCTTGTCAAGTGTTTCAATATTTTATGTTGTAATGTGATGACCAGAACTGATCACTGTAATCTAAGTGTGGATCTGACTAATGCATTGTATAATCAAAGATTTCCTTGTGACTTAAATTCATTTGCATTTTCTTGCTCTTGTTATTGCAGAATGGCACTTGTAAGATTTAGTGCAGTTAAAGATCAAATTTCACTGTAGGTTCTATTCTGAAAAGTTGTTGAATTTCCTTTCATTTTTGAAGGTCTGCACTAAATGTTTACACACAGTTGCCTT
Source organism: Nothura maculosa (assembly GCA_032353885.1). NCBI lineage: Eukaryota > Metazoa > Chordata > Aves > Tinamiformes > Tinamidae > Nothura > Nothura maculosa. The sequence continues at coordinate 683,521 of JAUBOD010000950.1, forward strand.
CTCTCTCTTTCTTTATCTTTCGCTCATAATCTTTCTCTCTCTTCCCCTGCTCTTACCTCTTTCAAATTTGCCTGTTTATATCTAATAAGTAAGTCAAGCAGAAAACATGAGCAGGTGCTCTTTCTTTTCTTTTCTTCCCCTATTTTTTTAAAAAAATCTTTTGACATTTTATTTTGATCAGTATGATCAAAGGTTAACCCCAGCTAATAATAAAAACTAATAAAAAAGTTATGATATCTTCTACCTTCTCTTCAAATGATACTTGAGATTTTCAGACAAAACAGTGTCCAGAGCAAGTCCAGATGGTGTTCTTCATATTGGCATTGTTCTATGGATTAACAAAGTATTCTGTTATTAAACCTGCTGCACATTTTTCACATCTAAACATTCTAAATGTATTCCCAGACACATAGCTTTTGAAAATTTGAAGATGATTTTTTTATCCTTTCTTTAAATCTTTTCCTTCTCATACCTCACTGAGTTTAGCACTGTTTTGAAATTTGTTAAACCAAACCTTATGGTTTAACAATCTTAAATCAAATTATATCTAGACTCTATATTTCCACTTTACATAGTTGATCTGAATATGTTGAAAACTGTCTAATAAGAAGCTACTTCCTCTGAAAGAAAAGAGAAACAATGGATGCAGTGTTGTCTCCATTGCACTTTTCACGTTGCATCTACTGAGAAGAGTAGAGTAAAAAGAGGTATAACAAACATTTTGAAGCTAGCATGCCAAAATCTCTGGGTTTGGACAGAAAGTGCAATTCGTGAAAATTCTTATGAATTATTCTACACATTTAGATATGTTTATTTATATAATAATAATAATAATGATATTATAATAATATAATAATTATAATATAATATATTATATTATATATATAAATATAATAAATATTTACTTATTTGGAGAATTTGAAAATGTTATATTTCTCTATCAACTGTGTCCTTGAGGTTGTTCCTCCTATTAGTTTGAATTTTAAATAAGCATCTCGAACCACAAGAAATCTCTTTCTTGCTACTTAGAAATCGAGGACAGTAATTCCTTGGAAGGTGCCACATTCTGGTAGGTGTGAAATTTTTGAAAGAAGTAATGAAGCTCTTCAAGTGAGGGAACTTGCAGATAACTTGGAATAAGAAAGCTCTGGATGGAATCTGCCTATGAGCTAGAACCAACAAGACAGCTAATGCTATGATATGTACTTTTGAAATTTCATCATTGTGCCACAGATAAAAGGTTGAATCTTTTCCCTGTCCACTTTGGCAGAAGACATTAATTTCCATGTGTGAATTTAAGACTTTCAACAAAAAACAGCAGGTAAGAGTTGTCAATAACATTGAATTATAGGTCTGAGTTCTTGATTTAAAACTGCTACAAGCACATAAAGTTGAACACAAATGTAAGTGCCTCCAGTAGGACCTCGGCAACATAACTTTGCAGAAGTTATTTAACTAAATCCTCAAAGGAAAGTCGAAAATACTAACCATGTATATTAAATCAGCAACACTTTAGAATTCCCAGAGTTAACATTGGTACTGCATTTTGCCTTAGGGATTGTAGGGGCTAATATATAAATATATAAGAAATTAACTCTAAATGTTTATAATATGTAATTGAAAATCATAACCTTTCTATATTTTGTTTTTATCCACCTTACTGAGTTTTATAGCAAAGATGTAATTTTCTATTTAATGCTCTAAAGCAGTGCAAAAAAAATAAATAAAAAAGCCAGATAAAATGTTTTCATCCTCTGCTACGTTCTCTAGAACTTTTCCCTCTGAAGTGGCAATTTCTGTGATTCTCAGTGCTAACCTAGTGGACTCAGCTCCAATAAAATGACCAAGAACCCTGATATTTCACTACTTAGTCACAATGGCACTTTAGGTTAAACAATCATTGGCTCAGTTGTGAAAAATGAGATAAATTAAAATTATTTTCTTCGCAAGGACCAAAGGCTTGGCAAGTAATATATTGAAGAAATTTCCTGGACATAATGGGTTACATTAATTTTCAACTGCAAAACAATTCCTTCAGCATTATTTTTCAAGCAAGGAAAAGAGAAAAAAAACTTGCTATTTGCACTATTTATTCCTTACTGAAAAAAGAAAACACATTTCAAAGGAGAGATTAAGAAAGCATATCAGGAAATATTGCATAAAACTGACCATAAAGAATTCAAGCTAATTGGTTACCCATTTGCCTTCATCCAAATGTGGTCAGTTTTAGTTGTGACAGCATGTAAAAAAATGCTTCTTTCTTACCATGTAAAAAAAGTTTGCTTATTTGTTTTAAACGAACTTATAGTAACTTATGTGTGTTCTTCATAATATTTTTTTTCTCTCCCATTGGTACATCCTTAAACTATTTGAATAGACTGAAGGCAATGTCTTCTCTGCTCAAGGGTGCAACCCAAAACCTCTTCCCATGCAACTAATAAGAAATGCTTTTTTTCTGTAAGCGCGATGGCCTCCTGCTACTATATTTAAAATGAATGTAGCGATTACAGACCTGTTTGAATAACTAGAAGGTTTATTCACTCCTCATGTAAATTAGCATTGCTGTGTTGTAGTTAATGGAGCAATGACGACTTTGATCAGCAAAGAATTCAGCCATCAGGGAGCCCATCACTCAACTTACCCCTGAAATTGCTATTAATTGAGACCTCTGCAGGAAGTCACAGCAGACAGGCCTAGGTATGAATGAGCCAAAGGTCTGATCTTTGCACTCTTCAAGCAGCAATCAGAAGAATGAACGTAGAAGACATCAGAGTGGTTCACACCAGAGTTTACTAGCCCTGTTTCCAGCGCAGGCTAGTTGTAGATGCATTGAGAAGCAAATGAGAGAAGAAACATTTTTTTTCCTGCCATGTTGTTCCACACACCAGTGCTTTGTGTGCAAAAGAGGTTTCTGAGTCATTAAGTTGCCTCTTCATGGTACAATGCCACTGGATTCTTTTTCCTTTATTTTTACTTTTATTTTTATTTTGAATTTATGCACACTTTACTACATCCTTAAGCACTGAATTCCACAGCTTCACTAGTTTTATAAAAAGCGTGGAGTCTGTAATAGCTACTGCTTCAATTCTTCTGTGGATGATCTCAAAGTTAAGCCTCTAATAATACACTTAAAATTGGAAAGCCAACTTTTTTTAAAAGGAGCAGGTTTATCAATAATCTGCTGTGACCCTAAAAAATTCTGAAATCCAATGAGCATCGAATTAAACATCAGCTCTGATACATGTCAACAAGTAATAACGGTCATATGTGTTTGGCTCTGTGGCTCTGACAGAATCAATGATCAGCTGTTGTGGTATCTAGTGCTCCAGGAACTGCATTGAGAGTTCAGATGTTATGGCACTAAAAAATAATTTTTAAAAAAAGACCTAAAAACATATCCATTGAAACGGACACATCGGGCATATTAGAACTGATGCCATTGACTACAATTGTTTTGAGCACAGCATCATTTAACTTTATGCACTAATAGAGAGAAATGCTTAAATTTGGGCCAACTGACCTACATGAATAAAAAAAATTGTAGTCTTTAGAATGGTAGATTCAAATACACCCAAGGTAACACCATGTATCACTAGTTTACGCCAGGACAAGTGCCTGAGAGACAATGGGTTGTTTTAAATATTTTATCCTTTTGTCTCAGCTTCTTCTCCTTTGGCTACAATTGACAAACCAACAAAGATTTTTTTTTCTTTTATGTAAAAATAGCAACATTGAAGAAATAATCTCCATTTAGAATGATGGCACAAGTTGAATGTTTTTACTGATTTAATAGTCATTGAATGATTCAGACTGGAACTGTCAAAGTAAAAATATCCTAAATATCTTAACATTTAATATTCCAGTAGAAATGAAAATCTTTTGTTTTTAATGTAGATATATTTATTGAATTTAGACTGAAGAAGTGGGATAAAGAGTGCACTGAATATTGTTCTTTTCTTTTGACTTTACAGAAAAAATGTTGTGCTCTCCCATGGGATCTCTCACAGCAAACAGTACTGCATGGAAAAATTCCCTTCACAGGTTCAAATACAGTTTAATCTTTGTTAACTTCTGCTCTGATTTTCTCTCCTCATATTGTTCTATTGACTTTGTGTTTATTTCTTAACTTACATGCATTAGTTAGCAATTAGGACATGCTCTTTCGGTTAGAACTCTTGTTTCCATTCTGAGAATTGTCACAGATTTTTTAGGCATGTTGTTTGGGTCCAGAAACATCCAAACTACAGCAAATGGAAGTTGCTACTTGCACTGTAATTAATTCTCTTCCATAACTTATGGAAACACGTGCAATTCCAGAAGAAGAGTCTCTCCAGCTCAGATCTAAATAACTGCCTGAAGAAACATAACCCTATTTTGGACTGAAGATGGAACTCAGGGTGATTAGACATTTCTGTTAGACCTCTCAACTCAATATATAAAATTAGATAAAATAAATCTGAGCCATAGTTTCTTCAAGCCTCTTGGAACTGTTGTGGATATGAATATCTTAAACAGTGGACTAATGAAAGCCATATAATTACTTTAGATGATAGTTAAATGTCATCTGAATAAGTTAATTGATGCCTGTGACAAAATAAGATCTTTATTTTTTTGAAGTGTTTGACATGCAAGACAACATTGCCTTACCTAAGTTATTGTGAATTCAGATATGATTAAACTTCCATGTGCATTTTGATCCCGGATAGTGCACTGGAAGCCAACAACTTAGAATCTATGCAATTAGAATTTGGTACAGCCAGGATTTTCCATGATGGATGTTACAAGAGAATATTCCCTGAAAGGTTCAGCAATGAACCATGCTTAAAGTAGTTTAGTGTGAGAGTTTCAGGTGTGAGGATGTGCCTAGGCAGATTCTTGGAGGCAAATAACACTAAAAATAAGGAAGCATGAACAGGACGGAAATAGAATACAAAATTCTCAAAGACCTCAAAATGATGCATACTGTGACAATCAAGAAGGTTTTGTTTTCAGTGTGTTAGTGATAGCAAATTCAGGGGAATTTACCTAAAAAGCATGAAATCTGAAAAGTCCAAAATCTAAGCTTTTTAAGGTAAGAAGATAAAAATAGAAAAGATTATTTCAACTTTTGAATTCATCACAAACAAAGCAATGAAAACTTGGCCTCAAATAAGATTTTCTTGTTTGAACTCTTTTCACCAGAATAACAGTCATCACAACGGTTCAAATCAATGCACAGCTAAATATTTACTAAAAAGAAAACCAGATATTTGATACAGGACTGTCGGAACATAAGTTTTCATGTGATGCATGTTGATAGCTTCACAGTGTTTTCTTTTTTTCCCTCCAGAAATTGTCACTTAGATCTTTGGTGCTTTGTTTTTTCTTACTCCTATTTTAAAAAGTAAGTCTTAAAATAGAGTTTGGTATATTTTCAATAAAGCAATTTCTAACAATAACTAAATACAGATTCCCATCTCTTTTAAAGGCATAATTTGCAGAATTTACTAAGAGAAAAAAACTTACTTTCAGCAAGCTACTTTCATATGTGGACCATAATGCACAAGAAAAATCCAACTGCATCATAATCTCCTATAAACTAAAAAAATACCAACCTTCTGCTGCAGGAGAAGCTGAAGTTATTCAGTCTACTATGGCTAAATTAATGACTGCAGTCCCTGTAGTCTGCACAAGAAAAGGTAGTCAGTAGATCCACATAATAAATTAGAAATAACTTTTTAAAAAGAGAGATGAGTTAAAAAAGGCCTGAACAAACCATTTTATACTGTTTGGGTCTGTTGCATTGAACTATAAAGAATTAAAGTAATTCTTGCCACTGTAGATTTTCAAATATGGGTTTGTGCAATGCTCCCCTCTCTTATCTCTGTTTCTTTCACATATAGCTGGTGAAATCATCAATGTTTTTTAGCTATGTAGCCAACTTGAAACCTCCTCAGAGAGACAGTGTTATATGGAGTTTGGAGCTGACATCCCAAGCTTTGAGATCTCTAATCTCAGCTAAGAGGGCTTTGATCTTAAACTCACTGATGTAAAATTAACTAACCTGAATGTGCTTTGGTCGAGTTGAATAGTTTCTTTGAGGTTTGGGATTTTCAAAGAATTTTAAGGTCGCTTCACACTCAGCCACCACTGACATGCAAGTTTCTATGTGTGAGTAAATGTAGACTTTTGCTACTTTGTTCTCAAGCTTTTTGAAGATCCTGGCCCAGGTCTCCCTTTCTCCAGATATTAACATGGCATTGGGTACCACTAACACATCTCTGACTTACCAGGACAGCAAGGGGGGATTAATAAGTCACTAATGGCAAAGGGCTTAAAATTCTTGCTGAATTGTACAAGTGCCTGTTAGCAGCAGCACATCATAAGTCAAAGGACTGTGGATCCAAATTCCATCCTCTCTCCAGTGCAAATGACAGCTGTGACCACTGGACTTATGCTGAAAATCTGTGTTCCTTCCTTCAAAGGCAGCATGACCCAGGCACTGACCCTTCAGTGCATCTGGCAGATATTTATCTCTGAAGTCCTAAAGATGCGTCACTTCCATATTTTCATGCTGACATAATTTTGACATTTGCTTTATTGCATCTGACCTTGCACTAGCCCTCATTTTATTACTCTGGACCAACTTGCACAGAGATCCTAATTTACAGTGGAGTCTGTCAGCTTCTTTCAGAACAGTTTTCATAAGTGCAGACAGCCATTTGGATTTACAGAGCTAAGTGGCTTGATGAAATACAAGGACCCAGGCCACACAAGCAGAGAAGAGCGATCCCTCATCTGCGAGCCCAGCTCGCCTTTTGCAAGACCCCAAATAAGTAGTAGGAGCTGTGGCTTCAGTACAAGTTAACATCTGTAAAAGGATGCGGAGTAAAAACATGGCCCCTTATGTCACTGCCACAGCTGGGCTTCCTGCAGCTTAATTTGCCCTCTCAGCATGTTGCACTGATTATAAATACAATGCTGCTCTTGTTGCCAGAGGCCATGACATACCGCTTGGCACTCTCCAACCCTCCGAACAAATTTTTCCCTTTCCCTGTTCACCTCAGTCAATCACGGCTTCAGGAAGCAGCCCTCTGCCACCCGGCATAGGACTGCATGTCATTTATAATTTTACTCGCTTCAAAAAGCTAATGCTTAAGTTAATAAAGTGGAAAGATAGCAAGTACAGTGTCCCAACTAAGAAGAGGCAGATTGAAGTTATTATTATTTGGACTGTGGGACACGGTAGGGATGAGAAAAAGGGAGACGTAAAAATAAAGAGCTAATAGTCTCTCTAGTGTCAAAAAGAAAGAAACAAGAAAGCAGCTCTCTAGCAAGTTATGAAATATTAATAACTCTCATTGGAAGAAAAAAGCTGGATTTTTCTTTTATTCATTTAAGAAAATACATGTATTTCTAAGCATAGGGTTTATTCATGTGAAAGCTTTCTGCCTCAGAGGCTAGAGGTTTTAATCATATGAGAATTTAGAGATTTTCCTACACTTAATGTAATTTACCTATCAGAGATGAAATGACTGCATAAAGTTCAAGAAGATAATAAACTTTTCTAATTTCAATTTAAATCATTTGTGAAATTTACAGATTGTGCCTACATTTGTAGGGATAGCATTTTAGTAGATCTGCCTAAATATATATATACATTATATATATATTTTTCCACAAATTAGCTTATCAGAGATAACATGGTATAATTCAGTCAGTGACAATACCTGAAACTGAAATTTTTGGAGAGAAAGAGAATTGCTTAAAGTTGTACAAGCAGAGAAAAGTCTCTTCCAAAGCTAATTGCCTTAAATATCACTGGATCAGGTTTGCAATGGATTGAAAATTGGCAAAAATCTTAATCATGTAACAAGACAAATACCTTGAAACAGTGAACTTTATTAGTATCTGAGATAAGACCTATAATACAGCAATAAAATGGAAAACAAAGGGCAATTTCTAGGATTCAAACTTTGGAAATAATTTCTCATTTTGCCTATTTAAGCAAAGAAATATAATTTCTTTCTTTCCTCACACCTTTGAGCAGGAAGAGAGGAAATCTATTTATATACATTGTTTAAACAGATGGGATAAAATGCCTAAAAGACAATGGACTGTAAATATTTGTTTAGAGTGGACACATATTTGAATGGTTTTAACATCAAGAAACGTGTGTGCATCAGATCATGTCAATATGTCATCTACTTGCTGATATATACTCAGTGGAAATATGAAGAAAATAGTGTTCTCAATAATTTACTGAAAGAATGGAAAGCAAATTATCCAAATTTGTCCACAGTGAATCTCGATGATCACATATATTTTTGACTAATGAATAAATGATATGTGAATATATGCTTGAAAGATGGCAAAGGCCATGCATTGAGATCATAAATGTTGTACGAAAGGTTGCTTCTACTGTACTAACAGATTTAAAAATTAATTTTATCTTTATATCTAACATGTAGTAACAAGTTACTATTCGTACTGCACATCTCCTTACAAAAATGGCATTTATATGACTGAATGGTGCAGAATGGCCAGAGAGTGAGTCACAGGGAAACACAGAGATTCTAAGTATAACTTTCTGATGAAAAATAAATTAGCAGAAGTTCCTCATTCAAGATTCATAGATTATTAGAATCTTCACTTTGGTACAGAGTATTTGGGAGACAATGGTGATTGATACTGAAACCAAATATCCCTAGAGCTTCACTCCCGTTGGTGCACTCCTACTATGGGAACCTCAACCTACTACAGAAACAGCAAGGTGACCAATAACCTTTTCTTCTACAGATCTTTGGTGTGAATGAATCAGAGTAACTCACAGAATCTTCAAGGTTGGAAGGGACCTCTAGAGATCATCTGGTCCAACCTTCCCGCTCCAGCAGGCACACCTAG